>APFE030518969.1:54361-102521 GCA_000404065.3 Pinus taeda
AAAAAAAATTAATCTTAGAAACATACCTTATTATATTATTTATTTTCAATAAAAATTAAATAAAAGAATGTTAAACCAATAACTTATTATTTATTTTCAACGACAGAGTAAATAATAAACAAATCTACATTGCATTTATGCATTAATACATTAATAACAATTTGAATTTGATTATAAGAAATTATATCCGAAGAATATAACTTGTGTCCGAACATACCTGTACAATTCACCATTCTGAATGATGTCTGAGTTAGTCGATTAAAAACGTGGTTCAGGCTCTGCATTGGTTAAACACTTGGGTCGTAACAAGGTCCCACTGTACACGTGAGATAAAAATACACCAATATACCGTACCAACTCATCGCAAGAAACCAGTGATGTGTAGATGCCGTAACCATGGCATGAAATGGCTATGGTCATACATAAAAGGGCATACTATAAGGCATTAAAATCCCTATAGTATGGGATTTAAGGCTTGCCTATCCTGATATTTTAGTTTATGGGAAGTAATCCTGTGGGAAGGCATTAAGTTTTTTTATTCTAAAATTTTATTTCTTTATAGAAAGTAATGTTTCCCTCTGTGCCATTGGGGGTATTATTTTAGAAGTAGTTATTTTTTATTTGTGTAAGTTATTTGTAAGTCATTGATTCACTTTCTTCTTATTTTATTATTTAAAAGTTATTGATTTTATAAGTTATATGTGTAATTCTGTTTGTGTGTATTAGTGGTGTGTGATTTGTGTTGTGTACAATCCTTCTCTTTTGCTATCTTAAATTATAAAATATAGTATCAGAGCCTGTGTCCTGTGTTCTGGCTTAATTCCCTTATAAGAAGGTCAAGGTCATGACAATTAATCATTTATACATATATATAAAAAATTAAAATAACCTTGTGTTTATTTTGGGTAATTTTTTTTTCTTTCCGTGATAGTTGTTTGGACTTCGGTGAAGAAATATGTTGCATAAATCCAACATCGTTGGTTTGTTGCGAGAAGAGGATGTCGCTACATAACGTATATGGCAAGCACCGAATGGTGTGCTCAGTGGAACGCGTCATTTCTGAGATATTTCTGCGCTATCTCAATAGCCCACTTGTTACAATGGATTCTGAGCTTATCTTCGCCTTAACTATACCCAATGGGACAGTCAATACAAGGACGCGGCTCAACATATCGAAAGAGATCTACTAGTGAATGGAAATTGATTTGACTAGCATGACAAAGAGATTGATTATGAAATTGAGGTTTCTTTTCAGCGAATTACTTTGAGTAGTGTGTATTTAAGCAAAAGAAGAGAACGAGTGCCAGTGTGATGCTAGGCTCAATAGTGTCCACATGAAGGTGTGTCCTAATTTGAAGGAAGGATTGATTTGATTTTTCCAAAGAGGAAATAATCATGAGAGTTGGCTTGCCTATGGATGCAACGGGGTTTGGATCACTGCATCCACACTTTGGACATTGCAAAACAAGGGATGCTTCCTGGAAATAATAATTACTCCCGCATGGAGTTGGACATCTAGAGTCTTAGTTCAGTTGAGTTAAGTCGATTTTAGGCGAGTCATTAGTTTAAAAAGGTTTTCAAGTGATTAGTGAGAAAAAGTTTAAATACTCCTCAGGTTCAATGTAATTAAGTTGAAACAACTTTTGTGTGATTAATAAAAAGGTCCAAACTCATATGTTTTTTTCGTGTGTCCAATTTGTATTTCCTCTCCTCTACCTTTCCAACAAATTTGTGTCGGAGCTAAACGATCTAAAGAGTATTCTAAATGATCTAAAGAGAGTCTGCAGTCGCAACTTGCATAACAACATTGTGTAAGCGATAAGTCATGGCTTAGAATCGAAAGAGAAAGTTGTTTCGGTCGTCCAGTGTGTGAATGAGCACAAGCAGAAGAGTCGTCCGTGATATTGAAAAGGGGTCGTAGTCACCGTTGTGAGTCAACACGGGAGTCACGGTATTCAAGTCGATTTGTAGCATCGTAGCTGAGCCAGTTTTTCTTTTTAAATAGAGTGAGAGTCCTAACTGGATGAGACACATATCCACCACATGGACGAAAGTTAAAGATATGAGATGTTAAAGTTTGAGAAATATTAAAGGGTCAAAGCTTTGGAATTTGTTGAGGATTTATAAACCCATTTTTTTAACCAGTTGTCGTGAAATTGAGCATATGTGAAATTGAGAAGCTGCAGCTACCGTGAACAACCCTTGCCTCGCTATGAGAACTAATACGTGAAAAGGTAAGAGTCAAAGCTTTTTTTCAAAAAATGATTCAAAAGTGTTTTTTTTATAGGTGGGAAAACTTATCATAAATCTGTTGTCAAACCAGCAGTGAGGGCATTTATCTTTGGCTAATATCCATGAATGCATGCTGACTCATTACTATTATTCAAAGAAAATCAGGCCACCTAGAATAATCCATTGGTGGTTCGTAAGGGAGCGGGCTTTCACTCCTAAATGCCTCTCGGTCTTGTGCCCTTAACATGTTTCCTTATGTCCAAGGAAGACGATCTATTATCCAAGCAAAAGCAGTTTTAAGGCATACTCAAGGTCCAATGATTCGAAAGTGTTATGATGAAGGCATATTAAAAAGTCCTTTTTAAAAGTCTCTGAAAAAAAATTATTAAGAAAGGAAAATCACGTGTGAAAAAGGGCTTATGAGCTTTTTAGAAGGCCTCCTTTGATGTTCTTTTTGAAAGAGATTATTTAGAAAAAAAGTTTATTAAGAGTGGAAAGTTAGGTGATAATTTTTTTTTATTAAAAGTTGTTTTTTACCTATTTTTTTTATTTAAAAAAAAGTGCATGGTATGTAAAGAGATTGGGAAAGGTTTATAAAGAGAAAAGGAAGATTTTTAAAAATTGTTAAATAAAAATGAGAATTAAAAAAAAGGAAGGGTTTTATTTACAAGAGAATTTAGGGCTTTGCAATGTCCGTCGTTCTACAAAAATATTTTGTTTGTTTTCTCAAACATAACAATTTTTTGGGTGAAGATTGTGCCTTATGGGGGTGCATATTAAAAATCAATTTTTTTTGGGGGGTGATATGAAAGATAGCCTCATGCAACCAGGAAAGCAACTATAAGACCAAGGAAAGATAACAGTCATGGGTCGCAAAGCGCCACTGGAGAAGACTAACAAAAGTGACAAAAAAGAAGAGGCAAAGATTATTGTCATGTTTAGAGAGGTTCACGTTGTAGCTCAGACACAAATAAGTCTAGGAAAAGACAAAGAAAAAATCAAAGTTGATTGGTGTAACGTGGATCTACTACCAACTCCTATATTTACTGATGCCCTAGCTTTGAGTTTCATTCAATAAGAAATGGATGAAATGGTTATGTGCAAGATAGAAAAAACTACAACTTCCAAAGAAGAATGGAAGATGTTGGAAGAACAATTTAGTGCAAGAGAGAGTGACATGCAGCAGCAAGTTATGTCACAAGAAAAGAAGTTAGTCGCAGATCTGAGAGTAGATGAGCAAGACTCTGAGAGGAAAACAGAGCTTGGAAAATCCCACTCAAAAGTGTATGATGGTTGTCGAGACCATAAAATTGAAGCCCATTATACAAGCATGCATATGGATGAAGAAGATGCAACAAATATTGCAAAGAGAGAAGTTGAAGCCTTCGTGTGTGAAGTAGAGAAAGAACATATAAATGCTCAAGGACTCCCCTGTAACGTGGATGGTGTAGATGATGGTGAATCCCACTATGATGAAACACATGTGGATGATGATTAGAATGTGATATGTGAATTTGTGAATCCAAACGCAACTGATGGATTTGGTGAAGTTGAAGTTGTTAATGAGTACATGTATGTTCAAATATCCCACAATAGAGTGGATGCAAATTATGTTGATATTAACTTTGATGAAGAAAATTTAACTAGTGATGAGTGGTTTCACATGTTGCAACATAAATCTCTTATTGATATGTTGTTATTTGGTGAGGGAATCCCACTTGCGTTTGGAAGGAAAGTGGAAGACAACGTGTTTGCAGCAACAAGCGTTTGTGAAGAAGAAAATAAGGCAGACAAGGAAGAGCAAGGGAAGGAATCTCTCATTGAAGAGCATAAAGAATATATTTTTAACATTGATTTTGAGTTTGTAGGTAAACAGGATAACAATCCAAGTAAAAGAGAATATGAAGAACATGATGTAGGAAAGGACATGGATTTCTTTGAAGACATATATGAATGCATTTAAACCATTTTTCAGCATTGGAGTCAAGAAGAGATAATATTATTCTATCAAGAAATATGGCAGAAAGAATGTCAGAAATATGAAGTGCAAGAAGCAGAGAAAATAAGACAGTTTGAAGATGCAGTGTCCTGGTAGCAATCCATGGTTGAATGAATATTTTAAGAGGAAGGTGTAGAAGACAACATCAAATTGTGTTTCAACACAAATTCAAGAAAAGTAAAAAAAAAAAATCAACAACAACAAGTAAAGAAATATGGAGCCTACAACAATAAAGCGCAACTAAGAATGAAGCAATTTCGAGGATATAGAATCTGGAAGCAGAGAAAAAGAAATGCAAAATTGTCAAAGTCTTGAGTCATTGTAGATCTAGCTAAGACATAGACCAGCCAGTAAGCATGTTTGATTGATAATTGAGTCAATTTCTATTGTAAGCCTAGCAAGCATAGTTGAGCCATGTTGATTTATGTTTGATTCATACAGTCGTAATTAAGGGGGTGTGTTGGAAATAATAATTACTCTTCATGGAGTTCCATCCAGATTTAGAGTCCTAGTTGAGTTGAGTCAAGTCCAATATTAGTAGTTTGGGTTAACTCTATATTTGGAAATGTTGAATTTAGTAAGTGTGTGCATGCCAAGTTATTTTAGGCAATTCGCTAGTAAGAAAAGGTTTAAATACCCATCGGGTTCATTTGTAATTAATTTGAATCAAGTTTTATCTGATCAATAGAAGAAGAGTCACAACTCATATGTTGTTTTGTGTGTCCAATTTGTATTTTCTCTCCTCTGCCTTTCCAACAATGCTTGCATATGTGGAGAATATTCAAAGGCAGGAAATCATGAAGAGTATTATTTTTGTTTCGGCCATATCTATAATCCTTCAGTGCAAACCAATTTGATGAATATGATAAAACTAAAGGCATCTTTCTACAATTAGCTAGATTGCGCTCTATGTGGCATCATCTTGTTGGCAGTTACAATGGTTGTGTACATTCAAGATTATGTGCACTGGGGAGTCAGTTAGGGATCCCTACAGTAGCCATGGCTCTATTTATCCATGTCTCTCATTTAAGATACTCCATTCTATAGGCATGTGGTTCTAGGAGGGAGCTAGTATTAATGTCTCTTTTCTCAATATAAATAAAAGGCTACTTTGATCTAGATCTGCACAGATCAATTGGATGACACCTGATATGACTCAACTCAACCAACTAAATGTATGAATAGAGTGTGTGTGGCTTGCATCATATTTAGTTATTTAAATTATATTTATGTTATGTATGTAAAATTATATGAATAATCACAAAGAACATATTCAGTTATTAAAATTATATTTATGGTATGTATGTAAAATTATATGAAGAATCAGAAAGAACAGGTAAATTATTGATCAAACTAATGTGATCTGTCGTATACGAGGTAAAGTTGTAGAATTGTTTGTTGAAGACATTTTGTACCCAGCCCATTATCATAGATAACTAATGAATATTGCAAAGGGACATGGATTCAATAAATGGTTGAAGTTCCATAGGATGGTTCGGTATCGAGCTTCACCTTCGGGTTGTAGAATTGTTTGTTGAAGATATTTTGTACCTAGACTATTATCCCAAATAACTAACTAATATTGTGGAGGGCCATGGATTCAATAAATGGTCAAAGTTCCATAGGATTGTTCATTAACGAGATTGTCCTTAGGAAGGTCGAGAAATGTTAATTCTACAAAGTATGCCAACCATATATCTTAAATGAATCAAGTGGGAAGCTCAAAAGTATGGTAATGAAAAGAGTGGAAACTGTGAGATTTCAGACTGGATGTGAATGCCAGTGATGGCCATATCAGACAAATTTGAGAGAGATTCTCGTTGTTGTAATGTGTGTTTTCAATATTTGTTACATGTCAGAATTAATGAAGGGTATTGGAAGTAATGCTTCCATGTGTGTCATGTAATTTACAAGTGGTGATTGTGAGTCCCAAGGCATTATTATGGAAGTAGTTATTTCCATATGTATATGAGTTGTCTCTAAGTCATATATTGACATTTTTTAGATCTTATTATCTAGAAGCTAGTAATCTACAGGTATATATTTAATTTGTTATGTTGTCAATAATAACACAGTATGTCATTTGTGTTGTGTGCAATCATTCTCTCAAGATCACTTTCAAATTTCTAATATAATCATAGCACATTTTAGGAATATTTCATAATCTCACCATCATGAGAGAGGTCACCTCTTAGCCATAGATTATGGGATATTCCTGAAATCTGTTATCGACATAAAAATGCCCGTTTTTTATCTTTGAATTTGGAGAAATCCATGAACCACAATAGCCAATAAAGTTGACACATTCTCGAATTTGAAGTATGGATGCTAAGAAATACGGTTGACAGTTAGTCGACATCATATCATTACTACAATGCAAATGCAAGCAATCGAATTTTATGTATACTAGGCAATGCGGAAAATATGAGTGGATCCATTGGCGGATATAAATTATAGTAACGGAAGGGGAGGCATGCCCTGCCAAAACAAAAAATCATAATATGGGACTCCATGCTATTATTCTCATGAATAAGGCAAAATATAGTGAGGAGGCAGTTGGCTTCCATGTTTGTGGAAAAACAGTGATAGTGATGCGCATGTCTTCCTCATTTTTGAACAAAACACTGATGGCGATGTGCATGGAAGGATGATGAATTCCATCACTTACATGAGGTAACATTCTGAGTAGATATGGTGATAGAAGGCTACTAAACTTAAGTTCCCAATAGTATATTTGGGAATTTTCTAAATCTATCGACAGCGACAAGTTAAATCGTTTGACTATGTTGTTTTATTTTTTTTGAAATATTCTCTAAATCTATCACTACTACACCAAGGGCACTTTTAAGACATTTTCTTATGACAAAAGAAATCTTTTATCTTTAAAAGTCACTTTTTATTTTAGTTATTTTACATTAAAATTTATTATCCATTTGTTATAGACATTTTTGGGCACTGCAACCCCAATCATACATGTCCATAAACCAAGGGCTTCTAAGTCCCTAAAAGTGTAACTTCACACCCTAAAGGAACAAGGTCAGCTGATTACATCATCTCCCAGAAGTTCTCCACAGAAAATTGCTCAGGATTGGTCAAAACTGGACCATACAGGCTACTCAGTGCTAAGGGCACGATGCATCTCACCTACTCAGTGCAAAAAGTGTGATTCATACTGGAAAGTGCTTCTGTAGGGTGTGATGGGCGAGAATGGACAAATGGCAGCGAGAGTTTGTAAGGTGGATGATCATGGAATCTTCCAGAAACTTCTCCTGTGACACTTGCCTCTCTGAATTCACCCAGGGATGAGTAAGAGATCATCAATCTCCAAGTGGAATCAATAACTACCAGAGAGAAGACACTAATCAAAATCTCAGAAGCTGACTCACTCCCCTGCAATCATCTATATATGGATCCCTCATCACAAAGATCCAGAGGTTGGAATCTTGTATCTTGTAAGGAAGTGTTGTTGGTTTCCTGGTGCAATATCATAGTGTTGGGTGATCTAAGCTTTTCATGAGGTGTAGAAGGGCTTTCATGCTGGGAGGATGACGCTGGGTCAGAACAATGGGTTGTAATCCTCTTTGCTATTCTTGATATTAATAAAGCTATTCAAGTTTTCCTCCACATTCTTGTATGTTTGATGATATATGCATTTGTGTGGTCAATATATATCTGGTCCTATATTGTTTATGATTATAGATCTATATTCTTCGATAGTATTATGTTGCTTTAATTCCACAGGTGCTCTTTGAAGCTGAGTAAGCGAAGAAGGAGCGGCAAAGATCTGTCAGAAGGGAGAGGAACCAAGCAAGGAACCAAGTGCAAGGCTGAGGTTGGTGTCCTTTGCTCCCCTCTTATCTACTTCTCATAAAGGAAAGTGAAAGTAGTTTTGGTTTGTTTGTTTCTAATATAGCTACCCATCTTAGTGGGACTAGCAGCTCTGAGTGGACACTAGATTTCCCGATAACAAAATGGCAACTCCACTGGGGAAACAATAGCTTGTTTGCTTGTCTATATTTGTTTGTTTTATAAACTTACAGACGGAGCCTGAAGTCAAGCCAACTAGCCTTTGAATTGCATTTTCTATGCAAGTACAAAGTAGATCAATGATGCTTCAGTCTATCTCGGAGTTTTGTTTATAAACTGAAAAATCTATTTGGAAACATTCTAATTGCCCTGGTGGTGGCTCTAGTAACCTGATTAGATCAATCCCTATGATTTATATTCACTGAACATCACTTGCTCGGCCTAAATCCCTGAACTGATCTACAAACTATGATCAAGAACCAAGTTAAAGTCTCATCCTAGTACCATCGCACCCTCTCTTCAAGGAAATCTGGATGCATCACACCTCCCGTGTGCAGTTGGTGGGATGCATCCCTGTTTCCCTGTGTAACAGGTGCGATGATCAGATAAGGCTAATTTTTCCTTCAGACTTTGGTTTTTCTTCACTCTTTTCAGCTCTATTCAAGAGTTTTGTTGTTTGTGATCAGTATACCACTATAGAAACCCCCTTCCTGTCCATAATTCCACCTCCATTGTGCAAAGAACTGTGAATGTTTTTGTGTATTTTGTGCCATTTTCAGTTCTCTTTTACAAAGAAGTAGCATAATCGAACTGTCGTTTCTTTATTTGGAAGTGTCACAAGTGTTAGTTTCAGTCAAAGAATAGAATCATAATATTCTTGATGGTCGATTGTACTGTTACTCTTGTATTTGATTTGAATTAGTAGTTTTTCAAGTGTCGAAAACAATTTTCAATTTGAAATCGCAAAGTGTCGTCATTATCTTCCTTTCGTTTTGAAGAGAAATTTGTTAGTACTATCGCTTTGAAAAGATAATTCAGATTTGTACTCATAATTCTTTTTGTCACTCACACATTAAGAAAGCGGAAAACAAATACATGCATGTGCATTTGCATTTAGACTGCTTGTTGGTTTGATTTAGGACACTGCATCTAGTGTGTGCTCTATGCTCTATGTTGAAAGAATCTCATTTCTCTTTCCTTAGTAGCTAGGATTTTCATTGCAAAAAGAAGATTAAACAATTTTTTATCATCTTAGATTGCATTTTAGGAATTATATATCTACATCATGAGGTGAACCTGAAAGGAAAATTTCTTAAGCAAGATCAACTGTAAAATAAATTCAATGAACATAAAAATGCTTTGGAACCTAACACACAACATTTAGAAGTCTAGGCTAGAGACGTATTCCGGCATCATAAAGCTTGGTAACTATCACTTTCATTGTTGCTTGGGTGATTCCTCCTCTTTGACATGACAAGTGCTAGTACAGACTTGTACTCCCATGTACCGTCTAGTATATATTGGGAGACAACAATAGGCTATATCCTTTATCCTTAGGAAGTCGTGTCTACTGCCCTATCGATCGCAATGCACTGAACACAGCATTCGAGAAGATTGACTGTCGTACCGTAAAAAGTATTCTGCAGTTTTGCGATTGGTTTGGTAATCCCTCTGTCTAGATTTCCAGAGTAGTCTCTTTCATTCCTTTTCAGACTCCTTAAAAGAAAAGGTCCATCTGAGCACTTGTCACTTCAGGCTCATTAGAAATAGAAGGCGACTAGAGTCATCTTTTGTTTCTCCTCGACTCTTAAAAATTGAAAAAACAAGTTGTGTCAAAGCATCTAAAATTCATTTAATTCGGAATCATTTTCCCCTATTATTTTCAGTTGATCGAGTAATCCGCAATCATGGAAGAAAGTCAATCAAAACACCGTCGTTCGCTGAGGCTTACGAGTCAACCATCGTTGACTCCGGAAACAAAACTATTCCGGACAAAGCAAACTTGTTTGACCGGATCGAAGTCCCCTAGTTTGATTGGAGCAAGTACTCCGACATCCTTAGAGACTCCGGTCACTCCGAACATTTCTGATATCCCTGCCTCTACAGAAGAAATTTCGCAGCCACAAAACCACATTGCAATTGATCCTAGTGTGACGGTAAACATTTCTATCCCGAACCGGCTCCATCTTCAGCTGATTCAGAAGGTGTTACTCCCCAAACATCAGTCGCTGTAGAACCTATCCCTTCTTCGGCACTATAAATATTTTACGGACCTGACGGTATACCTCTTCCACCTAGATTGATTTCCATAGAAGAGATTGTACAGGATCCTCCATCTAACGCTCCATCGTAATTTGGAGCTGGGATCACCCTATATCCTTCTTCATCAAAAGTTAGTCTCCCACCATAGAAAGTTCGTGAAGAATCACTAAGGAATCTTTTGGATAGATTAAATATGTCAGAACAACCGTCAACATCTAGGACTGTGTCATCTAACACAGCAGCGGCAGAACTTCCTACTGCTACTCCGACAATGTTCGTCGGCGTACCATCTCTCCCAACTAGCTCTCAATCGATGGATGGAGTCCATCCAGGGGCTATTTCGACAGTATGGACTGTTCCCGTTTGTTCGTCTGGAATAATATCTGGAATCTCTTATGTTGAGTCTCAGCAAATTGATCCTTCGCAGTGTCAATTTGGGCAATCTGGTCCCCAAAGGAAAATCATTCCTTTGAGCACGAGGTTACTATCGTATGGAGGGCAGTATACCCTTTCGTTGTCTCCTCTGGGAGAACAACCATACGAGAGTTCACAACAGAATTCAGGTTATGCTGGAATTACATTTAGCGATTGGGTGTCCATACTGCCTCAATAACCAAGAGTTGTATACTCAATGCAACAAAGTTTACCAGTGTCAAATATCCCCACTACGCCAGCTATTGTGACGGTGTCACAAGTACAAGCGTTGCCTATTGTATGCCAACCTCAGGTTTCTCAAGTCATAATACAACAACCTCTTGTCCCTGCAGCACAACTGCAATCACCGACTAGTTGAATGACCCAGGTTCAAACAGGGACCATCACCCCTCATCTTGGTCAAACAGTTAGTACTAGACAACAACTCATGGCTTCGCAACCATGGCTAGTACAATACCAACAACCGCAATTCCACCAAGCTTACCAAGGATTTGAACAACAAGTCTTTGCAAGTAATGGGCAGTCGTATATTCAAAACAGTCAACATCTATCATATCATAATGGTCATGCCCATAAGCCTTATCGAAGTTACCAGCATCAAATGCATTATGTTGGTATGAAAAGGCCAACTTCTCAGGCAATTCCATCTTATCCTGGGTATGCTTCACCAAGCCTGAATCAACAGTTGCCTTTCGTGGCGACTTTAGAGTTACCGGATCTAAATTGACTAATGAACAATCCAATTGCTTACACCCCTTGGTGGCCAGTGATTCCACATAAACTTCTGTCAGATATTCCCAAATTTAATGGGAATTCGGGTGAAGACCCATCGAATCATGTGATGACCTTTCATCTGTGGTGTTCACTAAACACTCTCAATGATGATTCGATCAAGCTTCGCCATTTTTAGCGAACGGTATCTGGTCCGGCAGCAAAATGGCATATCGAATTTCCTAGAGCTTCATTTGATAATTTCAGTACCCTAGCCACAACCTTTTTAACCCATTTTCAGTTACCCATAAGGTACGAAATGGGAACAGATCTTCTTACCAATTTCAAACAAACGATGGCCACTCACATATCCGATCATATTCATGAGTGGCAACATCGTCGTAGAATGGTAAAAACATATGTTCCTGATGAGTTGTTGGCTGAATGGTTTATTAAGTCATTGTTACCTTTTATTACAAAAGATGTGGCAAAGGGAGGAGTCATCACTGAAGAGCAAGTTATTTCTCATGCACAAGATCTAGACTTGATCTATACTCAGTCTGGCATGCTCTACGATAAAATCCCTAATGCTCCTAGACCAGAATTTTCTGTTCCTCCCCCTCCTAAATCAAACAAAGACTCTCATGTCGGTGATAGCGTGATAGGTACAACTAGCATGAAAAATGTAAAGGCTACGTCAAAGAAGGCCCGTACGGTTTCAAGTCAAAATGCAAATGAAGAACTTCTCGCCTCGGAAGTAAATGCCATGTTGACTGACAAAGGCAAAGAACCCAAGCAACTAGGAGGCAAGAAGAAAAATAAAGGGAAGGAGAAGAAACAGGAGGATTCGTCTCCTAAAAAATCTTCTGCAAACCCTTCTGGGCAAAGGAAACTGATGCGGATCATCGGACAAGAGATTTTCCACATAAACCTGAGATTAAGAAATTCTCTAAGAATTCAAAAACTTCAGCGGTACTAACTGATCCATTTCCAAACCCAGAAACCAATCTGGTTGCTAGAGACAATGCTTCCCAGTCCCAAGTGCTTATGTTGTCCATTTCGAGACAGCAAAATGATGCTTTGATATCGACAAGGAATAAAGATTACGAGAATCCACAGATGTCGAACAACAAGGATAATGATCAACCTAGTAGTTCGACAACAACTTCAACTCAAGTTGTGCCACCCATCACTCCTGAACTAACAATAAAATCACCAAAGGGAGTAGTACACAAGTCGACATTTAATCCTCGTGCCAAAGCAGCACAACATTATAATATAGTGGAGGATCTGGCCTAATCGCCATCCTCTATGTCGACACTTGAGGTATTGCAAAATTTCCCCTCCCAAAAGAAAGCTTTATTATGAGCAATAGGTGGGATTGACCCAATGGATTCCAATCTTCTGGCCTTTAATAACAAAGGATATGACCCTCAGTTACCAACTCAACTAGCTTTCCTTATTCAAGTGAGATCCCTCAAAAAAATTGTTCATCAAACAATTATTGATGAGGGGGCATCTACATGTATTATGTCGATGAGTTGTTGGAAAACTTTAGGATCTCCACCCTTGTCACAATCGTCGAAGACATTAAAAGCATTTTATGGATGAACATACACCCCATATGGGATATTGAGTAACTTGCAAGTCGAACTGGGGGACAAAATAGTAGAAGTTGATGTTGAAGTTATCGACGGAAACCTCAATTACAACATCCTACTGGGAAGGCCATGGATATATTCTATGGCTGCTATTGTTTCAACATACTTCAGAAAGATTGCATTTCCTTTTCAAGGAGGAATTACAATCGTCGACCAACAAACCTTTCTCCCCAACTGTTCACAAGTTACGGGAAGCATTCCAATGATCCATGGAAGCTCTTAATCGCTTCAAAATGTCGCAGTAGGCCTCCTAAAAGACCCTGCCTTAATGGGTACTTTCGCCCTATCGCCTCAAGGTAATCTGGTGGAAGTGAACATGGTGGAAACCTGCAATATGATATCTTCTATATCTAAAATATTTAGAAGATTCCTGAACATTTTGTCAGCATGGATCATCGCCATTATAGAAATATTGTAGCTATCAATTTTCTTGGCCTCAGGGACAAACCAAAATCAATGCTCATCAAGAATTTGGATAGATAGGTCTAAGGAATATGGCACCTCTTCAGATCCTTGGTCACATGTACATCCTATAGACGAAGGAATCAATCATTCTATGATGACAGGAGAGGCACCATGGGAAGATTACCACCATCATTCCCATCTTCCAGATTACCACGAAGATTATTCCAGCAACCTTAATCATCCTTTAGTTTTTAATTTTCTATCAAATACTATAAATACGGTGGATTCTGAGGATGGTTCTTATCTCATGTCGACCTCGTTAAAAAATGAAACAAGGAGTCATGAGGATAGTTCTTTTATTGTGTCAACCTCATTAAAAAATGAAACAACTCCCTTTCCAAATCGATTCTTTGATTACGATCTCGTAAAATCCAAGTCGAGTCTTTCAAAGATCTCAGAGGTAAACCTTCATTCCAACCACCGTGTTGGATGCAATGAAGCTTGGGGGGCATGCACCTCGATTTGCGTTATTATGCTGGGGGCATGTGAACTTATAACAAGCATAGTTTTTCGTTTCAAGCTTGTGTAAACATGAAATTGAATCTGAGCATATGTTGTCACATGGTTCAAGCTCATTAAAAAATAAACTAGGCCACGAGCAGTGTTACCGTAGGGCTCAAGCTCGTTAAAAAATAAACCCGCCACGAGTAGTGTTATTGCAGGGTTCAAGCTTGTTAAAAAATAAACCCGCCATGAGTAGTTTTTATGTGAAGTTCAAGCTCGTTAAAAATTAAACCTAAGCAATGAGCAAATGTTTCCCCCATAGTTTAAGCTCATTAAAAAATGAACCAATCTCCGGTAAATAACCATTGCGAATGCATTATCATCAACTTTTGAGCCTTGGTCATGTTCTCATCATCACCTCCACTCTGTTTTAGCCGATCATATGCCTCCATTTGATTGTTTACCCTTTTTGAGGAACATCTGCGACAAGTGATTTTGTTAGCCATCCTTGTGACACTGTCGTGATTGGAAAATTCCAAACCTTACCTGGAATCAATTGCTACCCGAAATTATCACTCGTTCATCAAAAAACGAGTCTCCTTTAAGCTCTTTTCATCTGACTCGTAAAATATGAAAATATTGCTGAGAGATTGGCCTCTCCAACTCGTTAAAACTACCGAAAGTGTTATCCCTCCTCTAGATTTTAATCTTTTTGGACCTGAGGGATTATTACACAAAATGATCGAGCGCTTGTCTTGTTCGGCTCGTTAAAACTATTGAAAATTCATCCTTTTCGTATTATTTTATACTTTTTCGGACCTAAGGGATTATATGAAGAAAAAGGATTATTGGAGTTTCCTTTCCGTCCCTTTTTAGACTCTCTAAAATTGAAAAAGGACCGAGTTATCATTGTCGTTAAACTCATTAAAATCAATAGCGACAAACTTGTCCATATAAACGAGAACAAGTTTCACTGTCGCTAGGCTCGTTAAAACATACCGACAGGTTCGCCCGAAGGGCGAATTATAGAGCAAGCATATGTTATCCTCCTCAAGCTTGATAAAAATAAAGAGGTACTAGTCAGCAATGACTGGGGAAAATTGGGAAGAAAACTTGAAGAAACTTTATTGGTAGCAAGTCGCTCTTGAACATGACACTTTCACTCCACATCCGAGATAGGTTGGGTTATTCCGTTCACCGGTCTTATCACCATTGGTCCATCGTACCATCCATATTTTGGGCTAATGCTACCAATCCATTTTAGTGTCGCCGGTATGTTCAAGAGAAGTTGCTCAGAGAATTCACCTGTGTCTCATCCACTGCAATACATTTACGCTCCATTCTTTCATGACCGCCAACCTGAACCCTATATCATCAGATCGTTTTCACCTCCAAAATAATTTACTCTATTCCGTGTCAAATATGTGGGATTCATTAAGGCCTTCCCACGAGAGGTCACTTCTCGTTGACGCTAGCTCATTATCCGAGAGGTCGACCTAGGAACAATCCTTTCAGTACTTTGAAGCTTGCATGCCTCAATGGCAAGTTTCTCACTTCCAGCGACAGGTTTACATCAATGGCCTTCGACCGAAAGATTTTATGTGGTGTTCGACGCCAAGTCCCATTTTCACACCATATGAATTGTACTATCGTACCATGAGGGTCATCATCATTATCGGTGATTCCTCTCGCACCTGTTAACAGCTTACATCATTGGCTGGTAATCAGGCGATGTCTTTCCATGTTCGACTCCAGAACATCTTTCACATGGATCGACTTGTACTCCGAGTGAAGATTGAATGAGTTTGAAGACCCCGGATCTAGTTTCATCCATCCGGGCTGCAATATATTCAGGAATATAAAGAAATGAAATGTACATCATTGGCGAACAGATGATCATCCGAATCAAAGGATGATGACTCTGTCTGAATCATCAGTCTGCTACATAGACGGTTGTCTATCCTATGTACATAGGAATGAATTTATAAAGCTGAGCATGGGAATTCCCACCTCAGCTAGATCGTGAAAATATTATGAAGATAATGTATTGTATTGTATCTTATTACAGGTCGCCTTCCAACTCGAAAAAACTTCAGATCCTCATGATAAAGCATTTCACCCGACATCAAAAGATTAACGACCTCATGCTTTAGGGGGCAACTGTTATAGACATTTTTGGGCACTGCAACCCCAATCATACATGTCCATAAACAAAGGGATCCTAAGTCCCTAAAAGTGTTGCTTCATGCCCTAAAGGAACAAGGTCAGCTGATTACATCATCTCCCAGAAGTTCTTCACAGAAAACTGCTCAAAACTGGTCAAAACTGGACCATACAGACTGCCCAATGCCGAGGGTGCGATGCATCTCACCTGCTCAGTGTAAAAGGTGCGATGCATACTAGAATTCCCTTCTGTAGGGTGCGATGGGCAAGAGTAGATAAATGGCAGAGACAGTTTGCAAGGTGGATCATCATGGAATCTTCCAGAAACTTCTCCTGTGACACTTGTCGCTCTGAATTCGCCCAGGGATGAGCAAGAGATCATCAATCTCCAAGTGGAATCAAGAACTATCAGAGAGAGGACACTAATCAAAATCCTAGAAGCTGACTCACCCCCCTACAATCATCTATATATGGATCCCTCATCACAGAGATCCAGAGGCTGAAATCTTGTATCTTATAAGGAAATGTTGTTGGTTTCCTGGTGCAACATCATAGTGTTGGGTGATCTAAACTTTTCATGAGGTGAAGAAGGGCTTTCATGCTGAGAGGATGGCACTGGATCAGAACAATTGGTTGTAATCCTCTTTGCTAATCTTGATATTAATAAAGCTATTCAAGTTTTCCTCCACATGCTTGTATGTTTGATGATATATGCATTTGTGTGGTCAATATATATCTAGTCCTGTATTGTTTATGATTGTAGATCTCTGTACTTCAATAGTATTATGCTGCTTTGATCCCACAGGTGCTCTTTGAAGCTGGGTAGATGAAGGAGGAGTGGCAAAGATCTGTCAGAAGAGAGAGGAACCAAGCGCAAGGCTAAGGTTGGTGTCCTTTGTTCCCCTCTTATCTATTTCTCATAAAGGAAATAAAAAGTGGTTTTAGTTTGTTTGTTTCTAAGATAGCTACCAGTCTTAGTGGGACTAGCAGCTCTAAGTGGACACTAGATTTCCCGATAACACCAAGGCGGGGTGACCCAAGGCAACCCGCTAAAGCTGCAAGCAAAGAACAGGGCCATGAAGCCAAAAAAGGACACGAGAAAGTGGTGTGAGTTCCATAAGAGCTCCACTCACAACACAAGTGAGTGTCGGGCCAAGCAGTCACTGGTGGCCGAGCTAAAGGTTTCAGAATCAAATGCATGTTCTGACTCTGAGTCAAAACTCGACAAGGGGAATGACAAAGGGAAGCAAATTATCGATGCAGAGCCCAACACCACCATTTCCACCATGAAGATACAGAAGGAGCAACCCGAAGATCTAGAGGAGGAGGAGAGTCTCTTCCACTCCCAAATGTGGGTAAAGGGCTCCCCACTACAGTTCATTATCGACAACGAGAGCCAAAAGAACCTCATTTAGGTAGAGGTTGTGAAGCGGCTGAGCTTACCGACCACAGCACATCCACAACCGTACACCATTGGGTGGCTTCACCAAGGATCTTTACGTGAGCCAGCAGTGTCGCCTTTCATACAACATCAAGCCCTTCACAGATGAGGTATTGTGTGACATTTCTCCCCTTGAAGTTTGTGATGTATTATTAGGACAACCCATACTTGTGGAAGCAACATGTTGTGTATGAATCAAGGCCCCATGTTGTTATTGTTATTTTGGGAAATAAGTTGTATAGGACACAGGAGGTAGCACTGCCTACAGCCATCTATTTGGTTACTGCAAAACAATGCAGTAAGCTCATTTCCAAGATCGGGAAATTGTTTTCCTGATGATACGCCCTCAAGGAAAGAAGAAGATGTTGGCCACGACCTCCAAACAGGGCCCCTTCGCACGACAACTACAGATGGACAAGGTCGTGGAGTACACCTCCCCCACAGGGGTTCCTCTACACTGTCAAGTCAAGCACTCCATCGATTTGACCCCAGGTGCATCGTTGCCCAATGGACCAATCTATCGGTGCTGTGTTCTAGAGAACGATGAAATCAAGAAGCAGATTCAGGAGCGGCTGCAGAAAGGTCACATTTGTCTGAGTTCATTGCCCTGTGGAAGCCCGATCATGTTGGTACAGAAGAAGGATGGGACTTGGAGACTCTGTATTGACTATCGGGCACTAAACAAGATCATTGTCCATAATAGGTACCAGATCCCATGGATTAATGACCTCCTAGACCAACTGAAGGGGGGAAAATATTTCAGCGAGATGGATTTGAAGTTAGGATATCACCGGGTACCAATCAAACCCTCCGATGTGTGGAACACTGCCTTCAAAGCAAAGGAGGGCCTTTTTGAATGGTTGGTTATGCCTTTCGGATTGACGAATGCTCCTGCAACCTTCATGAGGCTAATGGATGACATCTTGCGGCCATTCACCAACTCATTTGTAGTAGTATACCTGGATGACATCCTAATCTTCAGCCAGAGTTTGGAAGAGCACCTCCACCACATCCAACAGGTTCTCCAAACACTACGGCAACGCAAGTTATGTGCCAATTTGGAGAAATGCACTTTTGGCATGACTCAGGTTTAGTATCTGGGATACGTTATTGATGAACAATGGTGCATGTCAATCCAACCAAGATCCAAGTCATTCAGGATTGGTCATCTCCAACCACTCTGACAGAGCTCCGCAGCTTTCTAGGTCTTGCCAACTTCTACCGCAGGTTCGTGTTGGGATTTTCTCATATCACTTGGCCCTTGAGTCAAGTCACTATGGGAGGAGCAAAATCAAAATTATTTTGGTCTGAATCTCAACAGAAGGCATTCATAGAGTTGAAAGATTACCTTTGCATGGCACCAGTGCTCACATTACTAGACTTGTAACAACCATTTGAGGTCGAGACAGATGCCTCTAGCTATGTTATTGGGGCAGTCCTTACTCAACACGGGCATCTAGTGGCATATCACAGTGAGACACTTTCAAACACAGTCTGGAAGTATCCCACTTATTACAAAGAGATGTATTCCATTGTGAAGGCTTGCCGAAAATGGAAGCATTACATTTTAGGGAAGGAAATGGTCATCCACACAAACTACAGACCTCTGTAATTCATACAGACCCAAGGGAAATTGCAGAATGATCTCCATCAGAAGTGTTCCACATACTTGTAATAGTTCCATTTGAATATCAAGTACAAGAACAGAAGCACCAATAATGTTGCAGGTTGCCTCAGTCGACCACCAATCATGGCGTTAAACACTGTGCTCAACTCTTGTGGGCATGAGACTTCTGATTGGCCACTTCTCTACAAAAGCGACCCAGAATTTGGCCACACATACCAAACACTCTTGGAGGTTCAACATGTTCTAGATTTTCACCTCCAGGATGCCCTGTTATGCCACCTAGGTCACCTTTGTGTTCCTTCAAGCGAGTGTGCCAGGATGATTTGGGAAGCACACTACAGTCGGGCTATTGGGCATTTCGGGGTCGAGAAAATGGTGGCAGTACTAAAGAAGTGTTTCTATTGGCCTAATCTTCGACAGGATGTCAGGAAGTACATCAGATCATGCACTGCCTGCGCCATTGCCAAACCGGCCATCAAGAAGCAAGGCCTCTATACCCCGCTGCCTACCCCTAATCGACCTTGGGAATCCATCTCCATGGATTACATATCAAGTCTTCCTTCCACTAAGAATGGAAACAATTGTGTTTTTTTGGTCGTCGACAGGTTCTCGAAGATGGCCATTATGGCGGCCTGCAAGAAGAATATCACAGTAGAAGCCACTGATAAACTCTTCATTGAACGAGTGTGGGTACACTTTGGGATCCCACAGTCTATCATCTCAAATCGGGACAGCAGGCTCCTCAATACATTTTGTTCCAGTCTCTGGTCGATGTTGGACACCAAACTCACTAAGTCCACAACCTTCCATCCTCAAACTGATGGCTAGACAGAGGTTGTCAACAGGATGATCGTACACATTCTGCGCATGTACAACTCAAAGCATCCACGCACATGGGATGAGAGCCTCCCCTATGTTCAACACAGCTACAACTGAGCTCTTCCAAGCTCAACTAGCCACAACCCTTTTCAGGTGGACTTGGGATTCCAGCCACTATGTCCCGTTGATGTGGCCATGCCATTTGCAGTTACTCACACAGATTCAGGTCATGTCCAGTCCAAAACAGATAAGGAAACCAGCTTCATTGAACACATCCAACATATTCACTAGCAGGTCCATGACATTCTGGAGAAATCAAATGCCAAGTACAGGTAGCGACATGATCAACATCGAGTGCCACACAAGTTTTAGGTGGGCGACAAAGTCTGGTTGCATTTGTAAAAGGAACGCCTTACTGGAGCTTATCGGAAACTCAAAGCACTCCGTTATGGTCTTTACACCATTACTAAGGTTGTGGGAGACAATGCATTTAAGCTCAGCATTCCCCCATTCCTTGGCCTGCACCCAATGTTCAATGTGGACCGCCTTCGGCCATACTTTCCACCATTACTAAACACATCCAACATTGCGGAACAACTCACGCCCACAAAGTTAAATCCAGATTGCATGGAACAAGCTACAACCGATCGGATCATGGACACACAGATTAGGCACACTCGCTAACATAATATCCAACTGTATCGAGTTGTCAAAGCAGGCCAACTCCTTCACCAGGGCAAGTGGCTCACCGAGGACCAAGTTCAGCAGAAGTTTCCTCATCTCATGGAGGAACTCAATGCAATGAGGATCATTGCTTCCTAAGGGGGGAGGAATGATCCAGGTGGATATTGGTGGCCACCTGCCTAGTCCACTTGGACCCCACCCATTGTTCCTATCAGCTTTTCAATTTCCTTAATTGTAGCACAGTTTACTATTTTTAGTAGTTTTTCGGGTCGTGAACTTCCGAAGCCGTTTTGAGGCCCTAAACGACATTTTTTGGGAAAACTGGGAGCAACATGAGTCCTTGAACCAATGTTCCTTTCTCCAAAGTTGTAGTTCTCGGATATATCTTTCTAACGAGATATTGTGAGCGTCAAACGGAGATCATATGCCAAATTTACGACCTCGGGAAGTTGATGTACCAATTTACCCAAATGGGGCCCACAGTTTGGTGTTTCATCTTCTAGGGTTAGGTTTTTGGATGGTTAGGGTTTTCCATTCTTTCTCAACAATAAACAGGCCTTCGAGCCTCATTGTAACACAGTTTAGAGCCGCCACATCTCTTCTCAGAGATAAGCTACCATTGCCCTAGCTGGTTTATTTCCATTGTTGTTTGTAAGCATACTTCAGTGTTTTACATTAATGAAATGAAATTATTTCTGTTGTATCTCTGTGTTTATGGTTATCTCTGTAATTGATTGCATTCCTGTTTAAATCTGGATCAATAAATATGTATTGTAACATTGAAAGGAAAATAACGAAAAATTAAGCTAGTAGTCTCGATTTTGGGATCCAGGGGGAAATCTCTATGTATATGTGTTATGCTCTTGCAATGTTTATTTTCTGTGTTTTATAATTTTTATGTAGGTAATTTATGTACGGGGTTAAAACCTACATATACGTGTTGTACTTGTATGCTTTGTTGTGTCTTTGACCTCTTGTGCGGGGATTCAAACATTGTGAGTAGTAGGTATGAGCCTGAGGATCAAGCGATCAAGATCTTCAACAAAGTAGTGCATCATAGCATCAGAACAAGGTAGGTCACCCTCCTCTTCTCTCATTTCAATTGTAATTTAGGAAAGTGTCTCATAGATTGTCACTTTGGCTGCTAGACCCACTCATTGGGATAGAGAGACTGTGTCTGTATGCAGAGAGGATTTATGTAGACAACAAAATGGTGACTCCACTAAGGAAGCTATAACCTTTCCATCCATTCCTTCGATTTGAATCTCTGATGAGTTTGACCAACCATAGATTTCTTGGCTTGTATGCATCACTGTAGATTTATCCAGTCACTAGTTTTTGCTTGAGTGTTGAGCCTAGTCTGGTTTTGAAGATTTTTTATTTTTTTCCTTATTTTCCTCGCCTAGCACGTTTTCTGCTCTGACAAAAGCACTGCCAACGCTTATTTTGAATTTACAGTCGTGTTTATTTTCCTTTCAACGCCATTTTTCCTTTAACATGCACGCTAATCCCATAGGATAGAAGAAAATTAGGGTTTCTTCTTGTTTTCAGTGGTTTTCAACCTCTGTGAATGATTTTCCAGTGTAATTACAGTGTATTTGTCTTGAATGTTGTCATTTTGTGATTGCAATTGTCTCTTGGCTTTTGTTGATGTGTGTTTGAGGATTGATTGCCTTCTATGGTTTCTAGGTCTAGGTCACACTTAACTCATCACTTGGCTTGTCTCTGTGAGATTGATTGCTTCCATTTAGGAGTTTTGTTGCAGTCAGGACACCATTTTCAAGTTGTTTTTGGTTCATGTATGTGAAGTTATTTTCATTAGTGTTGGATCATTTTGGTACTTTGAAAATTGCTTTTACTCCATTGTCAAATGTAGATGACAATTGTTTGCTTTGGTGAAATTGAAAGTGAATGCTTGTTTTGATTTCATTGTTTCGAAAAGTAAAGTGAAAGGATTTCTTCATCTAACTATTTTTTAAATGATTTGTATTTGAAACCAAAAGTGAATGGAATTTTTATTTTTAGTTGTTTTAGATTTCATTTTTCCCTTTGCTTATGCATTAGTTTACATTTTTGAATCAAATTGAAAGGAAAAGAACATAGTGCATCTTAGTGAAAGAAAAGTGATTTTTGTTTCTCATAGGATTGCATTTGCTAGTGAAAGTGAAAGGGCAGTTTTCATTTTTACATCTTGCATTGGAAAATTTAGGGAGTTATGTTTTGGTGCATTTTGCTTGGTTGATGCGTTGTTTGGCCATCTCTCTTCCCTCATTAGTTTAGCCTTCATTGAATGAAAATATTTCATTTTTCTCATTTAGTTGCATTATAGGAATTCAGGTGACATCGTTGAGCCATAAAATTGAAACCTAATTCAAGATAAACTTAAAATTTACCTCAATTAACATAAGGAGCATTTTTAACCTAACGCAAATATCTAGAGGTCTAGGCTAGAGACACGTTACAGCGTCTTTAAACATAGCAGTTGTCGTTAACTGCCTGCATTGTATCTCGGGGGTGAAATCTTGTTCCAGTACTGAAGTATATTGAAGGTTCTCCAGTACTTTTAGGTATATAGGAGGCACTTCAATATGGCAAGTATATGGGAATTCTCTCACCAAATGGTCATGCATTAGACAACTCTAACATAGACTTTTTCTCCCCGTACCGTCGAGTATATATTGGGAGACACCACTAGGTTTCTATCCTTTAGCTACAGGTAGCCGAGTCAGCCGCCTTATAAATGTGATACACCAAACATAGCATTCGGGGATACCAACCATCGTACGTTAAGTCCTTGGTTTCGACTAAGATGTATATAACAATTCATGGATACTTGGTCAGCCCTCTTGCCTAGCATTACCCTTTTTTTTATTTTTTGTTTTGAGTCATAAAATTAACTGCCAACGATAATATTTTGAACCCATGCAATTGCTTCTTGGCCTCACATTGAGTAATTCCTTGTAAATATTTATTTTAATCATCCCTCAACGAAATCATCTCTTCTCCTTCTGCTCTTGAGAGAAAGTCATCATGGTTGAACCATTGCATTCACCTCACAGTTCCCCTTCATCATCTAATATTGAAGGGTCTTCACAAGGATTTTGTCTTGAACGTTCACAATCACTTGAAGCTCAGGGCTTTGAACTTGGAATTGTCCCAAGTATCCAACCCCTTGCTTCTCGTCCTCCACCTCAAGACTCATAGTTATCGTAGGAGTTTGATCCAGAATCCCCTAAGAGTCCACAGAGGTTTGTTTTATACCCTTCGAATCCTCTTTTTGATCTGTTTGTGATATCTTCTCAATGACCTTATAGTCCATACAACAATCATGGTGTTCCTTTGGAGTTATCTCCTCGTCCATCTCGAATTCCCCCTCACCAACTGTTTCTAGCTATGGATTCAAAAGGCGAGATTCCAACCTCTCCCCGAGGTCCTCCAGAAGTCTCTACTACTCACACTCCTAGTGTTGATAATTATTCTGAATACGACTTCCCCCCAAAAGGATTTCCTTATGTAGGAAGAGTTCCATCTCAACCACCTCCTAAAAACAGTGGGCCTATGCTTCCACACGGTTATATGACCTTGGCTCAATTAGTTTTAGGAAATCACAATGATTCTTCATTATACCAAAATCCAATTTGGTCATCGAATGTTATGCCTACTTCTAGTTTGCTTATTCCTAACATGACCTCTCATATCCTTGTGCAAACTTTCGTTACTTCAGTTCCAATTCAACCAAGGATTCTGTCACAACCATTACCTTCGTTTCAACCTTCCATTCTGGTGCAACTGATAGTTTCAGTTTATACATCTGTAAGTTCCTCGATTCCCCCATCAAGTGGAAAAAATGTGCCACCACCTCATTCACAGCATGGGGGGCAAAATCCAAATATACTTCTTATTTCAAGTGGAACCCAGGTGACTGGATCACAACCTCACATGGTTGGAGTGAGTCAACCTGTTAGTGGTATTCCTAATCCCATTGAATCATCTATTCCAACCAAAGCTAGTAATGTCCATTATCAATATCCTTATTCAGCTCAGATACCTCTCCAACAGTCTTATGTTCCATATGGTTCACAAGAACTGCAAAAACTACCTTATATTCCGTAAGTAGGTCCTCATGTGAAACTTGGTCAAAATCTTATTCCCGGTGCATATGGTCAAATCCCAATTGGAGCTTATTAGTACTAGCAAGGAATTGTTCAACAACCTTTGCAGCAATTTCAATAGCCTTTGCAACAGCAAACGCAGTTTGTCCAACATCCCAATCAACCCTTGTATCCACAAGGTCAACCATTGCAGCAGCAAGGTCATCCCTTGCAACAACAAACTCAACCTTTATATCAACAAGGTCAAACCTTTCAGACACAAGGCCAACCCCTGCAGTAATAGGGCCAACAACTTTATTATCAGGGTCAGCAGTTGCAGAAACTATATAATCCATATGCCACACACAATGTTTATCCACCTTATGGTTATCAATGGCCTATGGTAGGTCAATATAAACCCTACCCTAGGAATAATATACCTTATGGTCAGGGTATCCCTCAATGGGGGAAAAATCAAGCCCCTTGTGGTCAAAATCCTCCACTTTGGGGACAAAACCCTTACCAAACAGGTTGGAATCTTCAAACTGGGCCTTATCAAAGGTTGTGCATGCCTTTCAACCCACAATTGTCATTTCTAATAACGTTGGAACTGTCACATGTCTCGAGGCTTACTAATGATCTGATCCTTCATTCACCTTATTGGCCTCTAGTTCCCACTAATATTCTGAGCGATTCCCCAAATTCAAAGGAAAATCTAAAGAAGGCCCTCAGTCCCATGTGATGACATATCACTTATGGTGTTCTTCCAATTCTTACGTTGACGATTTTGTTCGTCTCTGCCTCTTTTAGTGAACCTTGACAGGTGTTGCCGCAAAGTGGTACATCGAGTTTCCTCGAGGTACCTACGCAGACTTCAATTCTTTGGCCATGGCCTTCCTCACTCACTTCCTGTTACCAATTCGTTATGAAATTGGTACCCACTTGCTTACATCTCTGAAACAAGATAATGAGACCCATATCTCTGATCACATCCATGAATGGAGACGTTGGCATCACCTCATCAAGTTTGAAATCCCTGATTAGTTGTTGACCGAATGGTTCACCAAGTCATTCGTAAACAAAATTGTTGTAGACATAGCAATGGGAGATTTTGTTACTGCAGATCAAGCCATTGCCCTTGCCCAGTATTTCGATTTGGTTTATTCCCAATCTGGCACACTATATGAAATCTTTTCTGATGCTCTAAGGCCATCTTTGGACCTAGAATCTTCGAAGTCTCTCGATGTACCACCTATTGGTGGTATTATTGGATCAATATCTCAAACTTCCACTAAAGCTTCTTCGAAGAAAAAATATGTTTTGAATACTAGTTCTAATCCTCCTTCAAAAACCCCATCAAATCCTGGTAAAACCTCTGAGGTTAATTCCATTTAGTCTACCGTGGCAAACAAAGCCTTGAAAGGTAAGAAAAAGGGTAAAGGTAAAGCAAAATCTGATACCCTGAAACAGGATCGTCCTAAGCCATCTGTTGATGATTCCTCCAAACATAAGCCTATCCTTGGCTCATTTATGAGGAAGATCATTCCACCAAGGATTGTCCTCATCATGCGGGAGTTAGTTGTTTATTGAAAGGGACTCCATTTGTAATAAAAGAGCCATTTTCATCACAGCAGACTCAGTTGGTAGACCAACCACAATCCTCTGCCTCTTCCGGTTCTTAGGTTTACATGAGTGGTACAGTGCTTATTTCTGTTGCCACCCGGTCGAAAGATTATCAAACCCCTCAAAAGCAAACAGTAGAAAAGGAAGCCACTGAAACACCTTCTACTTCTGCTCCACCCAGTTCTATTCCTCTTCATATTGAGAGACCTAATAATGAATTTGTCATCCGACCACCTCCCAAAGGTGTGCTTCGGAAGTCATCCTATAATCCGAACGTTAGAGCTGCTCAGCATTACAGTATTGTCGAATATTTAGCTCAAGAGCCCCCAGTGGTATTTTCCTTGGAAGTTCTCCAAACTTGTCCAATGCAGTGGAAATCATTATCATCTACTATAAGAGGCATCGATGCTACCAATTTGAACTTGATCACTTTCAATCTGAAAAACCATGTTCCTCGTCTTCATCATCAAATTGAATTTTTGATTAAAGTCATTATAAAAGGAAAGGCGATTCATTGGACTGTCATTGATGAAGGTGCTTCCACCTGCATCATGTCTATTTCATGTTGGAAATCCACCAGCTCTCCACCTTTCAACCAGTCCTTGAACATCTTAGAAGGATTTGATGGTAGAGGCTCTCATCCGTATGGTATTCTCACAAGTTTTCCCATCACCTTGGAAGGGAAAATTGTCGAGTTAGAAATAGAAGTTGTAGATGCAAATATGAATTACAACCTTCTACTTGGGCAAAGTTGGACCCATGCCATGTTTTGTGTGGTGTCCTCTTTGTTCCGAGTGCTCTGTTTTCCTCATGAGGGTAAATTGTTGCTGTCAATCAATTATCTTTTTTCTTTTCTGGTTCCTCAAACGGCAATGTCCCATATGTGGGAAATACCGATATTCCGTATGAGAGCGTGGGATCAGGTATTTTCAAAGATTCTTCTTTAATGGGAACTTTTTCTCTCCCACCTCCACATGTCGCCTCAATCAACATGATCTCTATCTCCAATGATCCATGGATTGCCCTACTCTAGATCAAGTTGATTCTTTTGGTGATGCTATGCCGCTAAGTCCTTTAGAGCAAGCCTATCAAGAAGTTGTCTTGGCTTCAGCAATTGCTTCATAAAGTCATACTATTATTAGTATGCACCTAGATATGTATTCGCAATCTCCTTGGCTTGGTTATTGGGATTCTCCGGATCTCTTAAACGAGATATTCCCCACCGACAAGAGTATTGTTGAGGTTATTTCTCTTGACGAAACTCCTTGGAATGATGCCCATCATCATTCCTCGTTTCTTCCAAGTCTTAGTGAGATGCCTTTGTGTCTTGAGGATTTTGTCTCTCATAACCTGGCGCATCCATTTCAAACACCTGTTTTGGTGCATGAAGTTTTATCTGAGGGTAATATGGGAAATATTACTGCTACCTTGCCTATTGACATTTCAGTTCAACCTGAAATTCTCAAAATATTTCAACAGGGGGCATCTTTTCCTTGCCGTGAGATTAAGATTTTCTCGCCTCCTTTTATGAGAACTTTTCATTAAGTTTTTACTGTTCACCCATTATCATAATGGGGTATTCATCCTATGACTCGTAACCCTCACTCGCCCTAGGGGGCAATAGGGGCATAGCCATTTATGAGTGTTATTTCACTATTTGGCCGAGTTGATGCTTACACGTCATGCCAACAGTGAAAATTCAGTTTCATTCTTTGTTGATCAATTACCCAAGTCCGAAAACGGGCTCCATCTGAAATTTTACACGTGATCATCTATGTAAATACACTTTTGTACATTAGTGTCTGAATTCATTGGTGTGCATTTTTTTATTTTTTGGTGTGATTGTTTGCTTTGCAGACATGTCTTCTCTGCTTATCTTGTGTTCCACTTGGTTCGCAGATCTCGTCAAACCATTATGTTGGTTTTGTTGATGGTGCTTGTCATGGCACATAGAAGTTATACTCCACATCTTGGGCACTCTTCACCCTTGATGGAAAGTTGATCAATTTATAATGTATTTGCCTGGGATAAACTACTAATAATATTACCGAGTACAGTGCAATTATTAAACTATTATCAGTAGTTGCTCTCATAATTAGAAATTTGATTTTTAAGTTAGATTCACATCTCATCGTGCTACAATTAAATGGTCATTATTCAGTAAGAAATCCACAAATTTTTCCTATGTATCTATGTGTTTGATTACTAGAAATAATTTTTAATCATATCACATATCAACACATTCCATGAAATTTGAATACATTAACAGATGCATTAGCATATTATGTTTTAGATAGGCATTTGCATCACTTGTGAAAAAAATCGATCACATCATCATGATATATGAACACATAAGTAGATAATAGAAATATATATATATCAATTCTTTCAAAGTTTGTTCATCAAAATCTCAAAAATAAGTGTTTTGGGACACATGGCTTTCAAAGCCTACAATAGTGTAGATAAACACAACTAGGAAAAGGATATTCGTCCACACGATGCTCATGATAGCATGAGACCACTCTGATCACTCGACCCAACAATGGACGCAGCCTCGCAGACACTCCTACTGTATGCCTCTGGTACCACAGCAACACGTCATCTATAGTCGCATATTCTGGAATCCCCCGAGTAATCACTTCCAAATTTCATTCCATCTCTACTATAGGATCTGCTCCTTCGTATGGAGCATATTCTATCTAATGTGCTACTCACCATGCTATTGGAAACATGCCAAGAGGCCTTTCCAGTCCACCTAATCTACAATATTATCACAAGTAAACTCTCATATACACTTCGAACAAACAACAAAATCATAAAACTTGAAAAATTCCAAAAAACAAGTTTTACCTGCATCGGTCCACTATGCACCCGGTAGCAGAGGAAGATTTAGATCTCCTCTGAAGTTCGTGCCAGCATAAGCATAGTCATCCACAATGATCAGTTGTTGGCATAGCCAACCAAAGAACGACGGAGGGAAATTCATCCGTTGACATCCCCCCCTCGAGGCATGATCTCACTCCATCTGAGCAACCTTGGATCTTGTGAAGTTGGGTCGTCCACCTCTACCCACTGGTATCGAAATAAGGGCACACGCTCCAAAAATAAAGTGACCAAAATCAATCCAAAGTCGAACTGTTTCAAGTTTCCTAACTTTCCTTTGATCAGTTGCCTCTTCATGTTGACCAACAGTCCTTCACACCAGTTGAACATTGTTGGAGCAAGACAATCCATGGCGTATTGGAATTGTGATTTCATTGCCTCATGCAATGCCTACACCCCAACTATATGGGCCATGATGTGTAGAATCTTCCTCAAGGGAAGGTTGTCGATGGTTGTTATCTTCACCTTCCTTCTCACAGTTGTCTCTACACCTGGGCAATGCCTTATGATCAAGGTGTTGGTGCTCTCACCTCTAGTACAAGCTCCAAAGAGTTGGACCCTCTCCTCTCTTCTATTCAATCCAATGATGAAGTAGATATCATCTACTTCCAGCTCTATTTCTTGATCTCCAATGATGAATATCTAACGATCAACATCCCATAGTCCAATCAGATATTCTAACAACTCATTTTGAGGTTTGAGTCCCGGGGTTCAAAGAAATTTAGTAATCCGTAGTCCCTCAATGCATTTACACATTCAACGCTTTGGGAAGCTTGGTGATCTTCTGCCTCGTGGCCTATTTCCTTCCATTCGATGGACATTTCTGTCGAAATCTCTTGTAAACAACCCATAAACATCATTTAGATGTCTTTCCACTGATCAAAATCTTGAAAAAAATGATCAAGGGAGAGGATTTTTCATTTTATTTTCCTCTCTGCATCTAGTGCAATTGTCAGAAGTATTTTTGTGTTGGCAGCGCTATAGCCTTTTGGACTCAGGGGCAATTAGCGTGGATCCAATGATCATACTCGCGTTGGTTGCCCATGATTTTAAAAATGAAAATCCTCCCCTTAACCAGCTAAAATTCCTATGAAATGGCATGAAATAAGTATGAAAAGCAAGAGAAAAGGAAGAGCTCTTACCTACAGCTGACGGTTCGTGAAATGGTGCCCTGGATCTCCCACACTGCTTGCCTAAAGAATCAAGCAAAATGGGGTAAAATGCACTCTCCAATTTACTCCAAGTGAAATGGTAAAAATGTTTTTACTTTTGGTCTATTTATAAGTTTTAAACACATTTTTGCCAATATTTTATTATTTTTCTCAATATCAATGGTGTGTGGCTATCTTTGTGCAGTTATAGGATCTTTTGGTGGTAACAATGATCATTTTTTACCGATTCAACGAGTTTTTGTTTTATCTCTTTTTCGGGCTCGTTAAAAATAAATGAAAAAGGAACCCCCCTCGAGTCATCTTTAAGCTCTTTTCTAAGTCTTGAAATATGAAAAGATCGTCGAGTACTTGTCTTTTCGAACTCATTAAATTAAATGAATTGACGTCGTCTTAGTATAAGTTTACCCCTTTTCGGGTTGGGATTGACTATCTATGAAAAAGTTACACCTTGATTGACATGGTCAAGAAGTTCTCTCAAATAATATTGTTTTCTACCTTTTCAGGTTCGAGAGACAAATTACAAAAAGGGACTTGATAGAATTTTTTTCATCTCTTTTTCGAACTCTTTAAATATGAAAAAGACACTGAGTTATTCTTCAGCCAGACTCGTAAAAATTAAAATGACGAAAGACTTGTCAACATGATGAGACAGAGTTTATCCTTCCTAGGACTCGTAAAACTTACTAGGATGGATTCATTCTAAGAATGAACTTATACAAGCATATGCCATCCCCTTCAAGCTTGTGATTAAAAATAATTGAGGTACTCGCTAGAGTGGGGAAAAATGAAAGTGAAACATCTCTTGTATGGGCAGCATGTTGCTCTTGAACATGACACTCATATGTTTCTCGTGTTGGGTTTGGGATATCCTCACTCAGTCACTTGTATTTCCCGGTTTGGGTGATCCATTTTTACCTCTCATTTGACTATTCCACTTCATCATCATGACCCTTGGTCCTATGTTGAGTCAAATGTTTCCATACTCCGGAGTCGTGTCGTCGATATGTTCAAGAGAGGTCTTATATGTAGTTCATTGCCTACATTATCTAACCTTTTGCCACAGTCCTGAATCATACTCATTTATTCCACTTTATTCCTTGTTTTGTGTCGATGATGAGGGAATCATTATGGCCCTCCTTCGACGGGTCACCTCCTTTCGACTTCATCTCATTATCTAGGAAGATGACTCAGAAACTCCCTTTCAATACCTTAGAGCTTGCATGCCTTAATGGAAATTTCTTCACATCTGATGACAAGTTTTCATCATTGGCCTTCGATCAGATGATTCCACAAGTGCTTGACTTCAACTTCATTTTCACATTCACGAATTGTATTGTCATACCTTGAGGACCATTGTCATTATTGGTGGTTTCTCTCATGCTTGTTAACGGTCCACATCATTGGCCAGTAATCAGGTGGTTTTCTAGCATGTTCGACTTCGACACATTCATTCGCATGTTAGAATTTGTACTTTGACCGAGTTGGGATGGAGCGCAATACCTTGAGTTTGTTTGATATATCTCACACTGTGTGGAGTTATGTATTATTCATGATTGTATACATGTTTATTCTATATGGATGGTTGTGACCATACTGTGGGACCTTATATTTATGATGATGATAATGATCTTTCTATATCGGGTGGATGGATCCATACCTTGGATCTTAGACTTCCAAATGATCCTTTCATTCGAATGGTTGCGCCCATATCGCGGATCATTTCACACAGTCCTTCCTATCCAGATGGTTGCATCCATACCATGGATTCATGTTTTGATACCATATATGTATATGTATATGTGTCCTTGATTTGCAGGTCTCCTCACAGTGTTTATTCTAGTCCTTGCAAAAGCTTGTAAAGCATCTCAGCCATCACTCCCTGTTCTTCCTTCATGCTTTAGGGGTCATTTGTTACACATTAATTTTTTGGGGCCTCCTGCACTTCCTTGTGTCATACCCTAGAGTGCCTGAAACTTTCCAATTATGCAGTGTACTCATCCTGATATGTAATCCACATCCTCCCTGGAGAACTAATGAAAAAATTTCTTGAGCCTTCCCTAAAGAAGTAAGCTCAAAACCCTAATTTCAGGGTCAACGCGATTGCAACACTGCCAACCTGTGTTGATGGCAGGTTGCATCATACTAGCCTTGCACTGCCATAGCAGTTTTTACTTGGATACTCGCGTTGATCACTAAAAGGAAAGTTTTCCCAAAGAGTACAAGAAGCTTCGTGATCTAGAAGCTTCCAGAACAATGAGCCAGAGGTTGTTCATTGTGGATGTGGTCGAATTATCCCATAATTGCCCTTTCATCATATCCCTATGAGATTCCTCCTTGAGATGAGGGTCTTCTTCTATCTTTGATGAGATCCTAAATCCCTCTCCCTGCTTAGATATTCATCCTCTTCCATTCCCAAATGGTTGATCTCTGTTTATTTGCAGCCTAATGCTGAGATAGTGCTTACATGCTATTCACTTTGGCTTGGAGAAGGAGTGCTTGGAGAACTTGAACTTGGACTTGGAAATTCTCTTAAGGAGGGCTTACTAACATCAAGGCCTAGGTTGTATGCTTCCTCTTTTACTCATTAATATATAAAATTGTTGGTTCACTTTCCATGAATTCTTGTGTTAAGTGGATTACATTCGATTATGCTTGTTGTACTTGTATGCTTTGTTGTGTCTTTGGCCTCTTTTGTAGGTATTCAAATGATGTGAGAAGTAGGGATGAGCCTGATAAGCAAGTGATCAAGATATTTATCAAAGGAGTGCATTATAGCATCAGAACAAGGTAGGTCTCCTTCCTCTTCTCTCATTTCGATTTTAATTTACGAAAGTGTCTCGTAGATTGTCACTTTGGTTGCTAGACCCAGTCATTGGGCTAGAGGGATTGTCTCTGTCCGCAAAGAGGATTTCCCTAGACAACACACACCATGACCTCAGCAAAACCACTGAAAAGAAAACATATTGTCCATGGAGCTTTATAACTTAGCTCATTGCAATATTTAAAATGAAAGACTTGCTCAAAAGAAAAACATCTTGACAACATGACAATATAACAACCATAATAACATGACAACCATACCACTTATTGGAGCTTTATAACTTATCTCATGGTGGTATTTACATCCATGTACATATACATATATATACAAAAACATCAATGAAACATATGGCAAACATATACCAAACATCAAATAAAAACTGCTTTGCCTCAACCGGCAAACAATGAAGGATACAGGGCCCGCATCTGATTCGCCATCTCCTATGTAGCTTGTTTGGGCCCAAAGTGCTTCTGCTACACTTTAACTTTCTTTATGGATCTATTCCTGAGCATGAGATGCGTATTCTGCAATATGCATTGAGGCTCTGACTGGAACTCTCCTTTCTCCACCTGCAATACAGACTAATCAATAACATGATTAACATCCTTAATATACTTCTTAAGCAATGAAATATGGAAAACATCACAGACTTTCACTATTGGAGGCAGTGCAAGTCGATATGCCACTAGTCCAATCTTCTCAAGGATCTCAAAAGGCCCGTAATACCATGGTGCCAACTTGGTACATGAACCAATCCTCAAAGATACTTTCTTGGGCTTGATGCACAAATACACATGCTCCCCAACCTGAAACTCCTTGAATACCCTATGTTGATCCGCATAACTCTTTTGTCTATCTTGTGTTGCCTTTATATTCTTCTTTATAACCTTAATTTATTGTTCAGTGTCTATCATCATATCCAGTCCAATAAGTACCCTATTCATTGGATCGCTCCAACTGATGGAAGTGTTGCAACTTCATCCATACAATGCCTCGAAAGGGCTCATCCTCAATGACTCCTAATAACCATTGTTGTATGTGAACTCAACCAATGGAAGATACTCCTCCCATTTTCTCTGTCATACACCCACAACATATCCTCCAAGATCCTGTTGAGTCTATCTGTCTGTCCATATATCTGCAGATGATAAGTTGTACTAAAGGCCAACTATGTACCCAAACCTGCAAATATCTCCTTCCAAAACTTGGAAGTGAAATTTGCATCCTTGTCTGGCACAATTTTCTTCAAAACACCATGTAGTCTCACTATCTCTCTGATGAACACCTGTACTACCTCATTGGCTAGATATGTAGTCTTTATTGGAACTAAGTGTGCTACCTTGCTCAACCTATCAACCACGACCATAATAGAATCATGTTGCATCAATGTCCTCCGAAGACCTGTAATAAAATCCATGGAAATGATCTCCCATTTCCATTCTGGAATCGCTATCGGCTGTAGTAAACCACCTGGATGCTTACATTCCACTTTGACCTACTGACAATCCAAACATCTAACCATGAACTCTCCAACTTCATTCTTCAAATTTGACCAATAGTAGAACTTCTTTACCGTCGTCAACATATTCTGATATCCTGGATGACCCTAGTAGAGATTGGTGTGAATCTCCCTCAAGGTAAGCTTCTTGAGCTCACTGCAATTCGGCACATAGATCCTGTCTCTAAACCTCACCAAACCATTTTTCATGAGACGATAGTCGACATCCTGATCACCTGTACCTACACCTATACCTATAATTATACCTGTGCTATGCTATAACTTGTGCATAGTCTCCATGTATTTGTCATCCCATTATCTTGCCTGCAAGATTCTATCATGTAACTTTGTCCCATAAGAGCTCATAGCAGTGCTACATGATTTACATGTACCTTCCTTCTAAGAGCATCTGCAACCTGATTCTCCTTCCTTTGATGTATCTAATCTCGAAGTCGAACTCACTAAGGGTAGCCAACCATCTAGCGTACCTAGAATTTAGATTCAGCTGGTCAAACAAATACCGCAACCCACTATGATCGCTCATCAATGTAACCTTCCTAGAAGATAGTGTCTCCACATCTTCAATGCATGTATAATCGTTGTTAGCTCAAGATCATGTGTTGGATAGGTCTGCTCATGCTCATTCAATTTTCGTGACTCATAGCACACTACCTTTTCTTCTTGCATGAGAACTCCACCAAGTCCTCTCTTGCAAGAATTTGTACACACTACAAAGTCCTTGTCTGGATCCACAATCTTTGGCACTGATGCATGTGTCAACAACTATTTAGGCTACTAAAAGTTAGCCTCACATTCTTCTGTCCATTTGAACTTCTTACCTTTCTATTGCAATGATGTGAGAGGATATGCAATGCATGAGAATTTCCTAATTAACTCCTGTAGTAACCTTCAAGTCCCATGAAATATCTCACCTCATCCACATTCTTAGGAGCTGCCCACTCCATGATAGCCCTTGTCTTTTCTAGATCCACTATTATGCCATCCTTGGAGATAACACGACCCAAATAATGTACCTCATTCTGAAAGAAACTACACTTGCTAAGTTTATCATACAATTGATGCTCTCTTAGCAATCTCAACACTGTTGCTAAATGCTCGACATGCTTTTCCTCATTCTTAGAATATACCAATATGTCATCAATGAATACAATAAAAAACTTGTCCAGATAAGGACGCAACACACTATTCATCAAACAAATAAATATAGCTTGAGCATTAGTCAATCCAAATGGAACAAAAACAAACTCATAATGCACATACCTAGTCTTGAACGCAGTCTTGAGATACCCTCTTCCTTGATGCGTACTAGATGGTATCTCGATCTCAAGTCGATCTTATATAACATTGTTTCTCCCTTCAACTGATCAAACAAATCATCAATCCTCGAAAATGGGTACATGTTCTTGATTGTTAATTTGTTCAACTGCCTGTAGTCAATGCACAATCTACGAGTACCATCTTTCTTCTTTACGAACAACACTGGTGCACCCCAAGGCGATACACTTGGCCTAAGGTACCCCTTGTCCAACATTTCCTTCAGCTGCAACTTTAACTCAACTAACTTAGGTGTGCTCATCTTGTAAGGTGCTCTAGAGCTGCCCCTGGCACCAACTCAATAGAAAAGTCTACCTCTCTATGAGGTGGAAAATTTGTAATGTGCTCAGGAATATCCTGAAACTGCTACAAAACTAGATACATTCTTAACACATCGACATCCTCAACCTCCTTACCCTTGTCACTATAAATGTGTACTGTAAACATCACACAACCTTTTCTACAACTACGCTTAGCCTACATAGTGGTAACCATCCTCATTGATGTAGGCTTCTTCTTCCCTTGCAGATTCATCTTTTCTCCACTATCATCCACACACTCAATGGCCTTATTGAAGCAATCCACTTTGGTTCTGTGCATGTATAACCAATCCATACCTAAAATCATATTATATGATCCCAATGGAAATACATTCAAGTTTTTTGATGTAGGCATACCATTTAACTCAAATGCATAAGCTCTTACCTAATGGTGAACTCTCTTCTTCATACCTATATCCAACTATACCAACCAAGATTCTACATGCACTTCTTTTCTCAAACCACACTTATCCACCAGGTCGGGATTAATATAACTATAGTTAGATCCAGGATCAATCAAAATAGAAACAACTTGATCACAAAGCTTACCGTCCATCTCAATGATCGATTCTTGATGGTCTGCCTGCCTATTTTCCATAGCTACATAGATCTGAGGTATGTTATGACCAACATCACCAATTGTATGTGCCTCCTGAGCACTGTAGATCTGGGGTCTACCACCACTCTAATATTGCATGAAATCCCTCTTACGATGAACCTTACCACATATCCAACACTGCAATGGTTCCCTACCACCGCCTTTAGCTTGTTGCTCTCCACGTCCCTTCTCAATTGTATTAAATATCTTGTAAGGAACTGCATTTTCTTTCTCACTTGCATCCTAAGGTCTTCCTCTATTTGGTGGAAATTTCCCTTTAACTTTCTCATTTCTTTTCAAGTCATTCTTAGGCTCAACTTTACGCTTTGACTACTCATAACAATTCTTCAACTTTTGGATGGCCTCCTCCAACAATCTAGGCTCATCGAACGCAATCTGATCTCTATATGCTACTGGTAGTCCACTGATAAATCTATGAACCTTGACCTTCTCCTCCTTGAGGTAAGGCACATATCTCAACAGCTCCAAAAACCTAGTATACTCATAATATGTCATAAAACCCATCCGCAACTCATAAAACTCATTAGCCCTATCATTATAATACCTCTCCGACAAGTACTTCTTCTTGAAGAGCCTTTCAAATGCATGCCATGTTAAATATTCCTTATGTATACCTTTTACATTATTCACGTCTTCCCACCAAATATTCACTTTACCTTTGAGACTGAAAGTGGCTATCTTTGCTTTCATGTTTTCTAAATAATCATGCAATCGAAAGAATTTCTTCATACCAAGCAACTATGTCTCTGCATTTTGTGATTTCTTCATCTAGCCATCAAAGGTAGGTGGCTTTGCTTTCTTAAACTCCTCTAGCAAGTATCCCCTATCACTCCTCCTGTAAGAGTGATAATGACGACGATCATGATGCCTGGCAGACCAGAACTATAATAATACCTGTGTCGATCACTTATCTTATCCAGAGTGTCCAACAACCAACCATCTCTAATCGTGTCAAATCTATCTGACCTGTGTTTACTAGGAGACCTACTGTCATATACCCCATTAGTCTTGTCATAATTTCCATGGCTAATCCAAAGTGGTCCCTGTCGCTGCAAATCTAACAAACTCTAAAGTAGTATCGCATTCACCTCTACGTGTTTCTCTTGTGCCTGCATTGTTTTGTCACTGTCTGCTTTGCAACTCCTTATTTATTCCTTCAGGCTTCTTAATGTGTTTGCTAAGTTAGAAGAGTGCCCCGCACCATGCTGCCTATCTGATGCATAGGGAGATTCTATGTAGTCTACCACCTTGCTAGCCATATGATCTCTTTCCTGCAAGGCATACTATGTCAGCTAAACCAAATCACAATAAACCAATGTATCTTATCATAATTCAGGGAGGATACCTTGTCTACAAGATCCTCAAATCAGCGTGATACATATATAACATAATCATAACAACATATAGACATATATTGAATACGTGTATCAAAGCAAAAACATCATTCTAGTTAGGGTCTAGTCATTAATGCAAGGCCATATCAACAATGCATGCTATGACCCCATGCATGACAACAACCATTACTCCAATGTACACATTGCCACATGCAACTATTAACATGCATAAGTAATGCCTAATCAACTACACATACATATGAATCCAGGTATTCGAGCATAAGCGATTAATTCTTGTAACCAATCCTACAAGACTAATACATGTAATCAAACAACCAAGAAGGAAACCTAAAATACAAGGATGTAATCAAGTTGCATATAATCATGTAACTAGTCATATACTTCTGACGATGCATTCCACAAAATCAACATCAAGTTCCCCATGATAACCTTACTACAATCATGACCAATCATTAGGTAATGCAACAAGCACATGGAGTGCAAATGTAAGAAACACACATGCAACTAACATGCATGCATGACCAAGCTCCTTCACCCAAGGAGAGCGCAATCATGCTCTGATACCAATTTGTAACACCCCATCCTCCCAGGTCCAACCAAGAAACCGACCAGCCAGGATAAACATTCGATGAGAGAGGTCACAATAAGGGATTCAACTTCCTTGGTGACCTTAAGGAAATGGAATCAATGGAACATATCAAACAAACCCATCCACATCAGCAACAACACCCTTAAAAGACATGTCAGTCACTCAGACATCTTGTCCCTTAGTCCCGCTGATGATTTAAGCCTTTTAACCCTTAGTTTCTCTCATACTATAGGAAAGATAGCGTCCAGAAGCCAAATTCGCTCTTACAGGCCTATGTGCCAGTGACCCTAGACTCTTTTCAGCAGACCTATGCATGCGTCCCTGAGATTTGAGCCACTTTTCTAGCCCAAAATCCTAGCCTCTGCCTAGAACTTGTTATAACCTTTAGAATCCATCAAAGACATGATAACAAGATAATTAAATCAAAAATCAACCTCAAGACTAGGCCTGAGAATCCCCAACCAGGACTGACATTCTATCAAACACTTGGCATCAATGTAACCTACAAGTCTTGGATACAAGACAAAGCATAAATGATTGAAGGAACTTATGAAACATAACCAGAAGGATCACCACCTTCTCCATTGAACTGTTATAACATCAATTAGGTCTTGCATCCATACATTTAATAATTATAAGTAAATACATGAAATAACCATTACATGAACCAGTCATATAACCATGCTTATAAGAAGCATAAAACCATATAAATATCATAGGAAAATCTGACCAGGCTCAAGAATTCCACGTACCACTTGACCATAGACATGGCTAAACCAATTCTCTCTTTCAGCCAGTCACCCTCGTTCCATATTCCAATCATGAATATGGGATCTCATAGAACAGCTAGTCCAAAAGAAATCAAGGGAATCTAGAGGTTAAACCACCTCCACCCTCATCAAACCATGATCACACCAAAATCGGTGCTCCGATCACAACATAACTAAACTTGGAATGCCATCTAAAATCCATCACTATCCTTGAGGAATTTTTCGTCTCCTTGTCTCTTAGGCTTTATCGCAATCCAATTCCATATCACTAGGCCCTAAACCAAGACCAGTCTCTCAGGATTTACCGCAATCCAAACCTAGATCACTAGGCCCTAAACCGAGACTTCTCGCTCGGGCTTTACCATGTATCCCACCAAAACTGGTCAAGGGATTCCTAGGCCTTTGGTAATGAAACTTGAGACCACCTCTGCCTCGGATTCCGAAATCCATTCGCGAAACCAAAGCTCAAAGCCGAGATAAACATCCCAACATATTATGGCATCCGGAAAAAGGCAAAGCTAGGTTAAAAACCACTGTCATAACCCAGAAAAACCATGCCACCGAGAACAAGAGAACCATACACCAACATGCATGTCCAAACCAGCTAAGAAATCACACATGAAAAACGTTACCTGCAAGTATTCCTATTGAAGCTACTTGATTCTGTTTTTCCTTCCTTGATCCAAAACAAGAGTGCTCCAAGAAAACTCTAAGTGACCAAGAATGAGAGAGAGAGAATAATGAGCGATATACAAACTTGAACTGATAAAAGTTTACCAACTAATCCTCGGAAGCCTTTTATAAATGAGGCTTCTATTTTCTTCATTTTCCATTATTTTCCTTCAATTTCCTCCTCACTTGCAACTTGTGACCTTTCACCTTACTTTTCTTCGATTTTCCTTTATTTTCATAAATAAATGTGCTAAAAATGTCTTTTTGGCTTTTAATTCCTTTGCCTTAGCCTTTGCCAATTTTCCTTAGCCAAAACACACATCGAGTGATGCCCACTAGAATATATTTTCCCAACATTTAGCTTGGAATAAGTGTCCCTTAACCGTGATCTTATTTTTTCTTTTATTAACTTTTAATACATGAACTTTTTACCAAGGTTGTTACACTTCCAGAGCCATTTTGAGGGACTAAAAGAGGTTTTTAGGGAAAATAAAGATATCGAAAAAAGAACCAAACCATTTTAATAGTTTTTTTTTAGCCTCCTCTATGAGCTCTTCGAAACAAGGTATTATGATAACCAAACGGATATCGTATGCCAAAGTTACGACCCTGGGAAGTTGATGTACCAGTTTACCCAAACGAGGCCCACAATTTTGCAACTTCATCTCGTAGGGTTAGGTTTTGGGATGTTTATGGTTTTCCATTATTTCTCAATAAGAAATATGCCTTTGAGCCTCGTTGTAACACAGTTCAAAGGCATGTCGCTGCCACATCTCTTCGCAAAGATAAGTTACCATCGCCTAAGCTAGTTTATTTTTATTTCTGTATGTAAGCATATTTATGTTCTTTGATATTAATGAAATGAAGTTTTATTTCTGCTGCATCACCGTGTATATGGGTATTTCTGTATTTTATTGCATTCAGATCGACCTGCTCTTTCTCTATTTTTCTTTGTATTTCCCCAACGAGGTTAGGGTATAAGGAGTGATAGCTTGATATGGTTGAACCTTTGCATGACCATCCTCGTAAAACACGACGAGCTCTTATGGCAAAAGAAAAGAAATATGAGAGGGCAGGATCCTTTATGTTATCTTCCTTGTATTCCCAATCCATATGAAACAATTTCAAGCTTTAATGAATCTTCTTCAGCTTCTATTAACATGATCAAAAATTTTGATATGGAGGTGCATACTAATCATGATGAAGTTGCCTCTACGATGTATGACAAATTCATTCATTTGGTGCACACTTCTTATAAAATTAATGATGATCATAATACTCTCTCTCATGTTACTAATTCACAATCACAAAGCTTGGAAAAATTCGGTAATCAACTGCAAGAAGATACCAGTCACAAACTTGAAGAACTAGCTCCCACAAATCTAAAAATCAGCATGAAATAAATTCAAAAAATCAGTTAATAAATCAACAAGCACAAGTAGAAATTGGAGATTACAATAATGTACAATTAACTATAGAAATTTCTAAACATGATAATGTTTATCAAATACAAAATGCAAGGCATCCAAGCAACGGTCTCCAAGAAAGCATAAGTAGCCAAATGAATGATCAAGAATCTGAAATTTGTAATGGAGTAAACACACAAGATTATGCAAATAGACATATTTTCAAATTCATTGCCACTAACTCTCATTTTTCCCATTATCCTAATATTTTTGTTGATGGTAATTAATCCCCTCTTTGCATTAATATTGTTCCAGAAAACAGAGAGGTTGATATAAATGAATTTCCTATTAGTTTTTATCAAGGTAGAGAAACAATTATTGATCATTCTTCTGACATTGATGAACATGTGCTCAATACTTCTTGTTTCGATGCATCGTATGGAAATGAAGAAAATTGTAGTGAATGTCGTGAAATCATTTATGACAATTACTTTGACATTGAGGATGTTGATTTATCTTACACCCCATTAAATGCCCATGATCAAAGTAAAATCATATTTGAGAATGAAGAAAACTCCAATTTAGAAATTGTTTCAATAAATTCTCATTTTCAAACAATAAATCATTTTCGTGATTTCAACCTTCAAGAATCCATCCCAATTTATGATTCTCATGATGATCAAGTTCTCTCTCCTATTCATAGTCCTGAATGTTTCCCTCTTCCACGAGTTGATGCCGATGACCTTTCTAATTGTAATATATTAGCTAGTTCTTGTGAGAAGGAAAATGATTCAAATCAATCTCAATTGTGTTGTAACATTAATTGTAACAATAGTGTAAATTATGATTTTATTTTATTATTTTTCCTTCAGTTATTTTTGTTGATTTCATATTTGTTTTTTGCTGGCATTTTTCAAATTTTATGTCATTTGTTGGCATATTGAGCAATTAAGTGTTGTACAATTTCAATATACATTGTTAAAATGTGAAAATGAATCACAAGATTCAGATCATGACCATCAAGGGTTGTTACTCTTCCAATTCCATTTGATGGTCATATATTATCACCTTACTTTTCTTTCTAGTGTACATATTCAACATGAATCAACACTTGTGAGTGCATTAATCCAATATGACCAACTACCTAACCCAATTGAAGATCTTCTTACATATGCACTAAGCTTCCATCCATACTTCACTGATCCATTTCAAAGTCATTTAGAATCTTCATTTTCATATAAGATTGCTAATAATTTGTTTTATGTGCATAACATTAATCGTTGTTCAACTTCTCTTTCATTTAACGTCTTCCATTCTCTATTAAATGTTCATCCATATTTTTATGATCCCATAGAGATTTGGTTGGAGGAAACTTTTCAAGAGAAGGTGATTGTAAATAAGTCATTTTTAGTAAATATGTTAACAATAAGTGTACATACTAAATTATATTTATTTCTGTTGGTTTAATTATAATTGTATTTTTGTTATTGATGTGTGACCTATACTTACATGCAAGAAATAAAATGAGAGAATGGTTACATTGGAAGTATGAGTTCACCTAATTTTGGTTTGCTCTTTAAATTAGGATTAGGAATAGATTAGTTTAAATTTAGATTGCTTTTTTGTTTGTATTGCTTTCAATATAACAAATTTTCAATAAGCAAGTAATGAACCCAAGTCTTTCCCTTGGTATTCTTTTTCATTTCCTCGCAAAGTGGCTTAGAACATATCAATGTTCTTGTATCGTCAGATCATACACACTTGTGATGCGCTTAATTGTCCTCCTTTAACCAAGCTTTATCACATTGTTGAGAATGTTTTTGTATTAAAAATCATATATGGTAAAGTTTCAAAGAATTGCTACAGCTTAACACTTTTTTAGAATGTCAAATTTCCAATTCATAAGTATTTCTAGGTGCTCGCTTTCACCACTCTTGTCCCTTAATGTAAATATCAAGCGGGTGCAATTGAAAGCTCATTACTTAGCATTTTAATTTAGATTGAATAAGGAAATGTTTTTGAACATATGTAAAGTAAAAAATAATACATAATAATATTGAGATTTATGAGGTAAATTTAAAATCAGATACTTCCAAGTATGCAGATACATGTTCATCCTCATCTGTTGTTACTTTCCTTTTAGCACTTTGTTTTCTCGTTTAGTCATAATTTGTATTTCTCATTTGTACTTCTTTTTGTAGGTCTTCATTGGATTGATTTTTATTATCATATTTAATCAACTTTAGAAATAAGTGAGCAACAAACTTTTTCTGAGTCACAAACGTTTTCAATGGAGTATTTTCTTTCTCATCAAAATTTGTGTACTTTGTATTGGTGTTTCTCTTCATTTTTCCTTTCTTTGCAAATTTGCGAGATGAGTCAATAATCATATTCTGCCTCTCGTTGATGCAGCTAAAATGAAATGCTTGGCTCCTTCTTGTTCAGATTTTCTGCAAGTCTACAGCTTCTCGCATTTTAAATGTTAAATCAAATAAGGCCCATAAGTAAAGGAAAATTGCACAAACATATTGCAGCAAGTTATAAAATGATCCTATCCATGATTGTACATTTGTTTATTTTGAATCTTACATTTGCTAGGTTGAGTTGAACCTCTACATTACACTTGTTCATCTTGCATCCACTTTACTCACATTCCTTTCTTCCAAAATGACTCAGAGCCTCTAACTAGTAAATCTCGGAATCTCAATCCTCTGCTTTTCATTTTTCTGAGATTATTTCCTTCAGAAATTCAGACCTTCTGGCTTATAAAATTCTTGGGTTTGTATTATATCATAAGTATTTTAAAATATTCCTAAATTTGCCTACCCGAGATTCACGTGGCCTATTTTATTTCTCCGCCCAAATTCCTTGATCTCGAAATCTCGTAAAGGTATATTAAAATTACCATTGTATCTGAGTTTTTGATATTATGTTTTTATCCAATAGTAATCCCAAGCTTCCTTTTTATTGTAACTCTTATTTAAAGACTTTACGAGAAATATTTTATAAAACCTCCTCTTATCTCAGAACCTTGAGATATCGGGCTGTTATCATAAATCAATTTAAATTTCTTCCTGATATTTCCTTTTTTCCTTTCTTTTCATCTCGAAACTTGGACATATCGGATTGTTGCAATCTCGTAATTTAATTTAAATTCTCTCTGATATCTTTATCCCAAGATCTTACATGGCATATTTCACATGGTTTTAAAGAAATCTCATAGGCTTTTGGTTAACTCATTCGTTATTTTACAGTATGATCCATCAATATACTCACATGGATTTCTCTTTGATTATCTTTGTATCTTAATATTGACTTCCATGTTATCATTGTATTCGAGAACTTGGATGTGTTTTAATTACAATTTAGTCTAAATTCCAAGCATTCATTTCTCGAGGTAACCAAGTGAATTTTGAGATATTCATTCTACATGGTGTGTGCACATGGATTGTTATAGTTAGGTATGCATTCCTTTAGCATGAAGCCATGGTTGTTCTTTAAATGAATTTTTCTTTAATCCCTGAATCTTCTCACAATTTCAAAATCTTGGAACATTTTTACAAACCCCATTTTAAATATTATTCGAGATATCAGAACTTGAATTCCACGTCACTTGTTTAATTGATATGGCCCACAATATTGCCTCATTGAAAATTCCTCTTTACTCTATATCATCTAAAAATCTCTCAAATGTGATGTAAATATAATTTTGAAGTCTTTCCGAGAAACCCGACCTTAGAGAGACGTCATTTTCACCAATATTCATATTTACAGGATTTCGGCTCCACTTATTTCCTTTCGCCCAGATCCTACATGCTTGATTGATGTGAATGTTCATATATTTTTATCGCTTCATACTATTTGTTGAGTTTAACGATGTAATTGTCATTTCAAAGCATTCATTAGGTTAACATGACAAATTGGTAAATAATTTCGGAACATGCAAAGGTAATTGATCCTGATCAATTTCAAATTCTCTTGTGGTCGTATTATTTTTGATATATCACTCCATACTTATCATGAAAAGATTCAAGACCTTTCCATATATGCATAAGTGCTACATAGGTTGAGACTTGGTCTTGATTTTTGAGAATTTATGAAAATCTTGGAATTGATATGAAATCTAGAAGACAAAGAGAACAATTGTCACTGCAATTAATTGAGAAGCACATCTTCATTTTCTTTTTTGATGGGCTTTATGTACTTCAAATTTCTTGAACATTAGACATCATTTTTCTAGCTTTACTACTCGCTTTAATTTAGATTTAATAATTTATGATTTTGGGCCAATGTAAACTTCATTGAAAGCCACTTCTTCAGGCTTTTAATTCCAATCAAAAGAAGAGGTTATCTTTTGTTGGAGAAAAACGATATTTTTCAGGTAAAATTTTAACAAAATTCTTCAAATGGTAAGTCTCATTTTCCTACTTTCATCCTTTTCCATTTCTTCACATTTTTTGTCGTCTTTGTTTTAGCTTTGCTGATATAAAACTTTGTATTGTAGGTCTTCAAGAATTGTTTCACACCGCTACCAACTCAGATTTGGAACCCGTCCTCTTTGTTGTTTGCCCCTAAGTTTTGGAAGAGTAGTAATGATGCTCATTAAATCAGCTAAATTAGGGAGTCCCTAAACCTTCCCTTTGTTTTACAAGCATTGTTTTATAAAAAAAAAATGTTGAGATGTTATCATGCAGGTTCAATGTTCGCAACAAGAAAAATTGTAGAAGAACAAACTTCTCTTTTGGATTAATTTCACCTCATGGTTGTTATTCACTTTATGGTTTGAGAACCTAATTGCTTATAACTCTGCAAGATAGAACTCATTAAAATCTCAACATAAGACGAACTCACATGTTTGTCTTATTTCACTCGTTTGTCGAGACATTCCATAGTTAGTCTTTTGGGGTTATCTTTTAATTTGGGCTTCTCTTTTATTTTTCTCTCCTCCTTTGACATTTTTGGAGTTTGTTGCTTTCCTCTTTTGCTTCAGTTTGGAATTATTTTTCCTTTTTGTTATTGATTATGGTTTTGATTTTAGTGATACCACCAATATTTATTTGCAAGGACTTTTCTCACCCAACAGTGGTTGGCATACGTGGGAAATTTTTTACTTTGTCTATTTCAATGGGTTTCATTTACCTTCAAAGGATATTTTTTATGAAATATTAAAGCCCTCTTGCTTTAAATATTTTTCATGTAGGAACATAATCTCTTATAAGTAATATAGTTCACATTTTAAATGAAAGAACTGATCTTGAGTTTAACTCAATGAATCCATCCCATCACTCCACTTTATAAAAGCCTCTGAATGGATAGTCGTAGGGAAATATTATGGAGTCAACATTATGGAAGTATTATATCCATTAGCATAACTCTCTTTTACCATCCCACCTCTTTCACTCAGATACATCATAAATTTAGCTCACAAATGTGCTTATCAAAAGGGTGATCAAAAGGGGAAGCATGGGAAATATAAGTAAACCCGTCAGAGCTATGGACGTTTGCTAACTGTGGGGCCATACTTGTATGGCATTAAAGACAACTTCATCGAGGTATTGACCAAACTTGTTGGGAGTGAAGGAATGCTAGAGATCATTCATATTGATGGATATATGCTTTATCAAAAAACACCTATCTATACATTCTTCTATTTTTCATACGAGGTAATCTTAAATATTAGATATTTCCCAAAATTAGGATTCATGACTTTAGACTCAGTCTCTTTGAGTACTTACATTTTTGAACTTATAATGCTTGATTCACTAATGTGAGACCCATGTGAAATGTTTTATTGTTTGACAACTTAATAAGATTCCTCACTTTTAACCTTTGGGTCAAGTGAAGTTGATCATCTTTTAACTAGAGCTAACTGGTTCTCCTCACTTTTAACCTTTAGGTAAAGTGAAGTTCATCATCTTTTAACCGGAGCTAACTAGTTCTTCTCCATTTTCCGTCATTGTTCTGGTGAAATCACAATCCCCCTTTAACTTTTTATCTTCGTAATAATAATGGGGACCCTTTCCGTAAATTTTGACTAAATGGCCTTTTAATATTTTATTTTTTGTTAAGTGTTCGACAGTTTTGCGAGAATTTTATTTTATCCAGATTTCCATTATAATTGCTTTATTGCATTCGATTTTTCACAAAATTTCCATTGGTTCTCATTTGAACTCACGGTTTGTAAATATTATTTATCCAAACTTCAATTATTTTTACTACTTAACTAAAAAATTACAAAATATATATACTTTGGTTT
>APFE030518969.1:102982-119981 GCA_000404065.3 Pinus taeda
CCAACCCATGTGGTCTTCCTCTCTTTCTTTTATCCTCTCCCCAAAACTCCTTATACCTCCCTCTTCCCTCACCATATCTCATTTGGAGACTTATTTTTAGTAACTCATTTTTAAAGGAATCCCGAAATCCACAACTCTTCCTTATCACTTTTCAAAACCACTGAACTTTTATTTCGGGGCTCCTGAATTTTCATTCCCGAAGTCCCTTATCACTCCAAAATCCCTCCTTATGCCTCCCACTATGTTCCATTTGAATGGAACCAATATGCCACTATTCCATTTGTATTGTAATGTTTTAATTTTTACTGAATTTAATTTATTTATTTAATATTTGTATTTTATTAATTTAATTATTAATTTATTCATTATATTTAATAATGGGTATTAATAATTTTTATAACTGTAATTAAATGTATATATTTAATAATTAAAATTTTATTATTTAGTTAGTTAACATTATAAGTTAATTTAGATTATAATTTTAATTTTGCTTACGCAGATATTTTTCAGAATTTTTATAATTTAATATTTTATATTTGGAGCGATATATTTCAAGATTTATTTGGTCAAATGAAGCTCACAATAGCTCATTGGAAAGCTAAGACTTGAGAGAATAATCTAGGAATTATAAGTTTAACAAAAGTAATCACTTAATGACCAAAAAATTCAGCAGAAGACTAAGTGTTGAATTTGCAACAACAATTAGTTTTTTCAAATTTGATTTGGGCATATTTCATTGGCTTGAGAAAACTGTTGTCACTAATTCATTCTCTAATATTGATTCAAAGGGTAATCATATCCATTAGAAGCAATCGCATCTTGCAATTTCTTTAGATTTTATTTTTTTTAATTTAGCAATCTCATGAGAGTTTGTTTTCCTGATTTTTAATTTGCAAATTAATTATTTTTATTTTGGTTTTGATTGGTTTGTGATAGGAGATCAGTTGGAAAATTAAGATCTGATGAATTTTGGAGAAATCGGAAAAGACCAATAAAGAGAAAAATGGGGAATTTGCAACTCTAATTCAAGATTTGGAAACTACTCTCAACAGTTCTCTATTTTGGAGATTTCTTGTAATTATTAAATAGTAGTTTAGAGAATGAACAAGGAACTCCTTTTCTTTTCAACTAGAGGCTATGAAAGTAGTACTGTAATAGGATATTATAATTGTAGGTGAGGGGAAAACTTCAGATCCGAGGTTTGGGGAAAGATCTATGATTTTTGTTGTTATGCAAATTTTGCACTGTTGTAGTGTACAGTGAGTTGAATTATGGAGAGACATTATTTTTAATTCTGAAGAGAAGGTTGTTTTTCTATATTGTTGGCAATTTCTCCAAGGAGTTGAGACTGCTAACAACTGCAAATTCTTGTAATGAGATTTTTGTATGCTTTTAATTAATTTTCATTTCATGTGCACTATTGCCTTAGATATAAATCAATCATTTTGTTATCAAAATTTCTACAATCGATTTTAATTATTGTTTTAAATAGTGTATGGCATTTTGATATTGAGCATTATTGTCGTATCGATAATTTTATGCTATTGAAGTTTTCTAGGAGCTATCTCTTAGGGAAAGAACATAATTAGAATTAATATGCATTCATTGAGATAGGAATGTATTGAACATTAACCATTTATTGTTTAAATACATTCCCATTTTGTTTTATCTTTCATTAATTGAACGAACTACTTCTTTAATTAATGAAAAGTATATAATGAATTCAATCATATAAACAATCCTCTTCCTCTATTTAGTAAATTTAGCTGGTCTTGAATTGAGAGAGGGCTATCATTTTCCCAATTCGACATAGGATTAGTTTTAATTGTCTCTTAGAGTAAATTTGCATTTAGATTTAATTTTGCATTTCTAGAAGTCCCCTTAAGTAGGGGCAAACCTTAATTGTGGTTTGGCTGAGATGTAGAGTCAACTTAAGGATCACTTTCTTGCAAGAGCTCTGCAAGAGGGTAGATCTGATTTATCTCTTTCAATTGGTAAATAATAGACATACTATAAGCCATCAGAGAGGGAGAGAGGGTAACTAGACCCAATTGAACCAGTCGGAACCACTACACGAAATAGATAAGAGCTTAGTTGGGACTTTGACCAGGTGGTCTCCCTTACATGTTGATGAGGTCATTTTTGATCATCAACACTTTCATAGATTAATTGGATAAATGAATCACCTCATATTTGGTTGTCAAAAGTATCACAAGATATTTTGCTAAGTGTAAAGGAAAATTCAGCTCAATCATCCAAACATACACTTTTAGACAATCCCCCTTCTGACACACAAAATAATAAAGATAAGTTGGGAGACAATAGCAACATGGAATCTGTCTAGTTAGAATAGAGCGTTCAAGACAATGGGTATCACTTTGATGAAGAGCGTTATTTAAATAAAGGTAGGAATGTGAAAAATAGTGGAGACAACAATGAACATAATATTCCTCCTCTAATTCAAGAGAAAGAATTGGATTAAGAAAAAAGTACACAACAACAGTCGACTAAGCACACCATGACCAACAAACCGGTTGAGGGGAACCCAAAAAATAAAGCATAGGATGTGGAAGGCACACCGCAAATAACTCCATAGCCTAATGAGCACTCAACTACAAAAAAAGGGACTAATTGGAAGGTCAATTAAGTTGACCAATAAAGAGTAAATGAAACAAAAGTTGAACAAGATGAATGGGATAAAGTAGCTGATAAAGTAACCAACCATCACTACAACCACAACTCCATCAAGACAATCATCAACGAGTGTAGATGTTGGGATTGTGTTAGATGCAACTATTTGGTGTGAGGGGAATAAGGAGGTGAGTGATCTTATATGAAGAAATAAGGGATCATCTTCTAGAGAACAAGAATTAATTCCACTTCAGACATCAATAGATCCAAAAGAGAAGACTAGTAAGAAGAAGAAGTAGGTATAAAAGAGCAAAGAGCCTAAAGTCTATACTACATTTAGAACTACACAAGAAATTGGACTAGCAACAAGTGCAATCTTTGATTAGCACTAACATTCAACACGAAAAATATTATATTTATATAATGAAATTGTGAAAAAGTTAGTCAAGGATGGTGTCATTCAATGAAAGTTGAAGAGTTAATGACAACACAGGAAGAATAGAGAGAAAATCGTGTGGAAGGAATGTGTAGAATTGTCACATAATAAACTTCAAGTTGGCCCACCGAACATTAAGACAAATTGATTTGATTCTTTGAGAAATTTAGTCCAACAACTTGTGGATTTAAACATTCATTTGTTGTAGGATAATAAATTGTTGCATCACGAATATAAATGACTAAAAGTATATCAAATTGCCACATTTTCGTAGAAGGGATGTGATAACTTTAAGGAATCCAGGTAGTCTTTGGAACCAACATTGAAACAGGCTACAACAATGAACATAATATTTAATAATTGACCATCCTATTTTCCATCAACTTGTAGTTGACTAAAGGCACAACAAGTGCTAATAAAATATCTCACATCTAAAGAAAGTATAGTCGTCAACTGTCGGACATGACAAGCATTATTAAAACAAATTGATGAAGAAAATCAAGTTGAAACAATGTCGATTCAAGAAGAGAGACAATGGTTTTGTGAAGGTAAAAGAGCACAAGTTGAAGTCATGAATGTTGTTGAGAACCTCAATCAAATAGTTCAACAAGTGCAACGCTTACAATATAAATTCAACCCCAACTCATTGGACGTGCTAAAAACATTAGTTATAGACAAATTGGAGTACCTTACCCAAATGAAGTCACTCTAGGTGAATGCCCAATCTTCTATTAACGAATGGTAAGTTTTTCATTAGCATCTACCATGCCTTTCACCTCACATTCACCTGACAACAGTCACTTGACTCCAAGTTCAACCACAATCGTGAACACAATATATTCTAGCTTCTCCTCCTCAACCAATATTTCAATTATTCATCCCTAATGCTTAAGAGTTTAATTTTCCATCTCTAGGTTAACACACATCGACATAGGTGGAAGGTTTTAGTTGGATAAAAGCACAATGTCAAACAACATGTGATAAGAAACTAGGGAAATAATTACCCCTCTACACATGGACAAAAATCATTATAGAAGAACCCATCAAGCATCTAGTGCAAGAACAACAAACAAATCTAATAATAGTAGAGGCAACACTAGCTCAAGCATAGCCAACAGATCAATCAACATCAAATCCAATGAATACGTATCAAGTATGAAGAGAAAGAAACAATACTACTTTGACGTATATTCTATAAAATGCAATTGTAATAAATTCTCTACAAAACCTTATAAACATAAGTCTACATCTCTCGCTTGCTCGATACCACCTCAGGATGAACAAAGAATTGAGGTGGGGGGAGATGTCGGAAGGGATACTTAGCTATGTTGACTCAACCTAACAATTGACATAGGTTAAAGTGAAGTAAAAGATCTAGTTGAAATCATGAATCAGTTGACCACACAATTGGGTCAATCAACCAAAGTAGTTAGACAACTATAACTGTCTTGCAACCAAAAAACAATTATAAATATGTAACATAGAAAAAGGATGTAAGTTGTTGTTGTTGTGAACTATTAATAAAGTGCACATTGTTGGTTCTCTCATTAATTTTTGTTCTTTTCGATGTTTGCTTGTCAACTTGATAAAAAAAACCACCTTTCACATTCTCTCAGGATTTTACCTACCGCTCACTACTCTAGATGACTATCTTTGTATCTCCCAAATGACAATGTTTTTGCTCCCAGATTGGTGTCCTAGCCTTAGGGATTGGGTACCCCTAACTTTGAGCTTTCCGAAATAAGTTGTGACCATGTAGATAAGAAGTAAATGGGCAAGCCAAAAAAGAGAATGAACCCAAGGCTAAAACCTTTTATACCTTCAAGTTAGAGTTGCCTTAGCTATAAACTTACTATTGTATCCATATAAGCTTTAGATTCCTCCATCATACCTCTACAATGCCTTATTTGATCATTATTTCCATCCCACCAAATGAGCATCCTCACATTGAATATGCCATAAACATTCATCGTTAAGCCTTGGTCCTTGCAGATCAAACTTCTAGAAGCTTCCACATACATGCATGAGTAAAAACTACCAAATATAGGCTCCCTTCCATCTTCATAATTCCTCTACACGATTGTGCTAAGCACCATGAGTACCTCCCCTTGTGACTATAGGTGTCAAATGATGGCATGTTGGAAAGTGACACATATTAGTGATCACATCCCCTTCTGTAATTACTCCATTCAGGTATTATGATGATGATTATTATTATTTATTTTTAACTAAAGTATTTGTATTAAATAAAGGATATAACAAAAGTTTGCAACAAAATTACAACCAAAATGATCCCTTAGAGGTTATGAGTTGGAACAAACAACAAAACAAAAGAGAAACCTTCTCCCATCAAAATGTTGAAAGGGAGATGTCCAATATTAGACCTATCATAACTTAAATCTTACTACTTCCTAAGAACATGAATAAATTCTTAGATGCATAGGCAAGGCATAATTATCTTTTATGTAGAGCACACCCCTTGGAAAACCTTAAGAATCTAAAGTTCGCTCACCAACTAAATTTTTTTATTTTGCCTTTTAATCATGGCTTGATTTTCTATTTCTTGTTAATGGAGGGTAAGGATGTGAATATTTCTTTGATATCTCTGCAAAGGAAGGAGAATCAAAGAATGCAGGAATTTCACCCTTTAATTAGTTCACTTTTTCCTTTTTTTGCTTCTACCTCTTCCTCTTTTGGTTTTGATTTCTTCACTTGTGAAGTTGCACATACCCAATTGAGGTCTTATCCTTATTAATTGGAGCTATATTCTCTATATTCTCTTATTCCTTTGTTGTTGGCCCAAATTTGCATGCTACACTATTCTTTTGAGAACCCTTCTCATTGGATTCCTCTTTCTCTTCGTCTCAAGTATATGGAACTTCAAATATGTTTGGAAAGATGAGAGGGATGTGATAGAGGCCTTTTCTTAGGGCAAGCCCCGCTAGGCTTGTGTTTCTTATGCTTTCTTGAAACTTGTTTGAATTAATATTACTTAGTGTCCTTCTAAGGAGTTGGAGTCTTCTTAGAAGATCGTTGAGTTTCTTTAGCTATTGGAAAACTTTTAGTGAAATTTCCATACTCATGGCAAGAGTTGCACTTGAAAGAAACCTACTTAATATCAAGGGCTTCAAGATGACTTCAGGCCACCAAATTGAGTTGAATTGTCTCTTATAGTCCCTTTTCAAAATCCATTTCCACATAGATTTTGGCACATGTGAAAATACTACCCTTTGGTTTAGCATCGTCAATAAAACAAACCAACTTGTCTTCAATAACTTTGAAATAAAATTCACCCATAAAATAATGGGGAGGCGTGAGAGTCTGATCGATACATGATCAATAGGAATTTTCATGTGTGGATTAAAGTCAAGTGTCTAGGGGGAAGGAACAATCTCCTAAAACCTCTTTCACAATAAATATCAATGACACTATTTCAAACAGCCCAACTCTCAGAGATACATTCTTAGACAATTCAAAGGCTAACCCAAAGTATTGCAAACTTATCTTTTAAACCTCTTTCATGTGGAATAATATAATTTATTTATTTTGTAGAGGATATCGTGTCCAGATTGGGGATGATTTTTTTTCCTTTTGAAAAATCTGATCTTCTCCAGACATTTAACAACAGTAGCTCTAAAGGATTTGACCAAAGAAGAAAACAATTCCTCATTTGAAATAGAAGGTCTACCCATGGCAAACAACCAAGCAACCCAAATTTAATTGAATAAAGTTGAAATTGATGGTATTAAAGTGAACTCAAACCAACAAACCAAGCCCCCTTTGAAGACTTTCGCTATTAACATTACAAATTGTACTTGAGCACACATTTCAAGTGGAGGCAAGGAGATTGTTGTAGGGAATGGCTAAAGTAAATCCTAACTGCTTGGGATGATTCTTATAGACATAATCACTCCACAACTTTCACAATTATATTATGTGAAATAAATATATTATAATCAAACAATATAATATTTCTTAATTAAAAAAATAAGAAATAAATAATTTAAGTAAATATTTATATAACTAATATATCTAATAAACTCATGTGTAAAGGTAAATATTAAAAAAATAATAATATAACAATTAGCCAATTTTAAATATTAACATTAAATATTAATTATAAATATTATTAAAGTAAATGTCCAAAATACTAATAATAATTAATCAAACTAATTTTTAAAATGTCAACATTAAAATTACTTAATTATAAAATATTATTTAACATAATTGACATTATATTAAAATAGTTTTTTAAATCATTAACGAGTGTAGATTGTATTAAGTGTGTGCATGGTCACAACAAGTACTCAAGAAATTTTACATTTTGATCCCCTTCTTTCATGTCCCTTAAGGAGGTCGCTTATCTCTGCGATGTTACTACGTAGATTATGTGAATGGCCGAAATTGTTTATTGGCACTTTTGAAGGACTACATATAATGACAAAATTCAGTACATTCGAGTAGGTATACACTTTAAAAAAATTGTTGAGAAAAATACAAATTTTACAATAATACATACTTCAGTTATTGTTATTAGTTTCCTTTGTTGGTGGTCGATTGAGATCCGGACACTATCCATCTTGTCTCTAATTCTCATTGTTGTAAACGTTGAGTCTGGTGTTCAACAGTTGAACCTGCTTTTGCAAGGTCACTATTTGGTTGTGGAGGCCTCTGTCTCATCCTCATGTCTGGCAAAATTTGTTGTTAAGGCCCAAACCTCTTCCAATGCTTGCACACCAATCGTCATTTGTTCCTTGAGATTTAGGTTTCCACTATCAAGTCCAACTAGAAAACATCCAATTTCTTCAACAATTGGTTGATTGTATCATTGCAGCCATAACTGAGATACCAAGCATAATTGTCAGTGCTCGCTACTCCTGATTAGGCTCACCACATTGTAGTTCCTTCTCTCATCATTGATTCCCACACCCACTTCTTGGGTCTTGTCACCTAGATGGTGATTACTCCTTCAAAAAATGTATTCCGCGAGTCTTGGGAGGCACAATTGCCTTTCCCCCAAACTGATGAGTAAAACTCAATGACATTCATCCTAGGGAATCAGGGATACTTAGTTTGTCCAAACCCACTGTGTGACCGTTCTTGACTGTAATGTTTGCGTGTGTTGGAGTTGTTGAAGCTAGTAATATGGATCTCAAATTTGTGTTGAAAACAACCAAACAAGGCTAATATTGGACATCACCAATCTCCTCTACACCACATTTATTTGAAGAGGACCTCGTCAAAAGCCGAGCTCGGACACCATTGTAAATTCACCCACCATGTTTTGCCAATTTATAGGAACTAAGTACTGCTCGATCTTCCATCATATCCAGCTATCATCAAATGCCTTGCAAATCCCAAGTTCAGAACAGGGGGCTGAACATACCAGGAATTTGAGTCTTGCTAACGAAAGCAGAGGTGCACAAGCCTGATGTCTACATCTCCACAAAACTAGCCATATTTTCTGGCGTTTTAATCCCAAATGAAGAGCTTAAATGGAAGGCCCTCTAGCTAAGCATAAAGGTCCATGTCTACGTGCCTTTGGTTTTCATTTTGCTTGACAAAGGCATTTTATGTAGTCGATGACTTCCCATATTAACACATTTATTGCTTCTTGTATCTATTTTTTCATGGAATTATAGAGGTCAATGCAAACACAAAAAGAAAGGAAATTACTCATTAATATCACCAAGTATGTTGTTCTTGTGAGTACATTGATTGTTCACTTTGTTTCTCTATCTATGCAAAAAATGCACAACGTAGTGGACTTAGAGCATAATCCCTATTGCATGGATCTCGTGATAACATGATGTTACCTTCTCCATATATTATATAAGGATCCCATTGAACTATAAAAAATGTTGCTCCAATCATTAAGGTTGCAAATCATACATTTCATTGCTCTTGGGTTTGCATTTAATGTAGAGGGAAAGAAATGTAAGGAGTATTTTAAAATATTTGACGCTTGAAGTATTGTCACACTAATACTAGTGTTTCTAAAAAGAAGAAGAAGAAAGTGAAAAAGTGTTATAGATAAAAATGTATATAGTTGGGAAAAAAAAGAATGAACATAGTAAGAAATTGATGATGCAAAAATGCAATGAATAAAAAATCACAATTCTTACATTTGTAATCTCAATATTAGCTTTTGTGATATTGACAAGGTCCATTTTGTGCATGTTCATACATAAACTTAATCAAGGACATACATGTTATTGCTAATCTTAATAATATTTTTTATCCCAATCAAAATCATTAAAATAGTTTTTTGTGAAACAAAGAAAAATTATGCATTATGTTTATGATGGGTTTGTCCAAACCTATACAATATTAATGGATTGTCGAGAGATTCACATTCAAGTATTAATTATGTTGTTGTTTATGTGACTATATACTCCCATAATGTGGATGCCATGAACTAAATACTAAGTGGTACATCTAATGTTGTCAAATAACAAATAAATATTATATAACAATCCTATAATCATGTTAGATTTGTTAATATGTTATATGCTTTTAGACATAGGGAATACTATATGAACATGAAGAAAGAGAGGTAAACTGATTTTCTTGGGTTCAACCAATGTCTATGCTCTTCAAAATTGTCAATGAACTACACATTTGTAGTTAATCTTGCTTATAAAATTGTAATAGCAATACAATGTACGCCCATAACCCATAATTGATTGTTTTGGTTTTTTGCAAAACAAAGAACATAGGCAAAGATAACAAATAATATAATAATATGTTCATCGAGGGATTTGAAGAAATTATATATGAATATTAAACATCATGCAAATTATCATATCAACAAGAATAAAAATACATTTATCACGTGAATTCAATTCGGAATTCAAAAAGATAAGGTATTGATGCTTCTCTCAAAAGTTTACATTAAATGATAATTAATCTGGTGGACACTCTAATATAGTGATAAAATTCTCTAGAAGTGAGATTGTGCTCGATTTTATATTGTGAAAAGGTACATCATATCAAAGAATGGATGCTAGCAAATAAGAATAGAGACAATTTTAGTCTTTATTTTTTTCAGAAGAAAAAGCGTTAATAGATTATAATAAGACAATATAAAAAGCCGGTTAAGATACAAAAGGGAGCAGCTCGAGAAGCTACAAAAAAAGATCATCCCAAACAGAGATAAATATACAGGTGCTAAGAGAAACACCCAACACATAAAACATATAGTAGAAAAAAAGAGATAAAGACTGAGAGGAACCCGTCACAGTTTCAAAGCAAAGAACATATGGTAGCAGATGCCAAAAGAAACCAATTTTAGTCTTTATATGTAAATAAAAGTAATTGATATAAAATCTTGAATATTTCTCATGATTCACATCCATCCTCATATAATATGAAAGGTATAATACTCATTGAACATCCCAAGAATTAGGAGAATTAGAAGTTAATGGATTATTGAAAATGCAAGTCTTCTTTCAAAATTGGATAATATTTTTTTCCATTCACAAATGACAAATAATTTCAAACATGAATTGTATTTTCTATATTATAACTCTAAGAAAGATTTAAACTCTTTAGAAAAGCAAAAAATAATTTATTTTTAAGAGTTAATTTTCTCCTAACTTTATAACTACTTTCATCAAAACTTACATAAACATACAATATATTTCCATATAAAAAGTTTTAATTCAAGTCTTAAAAATTTCCTTAAATCAACCCTTACTCAATGAGTTTCAAATAGAAAATATTCCTTAAACTTTAGATATTGTTGGCCAAAATTTTGTTTAATTATATAATATAAGTAGATATAAATTAATTATTACATTATAAATTTAGTGATATCTATTTTAAATACGTTACTTGGAGTATATATATATATATATTTAGATTTTTTTATAAAAATACCACAAAATTGCATATTTTTAAGAAAGATTTTCCTTGTACCATAATATTCTAATTATATATATATATATATATATATAACAAATTGTTTGAATTAATAATATTTCAACATTTTATTTTTAAAAATAAAATCATTATTTTAAATGTTTAGTTAATAATATTTATCATTCATATATATATATAACAAATTGTTTGAATTAATAATATTTCAACATTTTATTTTTAAAAATAAAATCATTATTTTAAATGTTTAGTTAATAATATTTATATGAATGATAAAGAAGACCAATGTTTTAATTACCATTTAGCTACTTAACTATCTCACACAAAAGACTAAATTCCTCTTTTCATACAAATTTCATTAATTATTGAAATATCATAATTCCCACTTACCCAAATTGTTGTTACTTCAGAGCTTAAAACAAAAAATCTAATTCACAGTGGATATCAAGATTACATTGTGAGTGGTCATTAATTATAATGTTGTGGTTGGCAAAACACACTAAATGTGTAAATTGAAGGGAAAAAATGGCTTTCTAAAATCATAATTGTTTTGTTACCGTTTTTTTTGTTTGCTAGGTTATGTGAGTATTGAGATGACTATCATGCTTAACCTGTGGTTTGAGTAGTCACAACCCAAGGGCATCTATGGTGTGTCGTCAAAATCACCTAGGGATCACAAGAACCTCGCCACAATAACCCTTAGCATGGTTTGATTTTTTCCCATGAAGTTTTGAACTGATGACATTTACACCACAAAGTGCCTTAACATAAACTGTTTGTTCTACACCTAGTGGGTTAAGAAAAATCGGTGTATAAAATCATAATGATTTTAAAATAATATGTTTTTTGGGAAAGAAAATGAACGTATAAAATCATAATTGTTTTGTTTATAATATTATGAGGGCATTTTATTGCGACTACCAACACAATGATGCACAGTGAGGCCAAGTCGAGTCTACAAGACATTCAAAACGAGCTCCAAGTTATCCAACGTCCGTTGCAGAATCAAAGCATCTGTCTGGGCCGCATCGAGCGGTACATCCCATGCCTATCACAATCTAAATTACCAATATCAAGGGCTAAAGATCTTGCTCCAGTGGAGTCGTCGGATGAGTAATGGGTCAAAGCTATGACTGTTAATTTTGGCTTATTTTTTGTTGTTTGTGTCGGGTAACATTTATGATTTCAGTTTGATGTTTATCAGTTGGTTTCCATACGATCAACCTTGTAAGACTTGACTAAAAAGACTTAAAAAATTATGTTTTGGATGGCTTATAATGCGATTCGGTGGCCAACAGACTTGGTTTTTCATTGGGCAAGTTGAGGCCATTGAACGAACCATATATTTGCAACCTGCCTGTTTATAGATGAATGAATGAAAGGTACTGCTAAGCTTACAAAAACAAAAAACAAAAAAGGAGATTATGAGGACATTTTCACAACCTTTCAATAAAATTACTTTAAATTGGGAGAGACTTAGAATGTCATGGTTGAAAAAACACATTGATCTTGTAAAGTGAAAGAAAGAAAATGGATATAAAAAATAATAATTAGAAAGTATTTTCATGGCTTTTCAATAAAATTAATATAAATCGGTAGTGACTTATAATGTTATAGTTGACAAAGTACACTAAACTTGTAGAATGAAGGAAAGAAAACAGGTGTATAAGGCTATAATTATTTTGTTCATAAGGCAACTTCATGGCTTCTCAATAAAATTAATTTACAAGTATATCTTATTTATCTAATCCATAATAAGTTAAATATATCTTAATATCTTTTTTAGAGTCTTAGTAATTTAAATAGTTATAATTTACCTTTTAATTATTTTTACTCATTTTTATTCACAATATAACTCTAATGATATTTAAAAATTTTGATTTTCAATTTAATTTTCCGCCATTTTGCAATTAATTGCTAAGCACTCAGACTTACATGATTCCAAATTAATCGTTTAACTTTCTTCCCACTATGAGTAATCAATTTGTTTGCCTTACATTGTTTAAAAAGCTTTGTTTAATGAAGTGACAATTTACAATTTTTTTATTGAAATCTATCAATTTTATTTATTTATTTTATTTTACCGGCCAAAAAATTCAAATAACTATTAATCATACATCCCTGCACTCACAATACCTACAACCCATAAAAAAAATAAATACAAGAAGCATTAAATATGTTAATATGGGAAGTCATCGACTACATAAAATGTCTTTGCCAAGCAAAATGAAAACCAAAGACATGCAGACACACAGACCTTTATGCCTTAGGTTGAATTCAAGAAGGGTCAATTGATCAGATTGTTAAGTCTTCCATAAAAACCCTAAGCCTAACAAATAATTCTTCCATTCTACCCCTACAACAAAATAATGAACATGACACGTGGTTTGAGTAGGTGGTGAGTGTGCACTCTCTTCTAGTATATATACCGAATACGAGCTTCTGTTGTGGGGCAAATTCCATTTGTGCCATGTGTACACCGAATGCTTTATGAAAAAACCTGGATGCAACCTGCAAGCATAAAATCAGATAACAATGGAAGTAAGATGAGCATGAATGGAACAACGTGAATCACTTGCTCAAATTCATATGAATGGATTTGAATAAATAAAATACCGCTTAAATTCAAATTTGAATTCAATGGGCTCAGGATTTCAATAACATTGATGCTGCCAAACTGGACTACGAGATTACAGACTGCACAGATGGACAGGCTGATAGCGGAATGCAAAATATCATGTGTATGGTAATGCTATGTCATGGGCATGTATGGCATCAACGACTATTTCCTGACGGTCATGGAAGTGGCTGTAAATACCTCATGTACGCCATGGCCATAACATGGTTATGACCCACATTACCGTTTGTATTTCGATGTAGGGTATGCCATGTCTTGGAGTTGTGAGCCGCATCATCGCCTGTATTAAAATCTCTTAAACGGTATTAAATAACCTATAGCCTGGGAAATATTGCTCGTCGTTTTATACCATGTTGGGGTCTTTTGGGTTAAGGCAAGTTCCACCACCCTAGATCTCTATCGATTTATAATGGAGTTGTCTATAATGCGACTTTTTGGAGATTCCGGTGACGGAATCCGATCGAAGAAATGAGGTTAAATCTTGATTTTTAGCAGTTAAAATGGTTTTTTAACTGCATATTTGGATTCAGCGCCCTGAAAAACCCCTGGGAATCATTGATTGTGCAGAAACTAGCTATCAAACTTGGGATTCCAATGAATTGCTGCCGGATTTTGACCGGAAAAATCCGCCGGAAAGCCTTTCAAAAAGTCGCGTTATAGACTACTGCATTTATAATTGCCCTAGATTTCCATTGATTTCTAATTTCCCTACTTGAAGTTGGTATGCTCGATTGGCACTACGGTTAGGTTCTTACATTTTGGCTTCTCAACACATGGTTTTTTTTAAGAAATCCTTCCAATAGCGCGCTTCATAAGGTTCTTTTAAGTATTTGTCTCCTGGCAAGGTTTTGTTGGATAAGTATTCAATGACAATGAGTGAATCCCCAAGATAGTATATTTGTCACTTACATAGTTTGGGCTAAAATCAATCCTTGTAATGGACCATGCATTTATGTTTGGTTGTTAGTCATTTGTTCCAATTTCCATGCATACATTTTTACAAGTTTTTCTTCGAGGCTATACAAAACCCTTCCCCTTCCTGCCACTTTTGAGATTATATTAAGATTTTAGAATTCAATACTAATTAAAATTCTTCACACTATAATGAATACTTAATTTATTGATATAAGAATATTAATTCTATTGATTTACATGGTTGCAGGTTTAAGAAAGTTTATATAAATATGATTAATTAGTTATTGTTTTTAATATATTATGTGATTAATCCTTAAGAGCTATGGTCTATCAAACCTTAAAAGGTTAAGAGATTAGTCATAATTATTTTACATTTTATTTCTATGCTAAAAAATAAATGGGAATAACATTCCCAAAGGTTAAGAAGGTTGGCAGTGTGAGAGATATTTTGAAAATTAGATCGAATGTGAGTGTAAGATTAGATAATGTTTTCATCTTCAACCCTGTTAGGGTCACAAAGGTGATAAATTCTTTCATCCCATGGTGTTCTCAAAATTGGCCAATGCAAGATTTCAGTATGAAGCTCATGAGAACTATTTCTTACTTTTGCAATGTTCACTTTCTTTTTAACACTACTCGAGAGTAGAAGATAGTGGAAACGGGAAATATAAAAATATAAACACCAACCTAGATCCATCTTAACCCCAGGTCTATATCAAGCACTGAGAGGGATCAAATTTCTCAACTTGCAAACTTCTTTTCTTGAGTGAAAAGCTTTAAATGTTTGCACCTAGAGAGACCTAGATCCATCTTAACCCCTGGTCTATCAAGCACCTAAATGGATCAAATTAGCACCTAGAGGGATCAAATTTTTCAACTTGCAAACTTCTTTTCTTGAGTGCAAAACTTTAAATGTTTGCACCTCGAGAGACCTAGATCCATCTTAACCCCAGGTCTATCAAGCACCTAGAGGGGTCAAATTTCTCAACTTGCAAACGTCTTTTCTTTAGTGCAAAACTTTAAATGTTTGCACCTCGAGAGACTTGATCCCTCTCGAAGCTTTATAGATTTGGAGTTAATATGGATCTAGGCTGGTTAATTATTAATAATTAATAATTTGTTTTGGTTATTATTAATAATATGATTTGTATTTTATTTGTTTTTTTAATTTTAATTTTAATTTTTATGTAATTTCACGAAGTCGAAATATTTTAATTAATAATTTTATTTATTTTTATTAGTTATTTTTATATAATTTCACCAAGTCAGAATGCTTAGATTAAATAACATAATAAGACATTATGATGCAAGAGCATCCAGCTCACCATGACCGGGTGAAGTCTCTGCTAGGTTGGAAGGTTGTTTGAGTATCTGGATTGTTTTTTTTAAATAGTTTATAAGGTCATGAGATAGGATTTTATTTTATTTTACTTTTAGTTGCTATGTTGGTCAAAGTTAAATGTCAGTTAGGGTTGTTATGGTTCAACAGTAATAAATAGTAGTTTAGAAATTTATCTGTCAACTTAGAAAAGAAAAGACAAAATTATCTAAATGCAGATCTTGTAATGACAACCGAACTGTAGTTACACAACCATATCATTTATGTTCAACTGACAAACAATTGCAGTTTCAATTATCTGTAAATCAATGATGTATAAATATTGCAATGTAAGACAGGGATAAGGTTCAACAACTTCATAATAAAGAAAAAAATTAAAGACAGATCTTATTTCCAAAAAAACTGTCCATCTGTATCATTGCCTATTTACCGTAATACTGTACTTTTCATTTATTGAATTGTAAGGAGTAGTGCTAACAAATAGTGAACGACCACTGTAAGGTCGTGTTTTCCTTGTGTTCTTGTCAAACAAACAAACCACATCGAATTCATGCAAATGTCCAAATACAGAGCGAAGAACCAACGAGTTGAACCATAGTTTGAACAGTGACATACAACAAGACGACCGAGAGGATAAAGAAACAGAAACAGAGTGCCGGAAAAACCAAACCACAACAAAGGTACTTTCGAACAATTCCTCATAATTTTCATAAGTAAAACGGATTTAAAATAACTATGTTCTCATTGGTATTGACCAAGATATAGATGTGTCATTCTTTATATATTGAATTGCGCTTTCATTCTTTATATATTGAATTGCGCTTTAGCGGACAATGCATAAATTATATACGTAATTCCGTCATTCATTATAGCAGTCATTATGCTTTTCTGCCCTTTTCGACCGAGCCAGTAAGAGAAGTGGCTGCTGGTGATTCTTCGCTGCCAATAAAGAAGAGAAGTGGGCCAGTCATTCAGTGGCTGCTGGTCATTCATTCCGCCCAGCTCGGCGGGAAAACGGCTCTAATCAGCCCCGGAGCCGAAGTCGAGTGGGAGTTCGGCACTCTCGGGTTTAGAACGCTAGCGACCTTAGCTCCCATAAAACCCCAATCCTCAAGCTAAGGGCCCAATTGATAGGTTCGAGCCCCTCTCACGGGAGAAA
>APFE030518969.1:130893-144584 GCA_000404065.3 Pinus taeda
ATCAGGTCACTTTGGGGTAAGTAAAACAGTTGCACAGCTGCAAAGATTTTGTTATTGGCCAAAAATGAATGAGACAGTTTCTAGATATGTAAGAGGGTGTATTATGTGTGCAAAAAGCAAGCCCAGCAATAGAAAACTAGGCTTGTACACTCAATTACCAGTTCCTTCTCATCCTTGGGAAAGGGTTTCCATGGACTTTGTTGGAGGAATGCCTAAATCTAGGAAAGGTCATGATTATATGTATGTTGTTGTGGATAGGTTCAACAAAATATGTATTTTGATACCTTGTAATAAACAGATTATAGCTGAACAGATTGCAAAACTATTTTTCGAACATGTATGGTTTCATTTTGGATTACCCACTTCCATTGTATCTGATCGAGACACTTGATTTGTGGGGAATTTTTGGTCAAGTTTGTGGGAACTGATGGACACCAAACTGAAGAAAAGCACAACTTTTCATCCACAAACTGATGGCCAGACAGAAGTAGTTAACATGACAGTGTTCCAGTTACTCAAGGGATATTGCAGCAAGCATCCTAAGCTTTGGGATGAACATTTATGTTATGTGCAGCATGCTTACAATAGAGCAAAACATTCTTCTACTCAAAGATCTCCTTTTGAGACTTTTTTTGGTTTCACACCAAGGTCTCCTTTGGATTTTGTCTTTGGTAAAGACACCACAATTGAGGGACACAGTGATGTGGATAGGGCAACTAGGTTCATTGAACAAATCGAAGAGATCCACCAGGCAGTACAGGAACAACTGGAAAAGAGCCAAGCCAAATACAAGGCAAGGCATGACAAGCATCGGATGGAGCATAGTTTCAAATTTGGTGACTAAGTTTGATTATATATTAGCAAACACAGGATGCAAGGTGAAGGTAAAAAGCTAAAGCCTATTAGGTATGGACCCTTCAAGATCCTTGAGAAGATTGGCGAGTATGATTTTCGCCTTGATCTACCAACTTACATGCACATCTACTCAGTCGTAAATGCAGATTGCTTGAGATTGTTTGAACCTTCACTAATTGAAGATCCCGAAGAGCAGAGTCCATTGCCTTCTCTTGATGACCTGTTACCTGAATATCTTAATAAATTGCAGGAAGACACAGTTTTGGACAGGAAGGTGAGGACGACGCGCAGGGGAGATGTTGAGTACCTCAGAATTGGGCTCAAGGGTTGAAAGTCAAGCAGTGTAAAGTGGATAGAGATTGGACAAGTGAGACAATTGTACCGTCACATAGTCGATGCTTGAAAACCAACTTTTGGTGGTCCAAAAGCTTTTTCAGTGGGAAGTCCGTGATCCAAATTGGATCCATGAAAACTAGCAAAGTGCTATGACTATATCAAATCAGATAGACTTAAAAAATTTATGAACAAAGAGATATTAGGAAGACCTCTGGATAGTGGCAGTTTGTAGCTAGCAAGGAACAACAAGGACCTCAGCCAAAGCGCGCTGACCGAGGCCCATGGAGACTGTGCTGGATGCAAACTGGCAGTTAGGAAGTCCGGATCGGAAAACAGAGGCTGTTTCTGATGTGCAATTAGCAAATTAGCGCTAATCGCGCATCGCTAGGCAAAACCCCTCGAAATGGAAAGGCCTCGAGTGCTCGGTCACAAGGAAAAGCTGAAAACTGTGGGAAAAGCGGTAAAGCAAAAGGCGGGTGCCACGCTCCAAAACCAACGGAATGTCAGAGGCATATTGGGCAGTAAGCAGATTTGGCAGAAAATGACCGATTCCATACATTGCACGATGTGTGTCCGGCGAATGAGAGAGAAAACTGCCTCTCATCGCAGGCTAACGTTCGAGCAAGTCAACCATGCAATATGAGCGAACACGTAGGATCTGGGGGATCCAGATCTGACGGCAGAGATTGCGCCCGATGGGAAATTGGATTTGACGGGGGAATTAAGTCGTGACTAAAAGTCTGAAGTCCAATTTGACCGCTGAGTTGGCAGATGAATCATTACACAACATAGCCGAAATACCAAACCATTGAGGAAGAGCTGGCACAGTTCGTGAGAGGACAAGTGGCCACTTCCCTGTGGGACGTTGGTGATGATGCAGAGGAAAGGAACTCCAAACGAACAACAGCAGGTGATCCGAAGGGGCGGAAGAGGAAGCGAACAATTAAGAACAGATTGGCTTTAAGCCATGAACAGACAGAAAATGGAACAAGGAAGAATCATAGAAGAGAACAGTGGAAAAAAAAGACAAGAGAGATAGTAAAGCAAGAGGCAGAAAAGAAACAGAAAGCCAAGCTGACCTGTAGCGTAAGGCAACATCGAGCAGACAGAAGGCTTGAGAGGTTCAAGCGATCCCTATGAGGACATCTGTCGGGAATTGAGCACCACATTGGACTCATCCCGTTGAAGACCAGAGAGGTCAAGACTTGGTAAGGAAAGATTTTGTGCACTCTAGTGGCTTGGGGAATCCAAGAACCACCCTACCAAGCATTATCTGTTTCAGGAGACTCAAGTTGAGCTCCTCATTGTAAATCTCTTCTTTAAAGACACAATAAAAGCAGGCCATCACTGAAAGCTGGACCAGAGACGTAGCTTGGAGAATAGGGTGAACTCCTTATTAATGTGTTGTGTTCTTGTATTTGCTTACTGTGTTTCTCTTACTGTTTTCCATTTTCCAGTGTCTGTGTATTTTGCAATCTCATTGATCCGTTGCCTAAGATAACATAGAAACACACCAGCACATGAGTCTGTAATACCTTCATTCATTAATTATTTAACTGAGATCACTCACGAGTGATTTTCAGATCATAGACACATTGTCCTATATTCTTGCTTTGGAGTAACTAATAAATTGAGATGTGAAGAGGATAAAGAAATTGCTTGCTCGAGCAAAATAGCTTGTATAAATTTTGGTTGGTAATAACCACCAACATAGATCCATCTTAAATACGAATCTAACATGAGCCAGAGGGATCCAATTTCTTCACGTGTAATTTTTTTTTTATGAGCGGACATTATTTAAATGTTTTTTATAGTTATTTTTTTTCATAAATTTTATTTTGGCTCATATGAGCAAAATTTCAATTCAATTTTGATGACATTTTGATGACGGGCGGACAACGTTACACATCATATTGGGTTGTAGAATGAGCCTCTCCGCTCAACTAGTAAGTCTACACATTTGCATTTTTACTCCTATATAAGTGCTGAAGAAAACACAAATAATGGCACAAAGTAACTTCTGTAAGTATAATATTTACATCTTATTCATTTTTACATCTTATTCCTATCCATTTTTTATGCAAGTACTTGCTTAAATTATGGCGGGAAGTAATTGATGGTAGATATGTTATTTACTTGAGTATAAGTTATTTTTAAGTATTTTATTTTTGGATGGTTTTATTGCAAATCTTAAGAATAAAAAATCACTACATAAACCCCGATGGGGGTGGATAACACGTGGATGTCGGGAGTCGTGTCTGGCCTCCCCCTAAACTCTCCATGTGAATGACAAACAAGTGGGTTGTGTGGCAGGGCATGCAATAACAAGTTAGTCTGAAACCTTCCATGGGTGCTCGAGCACATTTATGTGGAGGCAGGTGGGAGATGGGTCTCATATGACTATTGGTGAGCATTCTAATGCTATTATGGCGATGTAACTTTGAGGTGTGCATTTCGGATTGGTGCCTTATGCCAAACTCATGGCTCGTTGATGAATATTGGAGCTTTGAAGGGGTGAATTTACATATCTCGTTTTGTGACAAGGGTGGCACACGGTTGTAGAAGGGAGTGTTTGGCCCTTCGACTTTCTATTTATTCTTGTATTCTTTGTGGCATCCTCCAGATTGGATGGGCTTTCGAAGTCCAAATTGTTGATGGCTCTCACCAGGCGATTTTCATGAATTGTGGTTTATAGCAGGGTCTATTTATGGAAACACTAGTGGATTGGGCATAATATCAATGGGGAATTGGTGAGGCACCTACACCAATTACCTCTCTTCACATTAGATTTGTGGTATAGCATGGCTCTTTGACCCACTGGTGTAGGGGTGTGTGGTCGTCGGCAGGTTTTTGTCTACGAGTGTCTCAACTTATGGTGGTGCACTTTGCTGGGGTTGAACTAGTGTGGAGTGACCATAATTGGGAGTGAAAGGGGTTCGATGGTGAAGTACATTGTGCTCAGTGGAGGAATTTTGCTATAGTCGTGGCTTAGTTTAGGGCGATAGTTAGACCCACTAATGAAGTTGGAGGGCGTCAAGGTGGTTCTAGTGGTCTAGGGGAGGACTGCATGCGAAACAAGAGGCAGGTGTGCGTAGAGGTATGGAGTGCATTCGGGGGTAGCGAGAAGTCTGCTACTAGAGTAGTCACCTTGGACAGTATCAAACATGGCTTCACGTTGAAGCTCCCATTTGGAGGGTGGTGGCAATGGAACAATCATGGAATCCTGACCTCGACATTGTTACTGGAAAAAGGAGGATGTTGAGCCAAGCATGACTGCAAGGGGAGGCTCGTTGGGCCCCCGTCAAGGATGCTGACCAACACAGAGGAAGAAAGGAAACTCCTCTCGCGCAACTATGACCCAATCGAGGCAGTATGTGAAAATGCAGCTAGAAGCATATGAGAAAAATTGACATGAGGAACATGAGGTAGTAAAGACGACCGTGGACCAACTTCAGTATTTCGAGTGTCAATTCTAGGAACAAGTGGTGGTGGTCTCGTGCATGCATATGCACATTCTAGACATGCTGGAGCAGTTGGAGGCCTAGTTGGCTCACCTGGAGCAATCCCACCCTCCTTCAAGGATGGGACCAGACGATCCAACCTTTATCAGCTTTGATCACTGAGTATGTCTTTTGGTGTCTTTCTTATTTTGTCATTTTATTTTATTTTATTTTATTTATTTATTTATTTTTTATTTATTTTTTTTTTTCGTTACGACTATGGTCGTCCAACCCATGTATTTTTTGGAATATTAGTTTTAGACTGATAGCAATGGTCAACAAACTTGGTTGGGGTGAGACCGACAAAATTTCAAGAAACAACCCTATAAATATTTACATTTGCAGCTAATAGAAAGTTCCGACTTACAAAAAAACAAAATCACCACACATGAATATTGCAACCATATCCATATATTATAGCATAAAAAATGTAAGATAGTTATCCACATGGCATTATATTGTGTAAAGGATGTAATAAAACCTTCAAGTTATGGTCCAATCCAATGTTTGATTTTTTTTAACAATATTTAAAAATAAACATTTATTTTTCAAATTTAAACATTATAATTTGCATTGTTCATTGCTAAACTAATAATGATTAACAAACAAATAGATTGTTAGAGTTCTGCCTTGGTAGAGATTAATAATGATTCCATAACCATTTTAAATTTATTTAATAAGCACATAAAAACTTAATACTTACAATATAACAAGTTTCTTATCCATGGATACCCACCCCCACTTTACCATAAATATTATTAACTTATAAATATGTTTTGTTACAATACCATGGACCAATACCATGACTTATCGATACCACATGCCGAAAAAGGCAGAGAATTGATGTAAGAGAGAGAGGACTTGAAAGAGAGAGAAGGAGAGAGGGAGGGAGGGAGAGAGAGAAATGGAAGAAAAAATGCATAGAGAGATATAGGTGGAGAGAGAGAGTGTGTGACAATGGAGAGATGGAGAAAGAGTGAGTGAGAGAGGAGAGGAGGGGAGAGAAGGGAAATAGAGAGAGGGAGACACAAAAATGGAGGGGGAAGAGAAGGGGAGAGAGAGAAGGAGATAGGGAGGGAGATAGTGATAGAGTTGGAGGGAAGAGAGATAGAGAGAGAGAGATGGGGAGGAGAGAGAGAGAGAGGGAGGTGGGAGATAAAGGGAGAGAGAGGAAGGAAAAGAGAGAGGACTTGAGAGGGAGAAGGAGATATGGAGGGTGAGAGAGATGGAGTTGGAGGTGGAGAGAATGGGAGGGAAGAAGAAATACATAAAGATAGAAAGGTGGAGAGAAAGAGAGAGAGGGTGATAAGGGAGAGATGGAGAGAGAGTGGGGGAGAGGGAAGAGAGAGAAAGAGAGGGAGGGATGAATCCAACGTAGATATGGTTTATCAAATATGATGACCATTAACATTCACTAAGATCAAATATGGTTTATCAGACTATAAAAAATAATAAATTACATAAAACTCTAAAATTTCATTTCTATATTCGTAAAACATTAAGAGAAACATTATAAAACAACCATAATTTTATCAAATTAACAACTCCCAACTCCTTTTAAAATTAAATAAACTTTTTAATTAAAAATATTATAATGATATCTTTTAAAGCATTCTAAAATAACCATAATTTTATTAAATTAACAACTCCCAACTCCCTTCAGAATTGAGTAGACTTTTTAATTAGAAATATTATAGTATTACCTTTTTTCATAACTAACTTGGGATTTTAAAATATGAAAATATTTAAATAAAGATGCTTACTATGAATGGCCTAATAAGATAAAAAAATAAAATGTTTTTTTGGTTTCCTTACTCAATTTATTAAATTGATAATCATTTATACTGTGATTATGAGTTTTCTTATAATTATTTATTTTAAAAAGGTTCACTATTTTCTTTAGTGACCATTATTAAATTGATAATCATTTATACTGTTTAATAATCATTTATACTGTGATTATGAGTTTTCTTATAATTATTTATTTTAAAAAGGTTCACTATTTTCTTTAGTGACCATTATTAAATTGATAATCATTTATACTGTGATTATGAGTTTTCTTATAATTATTTATTTTAAAAAGGTTCACTATTTTCTTTAGTGACCATAGGATCTGTATTAATAAACTTATATAGTGTTCAACAATAATATATTAAAAAAAAATGTTTATAATTAACTATTATAAAAAAGTTTCGAATAATATTCATAAGTCAAAAAATATATATAACTATAATTTAAAGGATTTCAAATTTATTTTTCCAAAAAGATTCTCTCAAATGATAGTCAAATTGAAATCTGGTAGGAATTTATTGAAATCACAAGCTTGATAGGTAATTCTGTGAAATAAAAGTGCCCTAGGCATTTTTGAGGGTGCTGAATCCATATATATAATAAAAAAACTAGTTTAAATAACACAAATCAATATTTCACCTCAAAATTTTCCACCAGATTTCAACACAAAAAGTCCAAAAAATAACCCAAAAACAACTCCAATTATTAAAAAAAATAACAATACTATACATAACTTTTTAACTTTTTCCATTAAAAGTAAAAATAAAACCCCAAACTTACCACCCCTCTAACAAGTTATTTAAAGCCATAGATATTTCCTAATTTTTTTATATAATAGATTGGAAATTATACATTACTTTTATTCGCAAGAAGATGGAATAACACCTGTAAACCATCGACGTGCTTCCCAAAATCCGAAGGGACTCCAAGGCATTTTTGTTCAATTAGCGGAGGCAAGAATTTTTAAATTGAACACAAAATTTAAATGCCACACAAAATTTAAATGCCAATGCCAACCCCAACTTCCAAGTATATTCTCTCCCTTGCTCACGAGCAAAAATGAGTGGATAAAGAACGCCCTGTATCCCCTACTGTGTTTTGTTGGTGTCCTCAAGGAGATAAGAAGTATTGTTAGCTCGCATGGCTCTCATGGCGTTTTCCTTGCGATTATCCCCTACATTCGCTTGCCCTCTGAAAGCAAGAGATGGTTATCAGATGCGCCGTTCTCAATCCCTGGTTGTCAGATGCGCAGAGACGCAGAAGGGGAGCGGCATCCGCAGAGGAGGAGGTATCACTCAGCCGCGTCCCATTTCGCCGGCCATGCAAAAGTTCTTAGGCGTCTCCGAGATACCTCGCACCAAGGCCATTAAGAAGATATGGGAGTATATCAAGGAAAACAACTTGCAGGTGGGTTTTGGATTCAATTTATCCACTTTCGTATACTCTTGATGCCCAACTTTACTGTCTTTCATGGTGTGAACATGCTAGAAACCTAAGTCGTATGTTTATATTAATGGATACTGATTGGAATCAAATTTAGGGTTTTAAGTATAACCAACCAGTAGGTTTACGCCTTGGTAGAACAAATATGTACCAGATTTGTTAAAATTAATGAGCATAAAAGATTGGCAACATGATGGTCTAATGGGTTTCTCCTGTGCAGTTGTGTGCTTTAGATATGATGGGATAGTTCACGGCTTTAATCTTGGGAACTCTATTGGGTTTCTCTGGTCTAGTCTTTTGCCTCTTCTCTTGGGGTTGTTTCTTTTTCTTGTCGCTATTACTGTTAGATCAGAGCATACATAACATATAGCGGATTTATACTCAGAGACAGACAAATGGAGAAACAACAAGATTATTCAATCAGAAACAGCGGAATAGATAAAACAATCACTGGAGAACAGAAATCACTTTGCATTACATAATAGGCTTGAGCCTTGGCTTGCTTTCCTTGGCCAGAGAAATTACAAATTTATGGACGCTGAAGAAGGATCTAGAATCCTATATGTGATTCAAATGGAGATTTGGAATGATCTAGAAACTAATGGCGGTGTAGAAAGATCTAGAATCCTAGAAATCTAGAAAGATCTGATCTAGAAGGATCTTGAATCCTGCGTGAATTTGGCTTCACACTTAACATTCTCCCACTTGAAGCCAAATAAGAGTCGTCAAGTCACATCGAGTTCTACCATGCCTCTACATAACTCATGTTTATTTCGTGGTAGAATCTTAGTGAGCATATTAACAAGGTTCCTATCTGTATGGATCTTTTCCAAGGATAATTGTTCTTCCTCCAACACATGCTAGATCCAATGGTACCTTAAGTCAATGTGCTTGGTTTTTGAATGAAATGTTGGGTTTTTCACCAAGTGAATGGCACTCTGACTATCACAATATAACACATATTTTTCCTGCTTTAGTTCTATCTCTCCTAGGAATCGCTGCATCCACAACATCTCTTTACAAGCTTTTGTTGCAGCTATGTACTCTGCTTCTGTTGTAGAGAGGACTACTATTCTTTGTAGCCTTGACACCCAAGATATTGCTGCACCTTCAAATGTATACAAATAACCTGTAGTGGACTTTCTGGTATCCATATCTCCAGCCATATTTGAATATGTAAATCCTTTAAGCACAGTCTCATCATGACCAAAACCTAAACAGTAATGACTAGTACCCTGGAGATACCTCAAAATCCATTTTATTGCTTGCCAATGTTGTTTGCTTGGATTGGCAAGGAACCTACTAACTACTGCCACTGAATATGCAATGTCTGGTCGTGTGCATACCATTGCATACATCAAACTGTCAACTACTGAAGCATAAGTAATCTTGTTCATCTCTTCTTTCTCCTTGTCATCACTAGAACATAATTCAATATTCAGCTTGAAGTGGGCTGCGAGGGGTGTACCAACTGGCTTGGCATCCTTCATATTAAACTTGTCGAGCACCTTCTTGATATATTTTTTTTGTGATAGCCACAACCTTTTGTTTTTCCTGTCACGCATAATCCGCATGCCCAATATCTGTTGTGCTGGTCCCAAATCCTTCATTGCAAATTTGCTACCCAAATCTTTCTTCAACCTATTGATCTTATTTTTGTCATGTCCAACAATCAACATGTTATCCACATATAACAATAATATGATATACTTTCCTTGATCATACCTCTTGATATAGACACAATGGTCAGCTTCCAACCTTTGAAAACCATGTTCCAACATGAATGAATCAAATTTCTTGTACCATTGTTGAGGTGCCTATTTCCACCCATAGAGACTCTTCTTCAACCTATAAACAAGGCCTTCTTTTCCTTTTTCTATGAAGCCTTCTAGCTACTCCATATAAATTTCTTCTTCCAATTCACCATGAAGGAAAGCGGTTTTTACATCTAACTGTTCACATTCTAGGTCTAAAGCAGCAACTAGACCAAGAATGACTCTAATGGATGACATTTTAACAACAGGTGAGAAAATTTCAGTGAAGTCAATACCTTCTTTTTGAGCAAAACCTTTCACCACCAGTCTTGCTTTATATCTCTCATTCTTTTCGTCACCTTCATGCTTAATCCTGTACACCCATTTGTTTTGTAGAGCCTTTCTACTTTTTGGGAGGTTTACCAACTCCCAAGTTTTATTTTCCTGCAAAGAGTTCATTTCTTCTTCCATTGCTTTCTTCCATTCTTTACTGTGCTCGACTTTACAAGCTTCTTGAAAACAATTAGGTTCACATTCATTAGTCAACAAAATATATTTTGGAGGAGGATACCTTTGTGAAGGCTTATGAGGCCTAGAAGATCTGGAAACCAACTGTGGTGGTGCATTATCAAGTTGAATCTCCTGTAAAGGTTCTTGCAAGATTTCTTCTTCTTGTTGTTCATTATTTTCCACTTGTTGTTCTTCATGCTCCTGAATTTGTTGTTCATTTTCTTGTATTGGTGGTATGTTTTCCTGCTGCTCTTCAAACCTGTTAATAACCTTCTTAAACTCCAACTCACCTATAGTCCTCTTGAACATTTCTGACTCATTAAATATAACATCCCTACTTTTAATAATTTTATATTTGACTAGCTCCCATAGACGATAACCAAGATCTTCATCTGCATATCCCAAAAAAATGCATTTCATAGATTTATCATCTAGCTTAGTTCTATTTTCTTTGGGAATATGTACGGATGCTTCACATCCAAATATTTTCAAGTGAGAATAATTCAAATTCTTACCAGTCCAAACTTCTTCAGGGATCCAAATCCAAGCTGTAGTATGGAAGATTCTTAATTTATGAGTATCAAGCGGTCTGACTGGCTTCAACCCAAAAATTCTTCTCCCAAACTGGAAATTTGACAACATACAACTTCACCACCTTTTCCATAGATGGTTGGTGAATCATTCTTTCTGCGACCACCATTTTGTTGAAGAGTACCAGAGCACAATCTTTTCATCTTTAATGCCAAACCTTGTAAATCCTAATGCATTTGAGCAATATTCTCCACCATTATCTATTCTTAAACACTTCAGCAATTTGTTAGTCTCTCTTTCAACAACAACATGGAATTTTTGAAATATTCCAAACACTTCACTTTTATTTTTCAGAGGATATGCCCAAACTTTCCTGGATGCATCATCTATAAATGTTACAAAATATGATGCTCCTCCTAATGATTTGATGTTAACAGGCCCAAACACATCTGAGTATACTAATTCTAACACATTTTTATTTCTGTCATGGCCACCTCTAAAGAATTAAACTCTTCTTTGTCTACCATAGATACAATGCTCACAAAGATCAAGATTGTGGGATTTCAACCTGGCAATAAATTTTTACTAACAAGGATTTTTAAGCCCTTTTTGCTCATGTGACCCAAACGCTTATGCCACAGATCTGCTGAATTTCCTTCTTTTGTAATAGTAGCTAAATATGATTTTCCTATCAGTTTCTTCAATGTGTATAATGTTCCTGTCTTGGGTCCTTTGGCCACGACCAATGCACCTTTTCTAATTTTCCAGCCTCCTTTTCCAAAGCTTGTCAAATAGCCTTCATCATCCAGTCGTCCCATAGAGATTAAACTCATGCACATTTCTGGTACATGCCTGACCTGTTTCAACAATATATCTTGTCCATCTTTCATCTTGATCTGGACATCTCCCACTCCAACAATATTGCAAAAATAATTATTCTCCAAATGCACTCTACCATAATCACCGAGATTATATGAAACAAAACTATCTTTGCATGGGGTTACATGGTGAGATGCCCCAGAGTCAAGGATCCAATCAAAGCCATTGCTAGATGTATATACACATGCATCCTCTACTGAAATAGTAAACAACACATCACCATCTGTGGCTACAACAGTAGTCTCACTTTCATTTGTGCTAGGTGACTTGTGATTTGTACTGGATGGTCTTTGATCCTTTTGTCCTTTCTTCCAGAATCAACATTCTTTCATGTGCCCGGGTTTGCCACAATGAAAGCAGATGATTCTGCCTCTCCTTGATTTTGATCAGCCTCTCGATCTTGATTGCCCTTGCCAGCCTCGATCCATTCTCCTACCACGATCAGCTAGAGCTAGAGCCTCTCCTCCCTAGTTTTCCGCAATTGACTTGCATTGCAAATCCTCATTCATTAAACTGCTACTGACATCATCAAACTTTAGGGTCCCTGTAGTTGTTGAAGTGCTCATAGCTACAATTAAATTTTCCCAGCTATCTGGCATAGAACACATTAGCAAAATAGCTCTAATTTCATCATCTAAAATGATTTTAAAAGAGGCAAGTTGATTAGTAATAATATTAAATGCATTCTAGTGCTCAACAACTTAAGAACCCTCATTCGTTTTGAGATTATAAAGCTTCTTCATCAAGAACACTTTGTTTGATGTTGTGTTCTTCTCATATAGATCATAGAGCTTCTTCCATAATTCTTCAGCCCTCTTTTCTCTATACACATTGAAATAAACATTCTTTGCTAAATATTGGCAGATTGTTGCAATAGCCTTTCTATCTAACTTATTCCACTCTTCATTTGTAATCGATGAGGGTTTCTTTGTTGTGCCCTCAATCGGCAAATACTAATCCTTTAAAATCAATATATCCTCCATTTGTGATTTCCATAGGGCAAAATTAGTCCCGCTCAACTTCTCCATATCTGTAACTGTTGTCTCCATTTTCAATCAAATTCATGCCCCAAAACACAAAAACTCCACTTAAAAATAAATTTTAATTATTACTTTTTCTCCTTTTAAAATACCCTTTTCAAAATTCCTGCTCCTTTAAAAAATATACTTTTCAAAATTCCAACATATAATTATATATTTTCATAATAAATATAAAAACATATATAATGTTTTAACCTTTTTACATTTCACACATACATATGTTAGATTGAGAAAAAACTTTACGTATATGTGTAAGCTTGATGTAAAAAAAGAACTTATGAACGCTACATTTCAACTCCAATCTCCACGGATCTCCACTTTTCAAACTCCAGAAACACGTTTCAACATAGATCCACAACCTTGTTTTTCTTGCAACAACTATCTTTTAGTTCCAACGTTCCTTAGCTTCCAACGTTCCTCAGCTATTTCCTGAACAGATCCTTCAATAGCTCCAGGGGTAACAACCAACGTCTTAACAAACGCTGCCAGAGCAAAACGATGGCACTAAGCGGCTTGCACAGTGGATATTCGACCCTAGCTTTGATAACAGTTGTTAGACCAGAGCATACAGAACACACAACGGATTTATACTCAGAGACTTATACAACAATAGCAGAAAATAATTCACAGAGACAGACAAATGGAGAAACAACAAGATTACTCAATTAGAAACAACGGAATAGATAAAACAATCACTGGAGAATAGAAATCACTTTGCATTACATAACAGGCTTGGGCCTTGGGTTGCTTTCCTTGGCCAGAGAAATTACAAATTTATAGAGGCAGAAGAAGGAACTAGAATCCTATGTGTGATTCAGATGGAGATCTGGAATGAACTAGAAACCACTGGCGGTGTAGGAGGATTTAGAATCTTGGAGATCTAGAAAGATCTGATCTAGAATCCTCCATGAATTTGGCTTCACACTTAACAAGCGTGAATTCACTGCTGCAACGAACTTCTTAAATAAGCTTTTACATGACCATGTATAATAGGTTTTTCTAAACTGTGATTTCGTTTCGGAAACTACATTTTAATTCCAATTCAATTTCTA
>APFE030518982.1:0-11879 GCA_000404065.3 Pinus taeda
TTACTGGATACTATAGAATATTTATAGAAAACTTCACTAAAATAGCATCTCCACTCTTCAAATTGCTTACAAAAGACTTTGAATTCAAATGGGATCCTGATTGTCAAACAACCTTTGAAACTTTGAAAACAAGAATATCTGAAGCACCTATCTTGAGAGGACCAAATTGGAAACTCCCTCTCCATATTTCAACATATGCTTCAAATACAGCTTTAGGAGCCGTGTTGGGTCAAAATGATTTAGTTCCTTATGCCATTTATTATACCAGTAAAAATTTGACTCCCACTGAGTTGGATTATATTGTGACTGAAAAAGAGTTCTTAGTTGTTGTTCATGCAATCAATAATTTTAGACATTATATAATAGGCTATGAAACTTTTATCCATACTGATCATTCTGCTATTAGATATCTAATGAACAAACTTGTTACTAATGGCAGAGTTACAAGGTGGCTCTTACTGTTACAAGAATTCAATATTACTATGTTGGATAGACCAGGGAAACAAAATACAGTAGCTGATTTCTTGTCTAGGATCCAAAATACTAAAGAATATTCTCCTATAGAGGATAAGTTTCTTGATGAATATTTGTTTGCAGTAAATACTAAGACTCCTTGGTATGCAGACATTGCTAACTATTTGGTTACAGGGAAACTACCTCCACATCTATTTACTAGTGAAAGAAGAAAGATTATTCAGGAGAGTTCAAAATATTCATGGATTTCTAACGAATTATTCAAAACAGGGCCATATTTTGTGATCAGAAGATGTGTTAGGGAAGATGAAATACTTGACATCCTCAAGGCATGTCATGATGAACCATGCGGCAGACACTTTGCTGAAAAAAGGACGGCCTATAAAATCCTTTCTTTAGGATATCATTGGCCTTCCCTCTTCAAAGATACAAAATAATATGTCAAAAGGTGTGACAGCTTCCAAAGAGTAGGGAAACTAACTCTTTCAAATGAAATGCCAATACAGCCACAGGTACTCATCGAACCCTTTGAAAAATGGGCATTAGATTTCATTGGACCTATTAATCCACCATCTAAACAAAAGAAGTATATATTGGTATGTACTGATTATGTCACTAATGGGTAAGAGAGCCAAAGCATTACTTTCCTGCTACTGAAATTAGTTGTTAGTTTTCTTTATGTAAGATATTTTTTACTCGCTTGGTGTGCCCGAAGAGAAATTGTGACAGATCAGGGAAGCAATTTACATCCAACATGGTGGAGAAGCTGATGGAAGAATACAAAATCAAGCCACAGGAATCTACTCTTACCATCTGCAAGCAAATGGCCAAGTGGAGTCTACAAACAAAGTTATTGAAAGCATCATCACCAAAACTGTTCATCTACACAGAAGAGATTGGGCAGAAAGGCTTCCTGAAGTCTTGTGGGCCTACAGAACTACATGGAGAAATACAACAGGACATTCCCCCTATGAACTTGTTTATGGGAAAGAAGTCCTGCTCCCCATTGAGTTTCAAGTCAAAACCTTCAAGATGGCAGTTTAGTTGGGGATGGATCTATTGGAAGCCCAAAAGCATAGAATGGAGCAGTTGAATGAGCTAGATGAGATCAGACAAGAAGCAATCCTAAGAACTAATATAGTTCAATATCAAAGAGCTAAGTGGCATGACAAATACATCAAAGAGAAAAAGTTTCAAGAAGGAGACTGGGCATTGCTATTTGATTTTAAGTTTAAAGACTTTAAAGGCAAATTTCAGACTCATTGGCTTGGGCCATATGAGATTGACAAAGTCTTTAGCAATGGAGTGGTAAGAATCAAGACCATTGATGAATCTCAAACTCCTCTTATTGTGAATGGCCAGAGATTAAAGATCTATCATAAGCCACTCTCAAAATTGGAATTTGTCAAAATGTTTCAAGATAATTCTGCAATAGGGCTAGTGAAGAAGAATCCTTCTTCTCCACCAGCCTAGCCTTTGTTCTTTTCTGTCAATATATATATAATAAAATTTTGTATAAGCCTGAAAACCAATCACTGATTGGCAGCCTTATACCGAAAATGTAGGGTGAAAATAAGGAATTCCTGACACCCTATATTTTCCAAAAAAAAAAAATTCTCTCTCTCATTTTTCATTCCATGCCACCTCATTCTCATTCCACTCTATCTCATTTCCATTCCACATCACTTCATTTCAACTCCATTTCATTCATTTCATTCCATTAATAAAAGTTTTTATGACCATTTTCCATCCAGTCAGCCATCGTTTATACATCTCATTCAGTTATGAGCTTGTTGGGTTAGTTTCCGCATCTAAAGTCAGTTTCTGCAGCTTCTCACTGATTCCGCAGCCAGTTGGGTTTCTGCAGCCACCACTCTGTTTAAAAAAAAATAAAAAAAAATTTACAGTCAGATGTTAGTTCAACAATCATGAAATCAAATGTAGGTATCAGGATATATTATGAAGACATAAGGCATTCAAAAGCACCAACGAGGAGCAACTGATTGAAGACTAAGGAAAAATGACAAGAATTCCAAGGTATGAACAAAAATTTATTTCAAATGGCATTCTAACACATTTTTGCATAGTTATTAAATCACGAGCTCAACTATATGCAATGATTAAATGAAATCGCCTCTATAACCATTTCATTCCACGCCATTCCTCCATAAGCCATGCATTTATTTTCCAACAGTCTTATGATTAATTCTCGGATTTAACTCAAGTTTGGAAATATTCTCACACTCCATTTGTGATTATGAATCGTGGTTGATTTGACTATGGCTTATTTTAGCCGCATAAAAATCCGCAGCCATTTTATAAATGTGCTTGCGTCCATTCTACAGCCACCCAATTTTAAAAACTGTTGGATGCACTTTCTCCCCCTACTATTCTATTGACCTCATGACTTCATTTCCACCGTGCTCACATAAGCCTTCACCCCATTTTGTTCTCTGTTCCGCTTCATTCCGTGTACCTATTCTCTAATATCCGCTTACAGTTGCTAGTTTCCTTCACAAACCCTGACCATCTCTGCTAATTTAGACGAGTTTTAAAGAACAGAAGGAAGGATGGGACGACTGTTGAGGGCAGAACCAGAGGGACCCAAATTTATTGAAGGATATCCGCAAGTGAAAGATATATTGAAGAAGGCCAGGTGGTTACATTTTATCCAGAGATTCAAAGGCTACCATAGGGAGGTTACAAAGGCCTTTGCAAGGTCTTTTCACGGACTATAGGTGGAAATTGGAGACCTAAAATTCACAGTGACTGAAGCGTCAATAACAGCTGCCACAGAACTTCCCCAGGGAGGTGAACGCTGGTTTAAGAACCAGATTGGTGATGAAGTTTGGAGAGTGATCTTACGTGACCCAGGTATGGATGTCACCATTTTCAAAAAGGGAATTCTTGTTCATGTTTTAAAATAAGAGTGGGCTAGCTTATTGTTAGTTATTCAAAAATTTATCACCTGTGAGGGACGTTTTGGAGCAATGTACATGTATCATGCACGTCTGTTAATGAATTTCCTAGACAACCAAATCCTTAATCTGCCATAATTTTTACTAAACAGTTTGAAAAAGATGTCTGTAACCGTCCAAAAGCATCTGGGGGACGTAGAACCACGTTTGTATCACCATGGTCTCGTAAAAATCCTGATAGAAAAATGATTAAAGGAGAAAAGGGATACTTGGGAGCAATTTTTAATTAGAAATTTCTTTGAAGAACCACAAGAAACCCCTGAAGGCAGTACATCAAAAGGAAGTAGAAGAAAGAGAACAGATGATAAAACTCAAAGCCCTCCTACTAACACAGTTGAGAGAAAAGAAACACTGTCTAAAAGGGGGAAGGAAAAGACTCCTACTAACACAGTTGAGATAACTAGTAGAGAAGAAAGACTGTCTAAAAGGGGGAAGGAAAAGACTCCTACTAACACAGTTGAGAGAACTAGTAGAGAAGAAAGACTGTCTAAAAGGAGGAAAGAAGAGACTGAGGATAAAAAGCCAACAAAATCAAAAGAGAAAAGAATCATTGAGGCTATACATCAAACGCCTTCCTCAAAAGAAGACCATCAAGTATTGTTTGAGAGATTAGTTCACCTTTAGGGATTGTCAGCTATGGCCAAAAAGAAAGGGAAAGGAAAATGGAAGGAAAAAGACAGTAGTCCGCAATATGTAAGAAGAAGCAGCAGGATTAAGGGAAAATGGAGAAAAGCACAAACGAAAGGACCCCATTTTGTTGATTTGGGAGAAGGAACACCTGAACAAACTCTAGCTGGAAGTAGTCCACCTCATTCTCAGTCAAATGTTGAAACTAGTCCTCAAGATGATGACATGAGTCCTTTTTGGCCAGAATTTCAAGTCAATTCTCCTCCACAGCATTTTGGGGACAGCTCCAGGAAAACGACACCTGAAATAGATCCAAGGCAACAACAGGTGTATGATTACATAGAATCCTTAGAAAGAACAGCCACGGGTCCCAATGCTTCATCCACTCAGCCTCACATAGCACAAGAAGCCCTAGTCCAATCGTTGAAACAAGAAATCTTTGAGTTGGAGGTTTTAAATCGACATATTAAAAATGAAAATGAAGCACTCAAAGAGCAGTGTAGACTGGACAAGATGATCCATGACAACACTATGCTACACTTGAGAGTATGGCACAAAAAGAACAGAAAATTGAAGAAGAAATGCAAGAAGATAAGTAGAGCACTGATTAATCTTAAATTCATATGCTTGATGAAGAATCCCAGGATGTTAGCAGCACCAAGAAAGAGAGGAAGAGGGCTGGATGTACTGGTAGAAGCTTCAGAACATATGATTTGAAGGGGAGATAGTCCAATTTTTGGTTGCATGAGGACATGAAACACCTTCACAGTGGGGGTATGTTGAGTCCCAAAACTGCATCTTTCCTACACCTTTTTCTAGCTTCTTCCCATTCATTTGAACCTCCTAAGTCATCAATATCATTGCATATTAGTTTAAAAAAGGGCATTTAAAGTGGTTTCTTGACTATGTGTTTATGTTGCTATTTGAACTAGATTTTTGTTTGTAAGCTGCAGAATCTTGTCACTTTTCGCAGCCAGCCCAACTTTCTGCAGCTGTTTTGTCAAAGTCTATATTGTAGGTGTCTTCAGCTGAATTGAGCCACATGGGCAAGTTGCAAATGATGTGGACATGGAACGAGTCCCATTGGCTCAGTCGAATTCTTCAAAAGAGGCCATAGTCAACGGTGGGCAAAGTGGTGGTCAACTTAAGAGTCCTACGGTGATAAAACTCTATTTTTCACCACGTGAAGCTTTGCGTGGTTGTTACTAGATCTTAGGGGATAATTTAACACCTGTGGATTGCTCCATGAACCGGATCCAACAACCACCCTCCAAAGATTGAATCTTCACGACAGCCATAATGCTAAATCTCAGGACATGGTTGTTTACGTGTCTTTTATCAGCGTAGAATGTAGGAAAATAGTTATGTCATCCTCTGTTATAAATAATGTGTTCTCATACACATATTAGTTATCTTTTTGGTAATGTAATTCTGACTGTTAACGAACCCACTGTGCCGTAACTTTATCTCTGTGTTATAAATGCATTTTAATACATGAGAAGACTCTGTTTCTGAGCTCAATTCGTGGCTGATCGTTGATTGTCCGAGGATTATGTAGAGGGACCCTGCATAGGCTGAGGTCTTGTTTATTACTGTAGAGTTTCATGCTTTATTTCTTTATGTTCCTTACACCATAATCATTCACTTGTATATATATCACATTTCTTATGGTATTAACATTTGATAGTTGTCCATAGCTTTTCATGTTTTATATGCTATTAACTGATCAATTCTTTTGTTTCAGATTACAATAGGTGGCCCGAGAATTTGCACATAGTTTTCTAATGACTAATGACATGGAATTATTCTTGTCCTTCTGTTGATTCATTTCCTTTAGTTTTTAGTTCTAGCACTGTGTTATTTATTTAAGTTTTTCTCATTTAATCTTCTGCAAGATAGATATTAAATTACTCATGTCATTTTCAGTTACCTCCTAAAGCCAGAGCGAGTCGAATGGTGAGGGATTGAAGTATGAATGTGTAGTTTGATATTAGTTTATTTTTATGCAAGTTAGTTATTGAATTTCTCATGTCATTCTCAGTTACCTCCTAAAGCCAGAGCGAGTCGAATGGTGAGGGATTGAAGTATGAGTGTGTAGTTTGATATTAGTTTTATTTTATGCAAATTAGATATCAGATTGCTCAAGTTTTTTATTATTACCTCCTAAAGCCAGAGCGAGTCGAATGGTGAGGGGTTAGAATATGAGTTGATGTAATGTGATTTTAGTTTACTTTGATTGCAATTATTGGATTTCTTTTAGTTCAATTTTTCTTATATTTTCATGGCAGCAAGGATAATGGGTTTCAATGGTCACTAGCTCACTGTTGTTTAATTAGAATAATGGCACATTTTCACTCTCTTTCAGGAATTAGTTTCATCATTGCATGTTTTAAAACCTTTTTTCTAAAAGTCTGAAGTTTTGAAAATCATTTTAAAAGACATCATTGCCTTAAACATTTATATCATACTTGTCTTTTAGAATTTCCATCTCACATTAGGGAATTAACATAAATAAACCCAAAACAAAACAAAAACTCAAAAACAACAAAAAATAATAAATAGGTTATCTTGCACATATAGTGCGCCGCAATTCAACAGTTTACGACTCCCGAATTGACAATTAATACAACAATTTAGGACACTCTAAATTGACCAAACAGTTAGCGAGCAAGGTTCTATATGTTTGCATACTTATTGGATGAAATCTGTGTGCAACGTCAGTTCCTTGGCATGAACTAGACATAGACACCATGAGAACCTGTTGTGCACATCTATTGCAAGATTCTTTTAGAATGCAGTTATCGAGGAATAGTGGTGCAACTAACTAACCACTTCATCATCCCATTGTAAAAGCTTATTTTTGAAGAAGATCCACCTTGCAGGTCACGAGAAGAAATGGACGCGATAGTAGGCATCACCGATTGGTATGCCTCACCAGGTGGCACCTTCATTAGATTATTTGGTGAAGATAAGCCTTCGCATGTCTTACCAAGGTATGTCACTGACAAACTGATCATCCAAGAAGTATCATACCATCTCGCTATAGGGTTGTCAACAATGCTGCACAAGAAGAAGAAAGTACCATCTCTTACTCTTACTTTGCAGATTGGATTATATGAGATAAATAACTTGAAATTCGTAGATGCTGAGGCTAAGGTGATAGTAAAATTTGAATTTGGCACTAAGGAATTAAATTCGTATGATCTCGATGATGTTTGCAAGGACTGCTATATGAGAGTTTACTTTTCGTTGATCAACAAGGCATTTCATTGGCTAGAGGATCCTTGGAGGTACTGCTACAATGCCTCTAGACTTTGTGAGTTGTTCAGTTTAGCAAGGACTTCATAGGAATCTCGACAGACAACAACAACTCTAGAAGAAACATCAGCAGAAGGAAATAATCCCATGCAAGACAAGGGAAAGAGGAAGATCGCTGATAGTCCAGAGGGAGAACAAAGATGCAAAATTAAAGCAAATCCTCTTGTCAAGAAAGAAACTTTGGTAGTAGAAGAAAAGAGGAAGTAGATGATAAAAAGAGTAGAGCGGAGGAAGAGAGAAAAGTACAGGTTGAAGGAGGAAAAATTGAAGTTGTATGAGATAGAGAAGAAGTTGAAGGAAGAACAAGATTTGAGAAGGAGAGAATGAGAAGAGAAACATAAGTAAGAAGAAGAACAAATACAAGGCACAATGATAGAGGAAATAATGTTGATACAGGTTGAGGAACATGAACAACTAGTAGTTAAGGAGGAAGGTAAAAATATACAGGATCGAGAGTTTTCTCAATAGATTGAGCAAATGATCAAAGTGATAGACATGGATTTGTAACAAGAGCCACAACATGAATATGTTTACCTGATTTCGAGAGCATAATAGGTCATCCCTCGGTCTGCACCACCTCTAGTAGTAGAGCCATCCCTAAGTGAGCAAGGAGATGTTTTTCTCCTTGATGATGATTCGGTGATGGATGTGTACAATCTATCATTCGACAAGTTCCAAAAGAGGATTGTACAATCACAGATAAAACACTTTCCGGATGATAACACATCACCTGCATTCATTAGAGAAATGGTGATAGTGTCAGACCCCAAGAAGCATCCAAATTCCATTGTAGAAGCCAACTTGGCCTATGCAAGAGCAACAAGATCAAATCTTTAGTATTTGATGGTTGAGAATGAGCAACTGGAACAAAACTTGCAGGCTGCTAGGAATTAGGTAAAACAAATTTGAGTAGCAATGCATAAGCCAGTTTTCGCATTGGAGAAGATGAGAGAAGAAATACTTGTTGAAGTATCGATGCTTGGAGAAACCATACAGAAGCTCTATGACAGGTTTGTCACCATACATAAAGTAGTTGTCTGTTTGCATGGCTTACAAAAACAGAGCCAAGGGTTTGTTAAAACTCTCAGAAACATACAAGCTTCCATTTCCTATGTGCAAGAGTGGACAATGCAGTACAAAGGGGCCCCGCTTGACTTAGTGAAGAAAATGAAGCCAGAGGCAGAGTTGGAGAAAGCGAAGGTTCAAATGTTGATTTAGAAAAACAAGCAGACTGCCTCATTCATTGGAAGCATTCATGCATCATATGTATAATTGTACAGTAGTTTGGATGTCTTGATGAGAATACACCAGATCCCATCAGTCGGTTCCCTCACAAAATCTATTCCCAAGAACCAAGTCTGGAAGGAGGTCAAAGAGTACTTGGAGCAGCTGTGATAGAATACAACCAGGGAAGAATTAAAGCTGAACACAAAGAACATACATAATTTCATCAGTGATACTTTAAAAGTAGGAAAAATGTTGCTTATGCTTTAGAATGAGTTGGAAACAGGTTCCAAGATAGTGTACCCATATGAAATGGAGGCTAGAGTCCACTTCCAGCAGGACATTGTTAAGAAGTTTGGGGACACCATCACACAGTACCAAGCTTTGGACTAATATGTGACCAAGAAGTAGAAAGTGGAGATTGCTAAGCTAGACCTCTCCCAAACTTCAACATCATAGTGTTGTGTCTTGTTAGGATGTCAAGTTGTCTCTACCCTATTTTTTCTTATATGGGTACAAGTGTAAAATGAAATACTATTTGTAATTATGTTGTAAGTGAAATTCCAATTGTCAATATTGATATAAAAAGTCATCATGTAATGTAATGTGTTATTTTGTGAAGAATTTGAGGAGTCATGAGGGTAGCCCAAATGTCACAAAGGGGAGTTGAAGAGTCACCCCCTCTTGTTATAAATGGAGCCTCATAACTCATATAACAGGATTTTGGGAGCCAAGAGTTTGGCTAGGCTTAGGCTTAGGAAGAGCTTGGGAGTATTGTGAATGGCCATGGCTTCTTTGTAGCATAGAGTAAGTATACTTCTTTGGAGGAGCAGGTGTTCTTGACTGTAATGTTCCACTATTAGGTCTAGTGGTCGTCAATGGTGTATGTATGAATGGAAATTTCACTTATAATATTGAAATCAAATCCAACATGATTTCATGCATATGTTGCTAATATAGTAGGACTATTATTGTTGTATTGGAAATGTATGTTATTTAACTTACACATATGCTTATGAAATATTTCATTTGCATTTGTATGAATCTTGTTGAATGTGTGTTGTTGTATTAACTCATCACTTTAACTTTTGGACTATTCTGTATCTTAGCTTGTGATGTTATTTCTGTCGTGTGTCCCTTTCAAGTTGCGTACTATTATAGGCTTCCAAGGGGCATGCTTCCTTTCCCCTTCATGTGTTGGAACCTTCATGCATCACATCTATCTCTCCGTAGGGTCACACACTTGCTCTCACCCAAATTTATCATACTTCCCTCTATGCATTTTCACAATCAAGGCATAACATTACCACCCACTGCTGGTACTCGTACTCCAAATGGTGTGAGATATAGTTGGGACTTCATATCAGGGTGATATCCTAAATGTTGGCAGGTCCAACACCATCAAAATTTTTGGCGTTAGAAGGAGGGATAGATGACAAGTTGAGTTGTTGAAGCCTGTTTTGAATCTCTGCACCCATTTAATGACTTCTCACCAAATCCTAACCCCGACATGTTTTTACAGACATGCAAATATGAAAGTGTTGGTGAGAATTATTGATCCCTTGTCCAATATGAAATTCAATGGCGAGGGTGAATCAACCTTATTTGACCACACCGCATAGTTTCTTGATTTCTGCACAAAGAACAACATTCACTGTGTGCATGTTGGCTGTAGGTTGTTCATTCTCATGTTCAAAGGGTGCTTGCGAGACTAGTGTAACACATTTCCTAATGACTCCATTCACTCTTTTAAACAACTTTTCATAGAGTCTTGTCATGCTTTCAATCTCTATGATCGTAAAGATCTTAATAAGAAAATTTTGAAATTGTGAAAAGCATTTGATGAATGAGTTGAGGACTTTCATAATTGTTTCATTCATTACTGTTTTGAATTTCCTAAAGATGAAGTTGATTGATCTTTCTTGGTAGAAAATTTTTGTATATTGTTCACATTTCTAAAAGTCCACACGAGTTAGAATTTTTTGAACCTCTCTCAACATACCTCAATGTTATAGCTTCTAAATCTGTGACAAACAAGATTGTTGTTCCAAGTGACCCTCCATCCCCTTCTCATCAAACAACACTAATTCTGCAGGTCGAGGTGGGAGAAGTTGAGAATTCACTTGTTGATCTACCACCATCTCCTTCTACCCCACTTACTCATAATTTCATCGCAGATTTGGATTGTGACTTCGATGGTTTCGATGAAGTGTTATCTCATCGTCCTCCATCCTTTGGTCCCTCTGATCATCCATATTTTGGTGTGTTGTGTTCAACTATTTCAGATTTCCCTTGTGATGTTCATGAGGATAAAGTTTTGGATGGAGTTGGTGTTGAACAACCAACCTACGATATCATTTTTTATGATTATGTGTGGGAGTTTGAAGAATAATTTGCAGTGAAGGATGACCTCCTTCTGTCTGCACCTCTTCCGCATTATCCTAAAATCTTCCACGATTTTGTCATTCTTGGTCAATCTTGTGAAAATTCCTTTTTGGATGTTATTATTTTTTATGATTCATAAAACACGTGGAATTCCAACTTTTCATTTGAATGCAGAGAGGATAAATCTATTTTTCTTGATCCTCCCAATCTCTCATCTTATATTTCTAGGAACATTGAGGGTGAAATCACTCATTTTTCTTTATTCCCTCTTTATGATTCGTCAGATCATGAGGATGCCCCTATTTTTGATCTTGAAGTTTCTGATCATGGAACTCGTGATCTTTTCATTGATTCATGTGATCACGATTCTGATTATTCCATTGTTGATCTTTATAATCCACCAGTCTTCGATGATCCATCTTCTGATGATTTGGAACCTCCCCAAGTTGTCGAGGCACTTCAGCCTGAGCTAATGGTTATGTCAGGTTCTTGTAGTACTGAGGTCAATTCCACTTCCAATTAGAAATGTGCTAAATATTTCCAAGCTCCTCATCACTTTATTGTACACATTGAAAAATCAATATATCTTACAATATTTGAATCCTTCATTGTTGGGTTGTGTTATATTCTTTCCACGACTAACCTATGTAGTGAACCAAGGGGTTAGAGGGGGGTGGGTAGCCCCCCTCTACGGGGTCTAGGGCAGTGCCCTGGGAAAATTTTGTTTTCGACCCTATATTAGGTTGGGCGAACCTCCCTATGGTTTTCGGTCCATGTTTTTGGATGCGATGGTTTTCGGTCCATGGTATTGGATGCTTCAGCATGTATAAATATGTATTGTAACATTGAAAGGAACATAATGAAAAATCAAGC
>APFE030518994.1:4178-59457 GCA_000404065.3 Pinus taeda
GGGGGGGTCATAGGGTGTTTGAGGCATACTCGTAACCTCACTTTATGGGGTTTGGAGCAGCACCCCAGAAAATTTTGGCTTTGGACCTTATGTTAGATTGGGCAGACCCACCTATGGTTTTGTGCATGATTTTTGCACATGCTTTTTGGAGGTGATGGTTTTCGGTCCATGGTATTGGACGCGATGGTTTTTCGGTCTGTGGTATTGGATGCTTTGGCATGTATAAATATGTATTATAACATTGAAAGGAACATAATAAAAAATCAAGTTGGTAGTCCTGGTTTTGGGATCCAGGGGAAAATCTCTGTGTATATGTGTTTTATGTGTTATGCTCTCGCATTGTTTATTTTATGTGTTTTAGAATTCATATGTAGGTAATTTCTATATGGGGTTAAAACCTACAGAATAATCTTGGATGGAGTACAGGATCACGTTGTCTCAAATCTCTATGGAAAAGAAACTCCATTCACAATGTGGAAATAACTGACATAAATTTTCAACAATAACAGTGACTATAGGAAGCTAGCACTCAAGGATAAACTTTGAAGTATCAAGATGCAAAAGAATGACACAATTCTGAGTATCTAATCAAGTTTACATAGTGTCATGATGAACTTGGCAGGGTCAGTGTTACTATCCCTGAACAAGACATGGTAAGCCTAGCCCTTATGGGATTTCCCAAGAGTCGACATAGCTATCAAGATTCGGTGAATGGGAGGGAGAAACTAAAGAACTAGGAATGCTTATGGTCTGATTTTTCACAAGAAGAAATAAGGTGTAATACCAAAGATGGGACTTCTTTTAAGGGTGAGGATGAACAAAAAATTTATTTGGCCGGAAAGGCAAAGAAGGGTAAAGGGAAGAAATCTCAATCCAAACCAAAATCTCGTCAAGGGGGAAAGAAGAAATATTTGTCCAAAATTAAATTCTTCCATTGTCATGAATTTAGGCACTATGCCATGAAGTGCCCACACAAGGAGGCAAGCAAGAAGATCTTAGGAGGAGTAGCAGGTGAATCCTTGGCTTCATAGTTCAAGCTTGAAATTACCCTCATTTCATGCTTGGACAACACAGTGATGGGGAGCATGTGTTACTTGGACTCAAGTGCATCGTTCCACATGACAGGGTGTAGATACTTTTTCAGTGACCTGGAAGAAAAATATTTTCAGATTCACATTGAGATGGGGGCGACGAAAGTTATAGCGTGACCGGAATTGGTATAGTCACCTTTCAGAGGGATCCAAGCTCCCCCTTCATGCTCAAGGATGTCATGTTCATTCTGGGCCTAAAGAAAAATCTTGTCTCTATTGCAGTTTTGGAAGACCATGGTTATGATTTGACCTTCAACAAAGCAAAGGAAATCCTGAGACACATAGCCATGAGACAAGTGAAGCAGATCGAGGTTCGTATGAAGAAACTGTATAAGGTAGATGTGGTAGATTGTGATGCATTAAGAACAAAGGCGGCGAAGATGTAGAGCCGAGATGTCAGTGAACTTTGGCGTAGAAGACTTGGTCATTTTCATTATGGTGCCCTGAAGATCATGCAAAATATAACCACAGGCCTCCCCGAACGAGCACTTGAGCAGTAGGATGTATGCAAAGGATGTAACTTGCGGAAGTACACAAAATCCACATGTTGTAACACTATGGTTTTGATAAGTTAGTATATTTGTCAAAAATAAATTCAAAATGTTAAGTTAGGATATGGATGGAAAAAAAAATATGTTAGGACAGTTGTACATCTTATTTATATCCATATCAAATAAAATGTTAGGAGTAAGTTTCCCTAAAGAATGGAGGCAAAAGAAAACAAAAAATGTTAGGGAAGCAAAAAGAAAATAAAATTTTCAGTTTCAAAAAGAATAAATTCAAAGGTTGCTTGTTTAAATGTGCCACACTAGAAATGTTAAATTTTTATTAATTCATGATTAATTTCCCTTAGAAAGGTATTAATCTTTCTAATAAATCTCTGACATTAAACTTTATGTTATATGGCGCATATATTTGTTTAGGCAAAAGTCGCTAGTCAACAAAACATGTTGTCAGCTTTAAATAAAAAGCATGCATTATTGAATGGCGGATTTACTCCCCGCCTAGATCAACGGAGGGGAGAGACTTCGCACCCCCCCTCAACCATTTCCCGTTAACATAGGAGGGGGTCTGAAAAGTAGTTTTAATGGCAGACACCTCACCCTTACGTGTCACAATCTCACAACTCTGCACCCCTTCCCCCCCACTCAAAACCACAAACAATTTGCTACCCCCTCCAAAATTTGCCAATGGTTTTCTTCCGCCAATGGTTCTCCACCCCGCACTTTGATCGCTATCCCTTTACCAATGCAAGACCGCCACCTCACATATCCATTGCCACCTCACATAACCGTTGCCCTATTGTCATACTCATTCTTCCTATTTGTCCGTAGCAGCTCCTCACCTAAAACATTAAAGCCGCTACAATCATAAAATAAACCATTAGCAAAACCTGCATCCTATAAATAAACCTAAACCCATCTCTTTTTCACTTTCATCTAACTCCTTAATATTGGTTGTAGGTGAAATGGTTTCCTTGTGAAAAACCTCTTACCATTTGATCAATTTGTCACCAGAGTCACTCATTCTTATTTCTGTTAGCATGGCCCCAAAAGGGAAATCCAAAAAGCAGAATACGAAAGAAATTGTTGCTACCACCACCCAAGTTGATCTCGACCATGTTCCCCTTGCTAACTCCCTTTTCAAGATTGCATATGCCAAGTGTGAGTTCGACTTCCACGAACTGCACCTACGTCTCAAACAAAAATACCTTGACCAGCAAGACCCAATCAGATTCTGGGAACCACTATTGCCTTTCTTCAACTTCCCAAAAACACATGATTTCCCTTACCTGATTACTTGGTGCCAAGCCAAACATGACCCCGTGAAAAGAGCAGTGGTGGCTCAGAATGGAGACATTCTGATCACCATCTCTGTTGAAATCATTAACAATATGCTCCTAATTCCTCAATTAGACTCTCTTAGCCATTTTTCACAAGGAGCATATGGATTTGTACCATAAGCTAACCTTTCCACGAAGAGCCCAAATATTTGAGATATTTTTTCCTAAGGATGCAGAATTACCAAAGGAATCCACCCTATCCATCTTCCATATTTCCTTAAGCCTCTAGACACTTTATTTCTCTTATTTCCTACTTGTTAGGATATCCATATGACTAGTCTGTTGATGAACCCATCCTTGGATTCCTTTCCATATTCAACAAAGATCAGCAACCAACATTCATGTATAATTACAGTCAATTCCTGGTTGATAATATACATGAATAATTCATGAATCTTACTATACATGGAGTGTTCAACTATAGCTCTGCGATTATCCACATGTTTCTTTTTCAGCAAGGAGATCTTTTTCCCATCGAGCTCAAGAAATAAGATGAACAAGGAGTGAATCAATCAGTGATTCATTGGACTGAAATAGTCAAGACCACTTCTACAAGCTCTTCACTCTCATATTTTATAGATACATTCATATATCCAATGGCACAGCTTCTCAACATTAAGACAGAGCCAAGGATTGGAGATGAAATAAGAGGATTTTACACTTAAGTGAGGAGACTAAAACTGGTGACTGGTATTTATACCAGAACTATATAGAGATAAGGGTATATGGTTGCGAGCTTGCACCATATAAGCTTCCCAAGTATGTTCCTATGAGAATATTTTCTCTTGAATATATTAGGCAAATGATCAACATAGATGACCTACACTTTGTGTTAGGCAAAAATAAATCTCAGTTTAAAATCAAATCAAATATTAGATCAATCATTTGCAACACCAGATCAACTAGTGTTGAGGCAGATGCATTGTTAAAATAAATTAATTTCCAACCTAGCTTTACCTGGTCTTATGACCCTTTTGGTATAATTTTTTCCTTAAGAGTTGAATTAAAAAATACTTCCTATAATCATACTCCAAGACCAGAAATAGAAAATTTCATGAATCAAGAGCAGTGGGTTGATGGAACACTTAAAGAGGCAGATGAAGATGTTTTATCCACCCCTAAGGAACAAACTCCAATTGCTCAAAGAAAGCAACAAAAAAGGGTGAGAGAGGATACTTTATCTACTGAGGAGATATGAAAGGATTCATTTTACAACAAAAGAAGCCAAAGTTTGGCTTAACAACATCAACAGAAGAGAATAAACCAGTAATAATTGATCTCAAAGATTTATAATATTCTACATCAGCAGGAGCCAATGTTCCAAGAACTTCTCCTATAGCTTCACCTTCTAGAGAACCTATAGAAATCATTCAGTCCACAAGAACCAGTTCCTCATATAATTAGAACATCTTCTCAGAGTTCCTTAAAATTAAACAGAAGAATGAGACTTTGAAATCTAATATATACAACGAATTCTGGAAACAAAAATCAACTTCCCAGCATAAGCTTCTTCTTGCTTTGCACAGTGAGAAAGGCATAATGCAGATGGCTTTCTTGTAAGCACAAATCCCATTTCCTAAGTCTCCATAATATTATAAAAAGACTATATTTTCATTTGATGCTAATCAAATCCATCCAATTGACCAGGTGGATATGCACAGACAGTCTAGTGAGATGTTGTTTTCCACCATGACAACTACAACTATGTCGCTTTCCAAACTTAGGACTGCCCTATCCAATGTTCAATCTCAGCTCAAGATAGAAAATATTTCTTCATTAGCCACAGATAATAGAATAAAGGCACTAGAGGACTTGTGATTAAAGTAGGATATGATCCCAAATATGTCAAAGTTGTAGAATTACTCCCCAAAAAGAAAGATGCAAGCATTGTTGCATTAAAGAAATAGTTGAAGCTGCCCTCTACAAAAGATCCTTTAACAAAGGACATAGAAAAAATCAACAGAAAAAGGATGACATGCTCAAGCTTATCATTGAGCAAAATATACAACTAAAGAAAATGGAAGAGCAGGTTGAACAGTTACTAAAGGAGAAAGAAGCAGCACAACTTGCTATGGTTCTAGTCACAACAGTCCCAATAGCCGTTGTAGGTACAAAACCTAGTTCATAATCAACAACCATTGAGTCTACATCAACATCAGCTGATCCAGCAAAATTATCACAATAATTGGCCATACAGAAACAAGAAATGAGAAGTTACTACAAAAATTCCAAAGTTTAGAATTGCATAAAGTCAAGAATGATACTTTGTATGTACAGGAGATGTAAAAGTCCCACAAATTGGGACTTAAGATCCAGAAGTTGGAAAGTGAGTCCCTAATAGTAGAAACCTTGGCCCAAGCCAAGGAAAATATTTGGACACACATCATCCAATCTATGATAGATGTATGTCCATCCATACAAATATATTTTGAACAAAAAGAACTCATTAATAAATGTAAAGCAGTAATAGAAGAATAGAAAGCAGCTTTGAATACCAAGCCAACATAAGCCACAGATATGATAAAGGTGCTAAATTCAAAAAGAAGAGAAGAACTGGAAGACATAAATATTTTTGACAGAACAACTACCATCTTAGAGATTAAGAAGGTCTTACAAAAGAAGAATCTTATTAACCAACTAGAAACAAAGTGTCAAACCCTGGATAGTGTTGTCTAAAGGTTTCATTCAAAATTTAATACTTTAAGTCAAAAAGGACTACCATGATTGGTAGATATAAATGATAAATTGATCAAATTAGAAGATTATTGCAAGAAATTGTATGCTATTGCAGTGGGCAGAGCCAAGTTTGCAGATATCAAAGGACAGATAACAAGGAAGGCCTTTCTAGAAGCTTTGGAGTTTGATTTGACCATCAAGCATGAAATTAGACATCTGTTCCTTAGAAAGACAACCTTCGAGAGGTACATAGAAGTGGATGAAATATTTAGAAAGATGGTTAATTTGGAAATCCCAAGAGAAGAAAGGTGGGATCAAGCATGTGAAACAATTTAGTGATTTTTTATCCTAACAGTATGACATCTCATCAGCTTTTTCAGGCCAGATCATCAACAAATTCCCAAAATATAGAACCACTTCTTCAGCAATCTATCGATTCCTACATTATTGTCCTATTTTTGTAATTTTGTCCTATTTTGGCATGTTGTTCCAACATATCATAGATCTTTTTCAAATTTTGTATAAATAACTCCTTCTTTGAGTTATTATGGGTTGAACCCTTGAACAAGCTATCAAGTAGATTTGTACTAACCTGGAGAATTTTTTGGAATAATAAAGGATTCTGGGCTTATCTCATATAGTTTGTTTCTCATTGAGTCCTATTTCATGTTATTCATTCATTATGTTTTCTTCATATAAATTAAGTCTTTTACAGTAATCTGGGCAAAATCTGACTGAGTTTCAGCCTTATTTTGAATCCCCTGTGAAATTGTGTTTATAAAAAGAGAATAATTTATAGAACTATTTTTTATTGCAAGTTCCTCTTTAATTATAAATTACATCAGATATTTGTAACAGTTTAATTATATTTTTTTTATTAAGGAAACATTGTTTTCTTAAATTCGTCTTATAGTTTGTTAAGTATTCAGTTTGAATATTCAATGAATTATACTTCTTTATGTTCTACATTTCCACCCCATTAAAATCAAAATAATTATGTGCAGTTAAAGAACAACCTTTTATTTAACCTGGAAATCTATATGATTTTAAAGAACCTATTTATAAATTGTTCATTGGTCATCCAATAATTCAAAACAACAAAACATTATAGATGCTTTGGCATAACTAATTGACCTAGAGTCATCTCAAAGGACAACATCAGATTGGCGCTGTTTTCAGGGAGTGAAGGATTGAAAGATTTATTTTCCCTAGGAGAAACGATTATTCTCTTTTCCTTTAAGTTGAATAAAGGATTAGATATAGGTTAAAATATTTCACCTGGCAATTCCACTTTTTCAATCTGGTTCCTTTTAAGCATACTAGATCACGCTCTGGTTCTGAGATTTTTAATCCTATACTAGATCCAGAGAGACTTATTAGGGGAGCCTATTTAAGGAGAATACGTCAAACCTCTTCTTCTTCTTCAGATTACACTCTAAAGATATATCATCTATAGATCCTTTTTCATTTGTTCCATCTAATTCTGATTGAACTAAACTACCTCCTAGGGTTTCTGTACTCCATTCAAAAGGAGTAGATCTTCCATCATCCTTTTTAATCCATTCACTTGAGTCATATTAGGTGCCATACATTCCTATAAAATCACCTTTATCTGAGGAAGAATTGGGTTTATATTTACCTGAATTCAAGCCTACAGATTTCATCTCTCCAACTACTTATTTTGTTCCATCAACTTCTACTAATCTTGAAGAGACATTATGTGTGTATTCAAATCCTTTTTTTTATCAAATCCTTTTGTATTCAAATCCTTTTTTTTATCAAATCCTTTTGTGTATTCAAATACTTTGTGTAATATGAACATATTTCCACTTGTATGATAATACATAGATCGAGGTTTTTATCTGAGGCTTTCCCCAGAGTATTCTTCTGTGTTCATGTGTGATTGATTTCTCATTCTCAGTTATATGTGTTCTAATTGATCTTGCTCATAATCAATTAAGCTTCCACAAGTTTGTTGTAGAAGTAGATCTTGTATTTTGCTTTAGTATATTGCATAATATGTTGATCTACAGTGGGAAATTCTACGCCATTGCAAAAACTGTTTGATAATAATGATGCCTCCAAAAACCCCTTATCTAATTCAGTTGAAGAAGAAATTGAAGAGTGTAATATTTGGATTTTAGATGAAGTTAGAAATGTTAAAATATCATCATCTTTTCCTTTGGATGTTAAAAATAAATACTTGAATCTTATTAAAAATTACAAAGATGATTTTTCCTGGTCTTATAATGAATTAAAAACTTATGATACATCTTTGATTGAGCACAAAATTCCTTTAAAACCAGAGGCAAAACCCTTCCAACAAAAATTAAGAATAATTAATCCAATACTTCTCCAACCATTGAGAAAGAGCTTAAAAAGTTTCTTGATGCTCATATCATAGTACCTTTGATGTATTATGACTGGGTGAATAACCTAGTTCCCGTTAGGAAGAAAAATGGTGAAATTAGGTTATGTGTAGACTTCCGAAATTCTAAACAAATCATCTTTAAAGGTTAAATACCCATTGCCCAAAATGGATGATCTACTTCAGAAAGTTTCAAGTGCAAATAGGATTTCTATGCTAGATGGATTTCTGGTTACAACCAGATTATGGTGAATCAAATTGACCAAGACAAAATTGCTTTTACTACTCCCTTGGGTACATTCGTGTATTCGAGAATGCCATTTGGACTTACAAACATAGAAGCCACTTTCCAAAGAGCCATGGATCTAGAATTTGTTGGTAAGACATCTGAATTCACCGTCATTTATCTAGATGATTTAATTATTTTCTCTGATTCTAATGAAAATCATTTAAAACACTTGAGCAAGGTTTTTGACAAGTGCAAAAATATGGCATATCCATAAATCCAAAGAAGTCTTTATTTGTCGTAAAGGAAGGGAAATTACTGGGGCGTATTATCCCCAATGAAGGAGTTTTCATTGATCCAAAGAAAGTTTCAACTACTAAAACTCTATCTTTTCCTAGAAATAAGGAGATACAAACCTTCCTTGGGAAAATTAATTTTCTCATAAGGTTTATCCCTAATTATGCAGAGATACTAACAGATATTACTCATATGTTAAAGAAGAACAATGAAGTGAAATGGACAGTTTCTTCCAGGTATGCTTTTGATCAGATCAAAAAGGCTATATTTGAAGCCCTTACATTAGCCAGTCCTGATTACTCTTCCCCTTTTAGCATATTTTCTTTTGAGTCAAAGACAACCTTAGCAGTTGTACTTTTATAGAAGAATATAAATGGTGATGACCATCCCATAGCCTTCTTTAGTAAAGTCATGAGTGATGCTGAGCTTAAATATGACATTATTGAAAAGAAAGCTTCTGCTTTAATCCAAGACTTTAGAACCTATGTTTTGCATTCACACATTACAGCCTATGTCCCTAATCATGTTGTCAAAACTATTATCACCCAACCTGAAACTGATGGAAGAAGAGGGATATGGATTGTCAAAATCCTTGAATTTGATCTTTAGATCAAGACGACAAAGCTAGTGAAAGATCAAGGTTTGGCGAAATTGCTGGCTGAATCCAATTGTAAAGTATTGGGAATAAATTTCATTTCTAAACTTTCATCTGAGAAGAATCCACAAGAACCTTCTCAAAATTTATAAGAGATTCCACAAGAACCTTCTTCTTCAGATCAAATCATTCTCATTCATATAGATCAGAAATGTCTACTCTCTAATTGATATTCTGATATTGTGCAGTTTCTTAGAAATTTTCAATGTCCAACTAATCTTTACTTAAAGCAATGTAAAGCCCTAAAGCTCAAAGCAATTAAATACTATATTATTAATGGTAATCTATATTGGAAGGTTCCTCTCAATATCCTTCTGCTCTGTTTGACTGAAAATGAAATAAAGGGAATTATAGATCAGTTCCATGTGGGGTTTTGTGGTGGAAACTATGCCTAGAGAGAAATAGCTTACAAAATGTTAAAAGCAGGTTTCTACTGGCCCACATTGTTTAAATAAGTTGGAGCAAGAGTTAGAAGTTGCACCAAATATCATATGTTTGCAGGGAAATAGAAGTTGTCAGCACTCCCTCTTGTTCCAGCGTTGGTTCAGGCACATTTTCTATAATCGGGGTTGGACTTCATAGGGGAGCTTGATCCACATTCAAGTAATCAACATAGATGGATTCTAACTGCTACATACTATTTTACCAAATGGGTAGAGGCTATACCTATTAAAAATGCAACTGATACTATTGTAATTAAATTCCTTGAGGAAAATATTTTATCAAGATTTAGATGTCCTCAATAGATTGTGACAGAAAATGCAACAATTTTTAGCAGTGTTAAAATGATTGAGTTCTGCCAAAAGTATTCAATTATGTTACATCATTCTACACCATACTATCCACAGGGTAATGGACTAGCAGAGTCCTCCAACAAAATCTTAGTTAAGGTCATTAAGAAGACTCTTGAAGATCATAAAAATATTTGGGGCAGTCATCTAACCTATGCAATTTGGGAAAATAGAGTTTCTCCCAAGAGGTCCATAGGCAAGTCTCCTTTCCAATTAGTCTATGGTAAGGAAGTAGTTTTTCCCACTCATTTAGCTTTACTAGTAATGAGATTCCTTCAAGAATATTATGAAAAAATAGATGATTTTTCAAGAAGGATTAATCAAATCATTGAGTTAAATGAGGACAGGGATGAGATTCAGTACAAGCTAATGAAATATCAAAACAAGATGAAGGAGTTGTTTGACATAAAGGCCAGAGAAAGAAATTTCAAGAAAGGAGACCTAGTGCTTAAATGGGATACAAGAAGGGAAGATAAAGGCAAGCATGAAAAATTTGACAATCTCTGGTTTGGTCCATTTAGCATCACAGAATTCAAAGGAAATAATGCATTCATCCTATAGAATTTGGAAGGATAGTATTCCTCATTGCCAGTCAATGGGAAATACTTGAAACATTATATCCAGTATTAGATTTTCATCCATTCATTCATCATTTGTGAATATCGAAGAGTCCATTTATTTTGAAAAATTGCAAGTGTGTAATTGTTTCAGCAAAGACTCCATAGCCCAAGGTGAAGGCACTTGGATCTGCTTGTTCTCTACATCCCACAGGAGGAAGCAGTCCCTAGCCAGAGCCGATGTTGTAACATTAGTTGGTTTTGATAAGTTAGTATATTTGTCAAAAATAAATTCAAAATGTTAAGTTAGGATATGGATGAAAAAAAAAATAAAAAATGTTAAGACAGTTGTACATCTTATATGTATATCCATATCAAATAAAATGTTAGGAGTTAGTTTCCCTAAAGAATGGAGGCAAAAGAAAACAAAAACTGTTAGGGAAGAAAAAACAAAATAAAAGCTTCAGTTTCAAAAAGAATAAATTCAGAGTCTGCTTGTTTAAATGCGCCACACTAGAAATGTTAAATTTTTATTAATTCATAATCAATTTCCGTTAAAAAGGTATTAATATTTGTAATAAATATCTGACGTTAAACTTTATGTTATATGGAACATATATTTGTTTAGGCCAAATTCGCTATTCGATAAAACGTTTTGTCAGCTTTAAATAAAAAGCATGCATCATCGAATGATGGATTTACTCCCTGCCCAGATCAACAGCGAGGAGAGACTTCACACCCCCTTGACCATTTTCCGTTAATGTCGGGGGGTCCAAAATTTAGTTTTAATGGTGGGTTCCCCAACCTTATGTGTCACAATCTCACACTCCACACCCCCCCCCCCCCTCAAAAAACACAAACCATTTTCTACCCCCTTTGAAATCTGCCAATGGTTTTATTCCACCAACAGTTCTCCACCCTACGCTTTGACCTCTATCCTTTGACTAATCCAACACCACCACATCACATATCCATTGCCCTGTTGTCATACCCATCCTTCCTATTCGTCTGTTGCAGCTCCGTTCCTAAAAAATTAAAGCCCCTACAGTCATAAAATAAATTGTTAGCCAAACCTTGCATGCTATAAATAAACCTAAACCCATATCTTTTTCACTTTCATCTAACTCCTTATTGTTGGTTGTAGGTGAAACAGTTTCCTTGCGCAAAAAATCTTACCATTTGATCAATCTGTCACCAGAGTCACTCATTATTTTGTCTATCAACATGGTCCCAAAAGAGAAATCCAAAAAGTAGAATACAGAAGAAAGTATTGCTACCACCACCCAGGTCGATCTTGACCATGTTCCCCTTGCTGAATCCCTTTCCAAGATTGCAGATGCCAAGTGTGAGTTCTTCTTCCACGAACTGCGCCTATGGCTCAAACAAAAATACCTTGACCAGCAAGACCCAATCAGATTCTGGGAATCACTGTTGCCTTTCTTCAGCTTCCCAAAAACACATGATTTCCCTGACCTGATTACCTGGTGCCAACCCAAATATGACCCTGTGAAAAGAGCAGTGGTGGCTCAGAATGGAGAGATTCTGATCACCATCTCTACTAAAATCATTAACTAGATGCTCCTAATTCCTCAATTAGACTCTGTTATCCATTTTTCACAAGCAGCACTTATGGATGTACCATAAGCTATCCTTTCCACAAAGAGCCCAAAGCTTTGAGATCTTTTTGCCTGAGGATGCAGAATTACCAAAAAGGAATCCACCCTATCCATCTTCCATATTTCCTTAAACCTCCAGGAATTTTATTTCTCTTCTTTCCTACTTGTTAGGATATGCATATGACTAGCCTGTTGATGAACCCATCCTTGGATTCCTTTCCATCTTCAACAAATATCAACAACCAACATTCATGCATAATTACAGCCAATTCCTGGTTGATAATATACATGAAAAATTTGTGAATCTTACTATACAGGGACTGTTCAGCTATAGCTCTGTGATTATCCACGTGTTTCTTTTTCAGCAGGGATATCTTTTGCCCATCAAGCTCAACAAATAGAATGAACAAGGAGTGAATCAACCAGTGATTAATTGCACTGAAATAGTCAGGACCACTTCTACAAGCTCTTCATTCTCATATTTTATAGATAGATTCATACATCCAGTGGCACAACTTCTCAACAGTCAAACAGAGCCAAGGATTGGAGATGAAATAAAAAGGATTTTACACTTATGTGAGCAGACTAAAACCAGTGACTGGTATTTATACCATAACTATACAGAGATAAGGGTATATGGTTGTGATCTTGCACCATATAAGTTGTCCAAGTATGTTCCTATGAGAATCTTTTCTCTAGAATATATTAGGCAAATGATCAACATGGACAACCTACACTTTGTGTTAGGCAAAAATAAATCTTAGTTTAAAATCAAGTCAAAGATTAGATCATTCATTTGCAACAACAGATTAGCTGGTGTTGAGGCAGATGCATTGTTAAAGAAAATGAATTTCCAACCTAGATTTACGTGGTATTATGACCCTTTTGGTATAGTTTTTGCCTTGATAGTTAAATAAAAAATGACTCCCTATAATCATACTCCAACACAAGAAATAGAAAATTTCATGAATCAATAGCAATGGGTTGATGGAACACTTCAAGAGGCAGATGAATAAGTTTTATGCACCCCCAATGAATAGACTCCAGTTGCTCAACGCAAGCACCAGAAAAGGGTGAGAGAGGAGACTTTATCTACCGATGAGATTATGAAAGGATTCATTTTATAACAGAAGAAGCCAAAGGTTGGCTTGACAACATCAACAGAAGAGAATCAACCAGTAATAATTGATATCAGAGATTCGGAATATTTTACATCAGCAGGAACCTGTGTTCCAAGAACTTCTCCTACAGCTTCACCTTCTAGAGAACCTCTAGAAATCATTCAATCCATAGGAACCAGTTCCTCTAATAATCAGAACATCTTCTCAGCGTTCTTTGAAATTAAACAGAAGAATGAGATTTTGAAGTCTAATGTGTACAGTGAATTCTGGAAACAAACATCAACTTCCCAGTATAGGCTTCTTTCTGCTTTCGACAGTGAGAAAGGTAGAATGCATATGGATTTCTTACAAGCACATCCCATTTCCTAAGTCTCCATTAGATTATAAAAAGACTATATTTTCATTTGATGCCAATCAAATCCATCCAATTGACCAAATGGATATGCACAGACAGTTTGGTGAGATGTTTTTTTCCACCATGACAACTACATCTATGTCTCTTTCCAAACTTAGGACTGCCCTATCCAATGTTCAATCTCAGCTCAAGATAGAAAAAAAAAAATTCATTAGCCAAAGATAACAAAATAAAGGCACTAGAGGACTTAGTGATTAAAGTAGGATATGATCCCAAAGATGTCAAAGTTGCAGAGTTAATCATCAATAAGAAAGATGCAGACATTGTTACATTAAAGAAACAATTGAAGCTGCCCTCTATAGAAGATCCTCTAACAAAGGACATAGCAGAAAATGAACAGCAAAAGGAGGACATGCTCAATCTTATCATTGAGAAAAATATACAACTACAGAAAATGGAAGAGCAAGTTAAACAGTTACTAAAGGAGAAAGAAGCAGCACATCTTGTTATGGTTCTAATCACAGCATTCCCAATAGTAGTTGTAGGTACAGAACCTAGTTCATCATCAATGCTCATTGAGTCTATGTCAACAGTGGCTGATCCAACAAGATTATCATAATAATTGGCCATACAGAAACAGGAAAATGAGAAGTTACTGCAAAAATTTCAAAGTTTAAAATTGCAGAAAGTCAAGAATGATACTTTGTATGTACAGGAGATGCAGAAGTCCCACAGATTGGAACTTAAGATCCAAAAGTTGGAAAGTGAGTCCCTAATGGTAGATACCTTGGCCTAAGCCAAGGAAAATATTTGGACACACATTAGCCAATCTATGACAGTTGTATGGCCATCCATACAAATAATTTTTGAACAAAAAGAACTCATTACCAGATGCAGAGCAGTAATAGAAGAAAATAAAGTAGCTTTGAAGACCAAGCCAACAGAAGCCATAGATATGATAAAGGTGCTAAATTAAAAAAGAAAAGAAGAACTGGAAGAGATAAATATTTCTGACATAACATCTACCATCTTATAGATTAAGTAGGTCTTACAAAAAGAAGAATTTGATTAAACAGTTAGAAACAAAATGTCAAACCCTGGATATTGTTCTCAAAAGGTTTCATTCAAAATTTAATAGTTTAAGTCAGCAAGGACTACGAGGATTGGTAGCTCTAAATGATAAATTGATCAAATTAGAATATTATTGCAAGAAATTGTATACTATTTCAGTGGACAGAGCAAATTTTGCAGGAATCAAAGGACAGATAATAGGGAAGGCCTTTCTGGAAGCCTTGGAGTTTGATTTGACCATCAAGCATGAAATTAGACATATGTTCCTTAACAAGCGAACTTTCGAGAGGTACATAGAAGTGGATGAAATATTTAGAAAGATGGTTGATTTGGAAATCCCAAGTGAAGAAATATGGGATCAATTGTGTGAAACAATTGAGTAATTTCTCATTCTAACAGTATGACAGCTCATCAGCTTTTTCAGGCCAGATCATGAACAGATTCCCAAAAGATAGAGCCACCTCTTCAGCAGTTTCTCGGTCCCTACAATATTGTCCTATTTCTGTAATTTTGTCCTATTTTGGTATGTTGTTCCAATAGATCGTAGATCTTTTTCAAATTTTTTATAAATATCTCATTCTTTGAGTTATTATGGGTTGAACCCTTGAACAAGATATCAAGCAGATTCGTACTAAGCTGGAGAATTTTTTGGAATAATAAAGGATTCTGGATTTATCTCATATGGTTTGTTTCTTAGTGAGTCTTGTTATCACTCCCAGAAACTCTCCTAGGTTGTAGCTCGAAGATGTCTGGTAACATATAATCTTCAATATTGTTCTTTGAACTATTGGAATAAATGATGGTTTGGATCAAGTTAGATAACCATTTCAACTATGTTTTCACTCAATGCATGCATGAACACTCTCACCAATACAAGGCTTTAGACCACTAATGCTCAATAAGTTATAAATTCCATGGATAGATGGAGATTATTGACTATACCAGTAGATTGCATACATAAACATACATCAATGGCTAGCTACATGTAGCAAAAGAGAATATTGACTGTATTGGAAGATGCATATATGACCACATATGGATGGCTAGCTATAGGCAGCAAAGAAGCTTGCAAATATAATATATCAAAGCAGAGATAAGATGACAGTTATCTGGCCTTAGACATAGAGAAAACATGAACAAATTGTTCAAATGAAAGCATAGAACAGCGAAGAGAATGGACATTGAACATATAATGGCAAAGTAAGTTTATATTGCTAGAATGAAGATGAGAAGCTTGAATGAACAGAGGAGGAATAATCTCCAAACGTTGAACCTCTATTACATCTTACTTTAAATTATTTATAGCCTGTTTACAATGCTCTTGAGCTCTAAGAGGCTCGAAGTCTTAATCTGCCTAATATGCATTGTTAACTGATTTGATACCCTCTAGGCAAGCATGGGATCGGATTTTTCTTCTTTTGATAGCAAAGTAACTTATTTCAAATATATTTTGTGGCTTGTTGCACTATCTGAGCTCCTTGAACTTTTTGTTTTGGGCTGCAGCGTGTTGTGGCCCTTCTCTTTCCCTTTTCGAGCTCCTGTTTCCTGAAAATATGTCTCCCGGGCCCTATTATATGGTGGAATGGGTATTTGGGCCCTTATAATCCTTTTAAATGGCCCCTTTCTATTAATACATGATTGTTTTATGTTTTAAACAGAAAACCCAGCGACATAGTGAAAATATCTCCCATCTCTATCCTCATTCTGGACACGTGGCAGCAGTTGTATGGCATCTGGCAGAGTTCGGCCTAAACCACTTACCACCCATAGCCTGCCCAAAATCTTGTCTATTTTGTGATTTTTCCTTCATATTAGAAACATGTCAAAACATTGAAAATTTATGAAAAATAGCCCTCGCAGACTTCAAATATCATATATTCCACTTCCTGGACCCTTTCGGGTCCGAGGCTCATCGCAATCGCACTGGCCAATGCTCCCTTCGTATTTTCGTTATACAACGAAAATACATGAAATACATTAAAAAAGGGCCTTCCGTAGACTTGAAAGTATATCCATTTTGCTTCCAGAAACCCCTTTGGGTTTGGATTTTATCGCATCGGCACTATCCCTGTTTCCCTTTGTATTTCGTTACATAACGAAATACAAGGGAAATACATTAAAATGGCTTGGGCGTGGACTTAAAATATTATCGAATATTGTATTACATAACCATCGGGTCCAGTTATCGCATCGCAAATACGTATGTGCATAGGCCCCACCCCTTGGTATAGCGTCGATGCGATATCGACGATGTGATAAATCGCAATCGTTGCTAACCAATCCCCGGGCCTCTATATATATAACATATGCTCTCGCCGATGCGACCCGCTGATCCGATCATCGGCAATCACTGATCAGCGTGTCATGCGCCTGCCTTTAGACTATCCCCTCTGCTCGGCTGATTGCTATTATCCGCCTAGTTCTGGGTCATTGATCGGCCAAATCTAATGGCGACTGTACATTCACTGTTTAAGCCTGTGTTCGTAGGTTTTTCATGGGTTTTTAGGCATTTTAGCCTCCCGATAGTGCATTTCCGCCCTTCCAAGGGCTCTCCTCTTGTGCAGATTTTGATCATTAGATGATCTTTGAGAAAAAAATTGAAGGTTTCAAGCCCATTAATGGATCCATTGGGATGATTTTAAGAACTAGGGATGAAACCCTCCTTGTGAGGATTCAAGGATCACAGATCAATGCCTTTTCTGAAAAACAAAGTCAAATATTCCTTCTACTGTTCCATTGGGCATGGAGTCTATTTTGTAATGAAATAAAAACTGGACAAACATATTTATAGTGGCAAGGCTTTAAAGCCTTAAATGAAATAGAAAAGTCAATAAGAAAAATCCAAAGGATGTTGGAGGGGTTAATGGATGTTGCGGGGTTAAGACAAAAAAGTATTATGAAAAATGAAGCAACCTTTAGGGTATAAAAGAAAAAAGAAAAGTACAGTTTCAAGAACCGCCCATTTATTGGGCTACCAAAATTATCTCCTCCTTGTAGACTATGCAGAATGAATGTATTGTTCTGCTGAATTTGAGCGATGACAAACGGACCTATCTATAAGGAGTCAAACTTGCCATGATTACCTTTCTTTTCCTTAAATGCATCCCATTTAAGCACCCAATCACCAACTTGGAAATTGTGCACCTTTACCTTCCTATCAAAGGTTTTTTTTATTTTCTTCTGATGAGATTTTGACTTCTTAACCAGCTACTCTCTGATGTGTTGTAGTTCAACCAAGTTATTCATTCTTCTTACCATATCATTCTCTTCATCTTGTTCTTCTTGTAAGAACTTAGCCACAAGGAGAATGAGCTGGATGGGGAAAATAGCATCAGCGCGATAAACCAGTTTGAATGGAGAATTCCCTATGGAGTTTTTGATGGTAACTCTGTCAGCCCATAGTGCAAACTTCAACTTGGAATCCCAACTCTTTTTGTTGTCCTCTAACAGTTTTTTGATTACCTTTACAAGACTCTTGTTAGATGATTCTGCCAGGCCATTTCCTTGAGGATAATAGGAGGTAGACTGCACCACTTGAATGCCCATGGATTCAGTCATGTCCACCAATTCTTTTGCCTTGAAATCTGCTACATTATCAGTAACTAGTTTGGTTGGGCAACCAAATCTAGTGAAAATATTCTCACTCAATAATTTTATGACAACTTGATGATTAGAATTTTTAGTGGGTATAGCCTCAATCCACTTAGTGAAATAATTAGTGGCTACTAAGATCCATTTGTGTTGGCCACTAGAATGTGGGTTGATCTCACCTATAAAGTCCAAGCCCCACTGCTAGAAGGGACCATTGACATGTATTGGCTTCAAGGGCAGATATTTTAGCTATTGTCTTCCTACAAACCTCTAGCACTTGTCACAAGTTTTTACAAAAGAAAACACATCAGAAAATAGAGTAGGCCAATAATATCCAGCCCTCAAGATTTTGTGAGTTATGGTTTTCCAATAATGATGCCCTCCACAGATGCTAGAATGGAACTGGTGTATGACTTCCATAGATTTTCTTTATCTAGACACCACAAGAGGATTTCTGATGGGTCTTTCCAATAAAGCATATTTTTATTAATGTAGAATTTGGTTGATCTGAGTTTAACGGCACGAGCTTGATTTGAGCTAATCCCTGGAGGGACTTCAAGCTTTTGCAAATGAACTACGTTGTAATACCATTCACATATGGATAGATTTTTAGCCAAATATTGATTCTGCTTTTTCTCTTCTGCTGCTCCCTCTATTTGCTCATAATCTAAATTCAAACTTATGGAATTTATATCTAACAAGCTGCAATTTTCTTCGGCCATAAGTTTAGCCAAGCCCTTGCCTTTGACAAGCTTAGTGGGCTTCACCTCTATGTTAAACTCTATGAATCTTACCATCCATTTAGCTCTCTTCCCATCAATATATGACTGAGTTAAGACATCTTTTACTGAAGCTGAAGGTACATATGCAACTACTTTGGAATGTAGAATATAAATTATGAATGCCTTTATAGACTTTATGAGAGCATAAGCTTGTTTTTCAATAAGGTCATACCTTAGTTCAGCATCCCTTAAAGTTTTGATGAAAAAGACCACGGGGTGCTCTATGCCTTCATCATTTTTCTACAACAGAACTACTACAAGTGTATCATAAGAGGAAAAAGAGAAGATAAAAAACTCCTTAGCGTAATCTGGGTTGATTAGAGTGGGAACTTCCCTGATAGCTTTCTTGATGGCTTCAAAAGAGCTTCTTGAAGCATCTGTCCATTTTATTTCTGCTCCTTTCTTCAGCATGGAAGTGATGTGCTTTACAAGATCTGCAAAGTTTGGAATGAACCTCCTTACGAAGTTAATCTTACCCAAGAAGGATTGAATGTCCCTTTTTGACCTTGGGATGGACAATGTCTGAATGGCTTGAACTCTGGCTAGATCAATCTTCACACCTTCAGCAGAAACAATATGTCCCAGAAGTTTGCCTTCTTCTAGAGAAAACTGTGAATTCCTTGGGTTCACTGAAATTCCAAATTGTCTGCACTTTAGGAAGACTTTCTTCAAATGTTGTAAATGGTCTTTATGGCTACTGGAGAAGACTGTTATGTCATCAAGATAAATAAGGACAAACTTTTCCTTCTCTGCTACGAAGGCTATGTCTATGGCCCTCTAAAAAGTAGCCCCATCATTCATCAGTCTGAAAGGCATCTTGGAGTACATGAAAGTGCCCTAAGGAGTAGTGAAGGCAGTCTTTTCCTGATCTTTAGGATATACAGCAATCTAATTGTAACCTGAAAATCCATCTAAGAAAGACATGACTCTAGCCCCTGAAACTCTTTGCAACAAGTGTTCCATCTTAGGCAGGGGGTAGTTATCATTTTTAGAGCACTTGGTCAGATTTCTAAAGTCGACACAAAACCTTATTTCTCCATTTTTCTTTCTTACTACCACAATGTTAGCTATCCACTTTGAATACCTTAGGGGAATTGTGATTTTGGCATCCAACAGCTTCTTGATTTCTTTCTCAATCAAAGGCAATAAGAGAGGGTTGATAGGTCTTAATTTCTGCTTCAAAGGAGTGGTGTTCTTTCCCAGTGGGATCTTATGTTGAATGATGTTTGTATCATAGGTTTCGAGATCACTGTATTCCTAGGCAAAAATATCAACGAATTGCTTCATGAGGGTGCAATACTCGAAATTTTGGGCAGAGGACAATTGAGTGGACAGATTTATGTATTTCAGATGGGTTGGGCTCCCTATATTGTGTTTACAAACAGTAGACTCATTTTCTGTTTTGGCAGGCTTATATGGCACATCGTTTTGGTCAAACAGATTTTCTAGAGGCACTAATCCCTTTGGTATATGGTTACTAGGGAGCTGGACGATGCTTCCTCGGCCAATCTCATTTTTTAACTTGGACTGACCACATTCTTCCATGGTTTCATTTTCTTGGTCGATGTGCATTCAGCAAATTCCTGCGCGACTTGCAAAAACCTGCTAATTTCCTCATCATCTAAAAAAACTCTCCAATATTTGACATTGTCAGGTAGAGATGGTTTGTATTTTACCTGAACTTCATAGGTCAATTTAGGAGGCAAGGGAGGAATAAACGTGCTAGCAAACACCCCAAGGGAGTCGGCAAGCTTATTCTTCATTCTTGGAATATAAGAAATGCTAAAATCATTAAAAGAATCCTTGAGCCTCCATACCTCAACTCTGTATGCTTTCAGCCTTGGATGCTTAACTTGGAAAGTTTTATTAACCTGCTGAATAATGAGGTCTGCATCTCCAAACACTTTTAGGCCTTTGATACTCGTTTCTTTAGCAGCATTTAAGCCCAGAATAAAAGCTTCATACTATGTTATGTTGTTTGTGACCTGAAAGGTTAATTTGAAAGATAAATGAATATATTCATGTGCTAGGAACACAAGGACTACACCTGCCCCTACAACTTCTTTAGAGCAAGCTCCATCGAAGAACATGTCCCAAATTTGTGGGCCTTCTTCTTCAGCGACTTCGCACACTGGTTTTTTAAGCTGCGTGGAGGCCAACTCGGATTCTTCGATATGAAGAATACATGCTCCAAAATCAGTGTCAACATCATAGATGGGATGATTAGTAGAGCTCTTCTCATTGCTGATGATATAAGCCAACTGCGCCTCTTTGTATAATCTCTTGCTCTCACCTCCGAAAAATGGGACAGTAGCATAGAATAGATCATTTTGTAATGATCCACCTAATCTCTTGATCCAACCTCTGGAAATTAACATGCCAAACTTGGGGGGTACATTAGTTACCACAATATCCATGATTATGTTATTCATAGGCAGCTGAGACAAAGTGATGGCTAGGTCTTTGATTAATCCTAGACATTTCACTTTTCTAGAGTCAAAAGAAAACAGGTCATGAAAAGGCTTAGTGATTTCAAGACCCAACACATCCATGACAGCCTTGGACATTAGATTATAGCTAGCTCCAGTGTCCAAAAGGTAGTTGTGAAGGATTTTTTCATGAATAGTAAAAGAGACATAGGATGATGGGGACTTGTCTTCACAATTTTCAATCATTGGGTTGAGAATAACAGTTGGCTTGTTATCTTGCAGATTTACATAGTCAGTGGAGGCTTGGATGGCTTTAGTATCAAGGGCCTTAAGGATGGATCTTTTGAAGGACTCATTCTTCACTAGTTCAATCAAAGGCATAGGTATTCTTAGCTTCTGAATTTCTAATTGAAAACTGAAAGAAGAAGGACACTTGTCAAGGCCTCTTACATCATGAGTTGGAGCTTTGAGGATGATGGGATCAATTGCCAGTTGTTTTTGTTATTAGCTTGTTGTACTGCAGGGATAGCAGCTCTTTAAACAGGAGTTTCCTTGGCATTATTTATCTTTGACCTCAAATTATATCCTTGTTGATCTACAGTTTGTAGAATAGCTTCACCATCCCATTCTTGGCTAATCTGGTCATCGCATAATGACTTTTCATAGGAAACTGAGGTCAAAAAGGAAGTATTACCTTCGTCTTCTAGACAATGGATCTCATCATCTTCTTCAAACTTCTTTTCTTCCATGACTGCATTCTGAAAAGGAGTCTTCACCCTTTGGTCTTCATTTGCATCTTTGTTTCTTTGCAAAATCTGTAACTACTTATTAGATCTTCTATATGGATTTGGATTTGGATTTCTAGGAGCAAAGGTATTAGGCACTCTTCCTTTCCCTGGGTGCTTCTCAACCTTCAATTTAGAGATTTCAGAGGCTAATGAATCGATCGTTCTGGTCATTTTATCTATCTTAGGATTAGAGGATGATGAAGACTCGCCCCTCTGTCTTCTTCTATCAACATTTCCCTTGAGCTTCTCTGCAGCCATGATGTTTGATTCCACTTCCAAGGTTGCATCATGCATGTCAACCAAAGTAGCACATCGCCTCTCTCTCAACAGTAGGTAGAAGTCAGAATCAAAAGCACTGCCATAGGTGAGTTTAGCAAAGGTGGTAGTACGTTTTACTTCAGTTGGTATCTTGTTGTACATACAGTTAAACCTCTTATTAAAATCAAACAACAACTCACCATTTTCCCTCTTTAAGTTCCCAAACTCAGTGTGGTAGTAGAGGAGATCCTTCTTATCCCCCCAATTCTTTAGGAATGCATCATCTAAAGCTTCAATATCTATTATAGATCTTGGGGTTAGTTCTCTAAACCATTTTCTAGCCTCTCCATCTAGGCTTTGGACAAAGACTCTCATCCACACATCATCTTCACTAATGTCCAGATTATCAGCATAGCTATAGAATGACTCAAGATGTTCTTCAGCAGTAACACCTTCAGTCCCAATGAACTTAGGCCTATATTTTTGATATTCTCCAGTAGGCATGGCATTCAGAGGAGTGGGCAGTATTAGAGGTCCATACCTAGCAGCTATGATTCTTTCTATTTTGGTGGGTTCTTTTGGACTTGCCATAGTTGTGGTGGCTAAAAGAGCACTGGCAGTCTAAATGATAGAGGGTTGAGGAGTGACTGACAGGACTAAAGGAGTATGATGGATAGGAGTCGAGGTTTCCTTTGGGCTTACAACAAAAGGAGAACCTAAAGAATAAGGAGCTTTATGAATCTTTGATAGTTTTTCTTCACTGCTAGTATTAGATGCTATAGCCTCAACCTTTATTTATTCTATTACAAGCCTTTATTGAAGAGATATAGAAGATTGTTTAGGTTTACCTGATCCTGATGCTCCTTTCTGTGATACCTTTGTCTCTTTGATGATTTTTTCAGGGTCAGGTATTGGGTCAGCTTGTAGCTTTTGAAGATTTCTCCAAGTATGCCTCACAAACTGAGCCAAAACTATGAAGTGTGGTCTCCAAGAGGTTCGACCTCCAGTAGAGTCGCCAGATAGATGATTACAACCAAAAAAGTGCCTAGAATTTGTCTATCATCAAAGTTGGATCTATGTCGTTTCCCAGGGAAGTTGAGCTTCAGTTTCCTCTCCCACCCAACAGCGCCAATTATGTTATCACTCCAAGAAACTCTCCTAGGTTGTAGCTCGGAGATGCCTGGTAACATATAATCATTAATATTATTCTCTGAACTATTGGAATAAATTATGGTTTGGATCAAGTTAGATAATCATTTCAACTCTGTTTTTACTCATTGCATGCATGAACACTCTCACCAATACAAGGCCTTAGACCACTAATGCGATAGATGGAGAATACTAACTATACCAAAAGATTGCATACATAAACATACATCAATGGCTAGCTACAGGCAGCAAAAGAGAATACTGATTGTACTAGCAGAAGCATATATGACCACATATGGATGGCTAGCTACAGGCAACAAAGAAGCTTGCAAATCTAACATATCAAAGCAGAGATAAGATGACAGTTATCTGGCCTTAGATATAGAGAAAACATGAACAAATTGTTCAAGTGAAAGCATAGAACAACAAAGAGAATGGACATTGAAGATATGATGGCAAAAGAAGCTTATATTGCTAGAATGAAGATGAGAAGCTTGAATGAACAGAGGAGGAATAATCTCCAAAATTTGAACCTCTATTGCATCTTACTTTAAACTATTTATAGCCTGTTTACAGTGCTCCTGAGCTCTAAGAGGCTTGAAGTCTTAATCTACCTGATATGCATTGTTAACTGATTTAATGCCCTCTACGCAAGCATGGGATCAGATTTTTCTACTTCTGATAGCAGAGTAACCGATTTCAGATATTTTTTGTGGCTTGTTTCACTATCTGAGCTCCATGAACTTTCAGTTTGGGGCTGCAACATGCTATGGCCCTTCTCTTTCCCTTTCCGGGCTCCTGTTTCCCAACAATATGTCTCCCGGGCTCTGTTATATGGTGGAATGGGTCTTCGGGCCCTTATAATCCCTTTAAATGGCCCCTTTCTGTTATTTTAAACAAAAAATGCAGTGACACAGTGAAAATCCCGCCCATCTCTTTCCTCGTCTTGGACACGTGGCAGCAATTGTATGGCATTGGGTGGAGCTTAGCCTAAACCACTTACCGCCCACAGCCCGCCCGAAATCCTGCCTGTTTTGTGATTTTTCCAAACATTGAAAATTTATGAAAAACGGCCCTTGCGGACTTCAAATATCATATTTTCCACTTCCCAGACCCTTTCGGGTTTGGGGCTCATCACAATTTCACTAGCCAATGCTCCCTTCGTATTTTCGTTATACAACGAAAATACATGAAATACATTAAAAATGGGCCTTCCGCGGACTTGAAAATATATCCATTTTTCTTCTTGAAACCCTTTTGGGTCTGGGTTTTATCGCATCGACATTGTCCCTATTTCCCTTTGTATTTCGTTACATAACGAAATACACGGGAAATACATTAAAATGGCCTAGGCACGGACTTCAAATATTAGCAAATATTGTATTACATAACCATCGGATCTGGTTATCACATCGCAAATACGTATGTGCATAGGCCCTGCCCCTTGGTATAGCGTCGATGCGATATCGTCGATGTGATAAATCACAATCGTTTTTGGCCAATCCCCGGGCCTCTATATATATAACATATGCTCCCACCGATCCGATCATTGATGTTCGCTAATCGGCGGTGTCATACGCCCGCTGTTAGACTGTCCCCTCTGTTTGGCTGATTGCGATTAGCTGCCTAGATCTGGGCCGTTGATCGGCCAGATCTAATAGTGGTTGTACATTCATTGTTTAAGCCTGCGTTCGTGGGTTTTTCATGGGTTTTTAGGCATTTTAGCCTCCCGATAGTGCATTTCTGCCCTTCCAAGGGCTCTCCTCTTATGCGGATTTTGATCATTGGATGATCTTTGAGCAAAAATTGAATATTTCAAGCCCATTAATGGATCCATTGGCATGATTTTAAGCAAATTTGGAGACTTTAAGAGCTTATATGCATCAATTTGTGGGCCTAATTCCAGCAAAGCTAACAAGTCCTATTTCATGTTATTCATTCATTATGTTTTCTTCATATAAATTAAGTATTTTACAGTGATCTAGGAAAAATCTGGCTGAGTTTCAGTATTATCTTGTTTTTATAAAAAGAGAATAATTTACATAACTGTTTGTTATTGTAAGTTCCTCTTTAATTATAAATTACATCAGATATTTGTAACAATTTAATTATATTTTGTTGATTAAGCAAACACTATTTTCTTAAATTCTTCTTATAGTTTGTTAAGTATTTAGTTTGAATATTCAATGAATTATATTTCTTTATGTTATACTTTTCCACCCCATTAAAATCAAATTAACTATGTGTAGTTAAAGAACAACCTTTCATTTAACTTGGAAATCTATCTAAGTTTAAAGCACCTGTTTATAAATTGTTCATTGGTCATCTAATAATTCAAAAAAACAAAACATTGCAGATGCTTTGGCATAACTAATTGACCTAGAGTTATCTCAAAGGACAAAACCACATTCCATGATTGGGATAGAAAAGCGCATGCAATCCTTGAAAGGATCCACTCTGATGTTTGTGGACTTTTCTAAACAACCTCTACTGCTAGACATAAATATTTTGTCATTTTTACTAACGAATTCTCACGGAAGTGTTGGATATTATTCATGCAGAAGAAATTTGAGACATTCTCCAAGTTAGTAGAAATCAAGGCACTAGTTTAGAAATAAACCGACAAGAAGGTGAGGCTCTCGGGAGTGATAATGGATGTGAGTACGTGTTAAATGAATTTAAAAATTTCTGTGCAAAAGAAGGCATTCGAAAATATTTTACAACACTCCATAACCCACAACAGAATGGGGTGGCTAAGAGAAATAATCGTAGCATTTTGGGAGAAGTGAGGGAGATGTTGCATAACCAAGGCCTACCTCTGCACTTGTGGGTTGATGCATACAACACAAAAGTTTGTTTTCAAAACCAAAGTCCTCATTTGACTCTAAGCATGATTACGCAAAAGGAGTCTTTTTGGGGAGGAAGTCAGATGTATCGCACTTCAAGATTTTTGGAGCCTCAGTTTACTACCATATCTCCAAAGAATCAAGGAAGAAGCTAGATTTGAAAACAGAATTGGGGGAATTTGTGGGTTACACTGAAAATCCCCATAACTACCGTGTGTACTTACCATCCCTCAATATTACAATTGTGTGAAGGGATGTCAAATTTTATGAGGAGAAATCCATGCGACGCTCTCTTGAGAGGGAGCTTCATATCCCACCAAAAGAGGAGCTTTTAGATCCAAAGGAGGAACCTTGAGAAGTTATGGAGCATCCACAAATTGAGGAACAGTGAGTGCAAGTAGCCACTCAAGCAAGACCATCCAGAGAAGGTAGAAAAAGGACCAGGGAAGCTAAGATACTTGTGTAGGATGTGAGGGAGAATGTGGGTGCTCCTTCAAATCAGCGCAGGTAAAGAAGGTCACTAAATCAGTACACTGGCTACATGGATCTAATGGCTGAGCTTGTAGAGATTGAGCCATCTTGTTTTGAAGAAGTAGTAGAGAAACATTTATGGGGTGATGTAATGGTGGAGGAATACGAATCCATTGTAAAGAACAGTGTTTGGGAAGTGGTCCCAAGACTAGTAGATAAATTAGTTGTGAGTTCAAGATGGATCTTCAAGGTGAAGTAGGTAGCAGATGGAAGCATAGAGAAGTACAAGGCCATATTTGTGTCCAAGGGGTAATATCAAGTTGAAGGGATTGACTATGAGGAGACCTTTGGCAAGGTACTCATTCATTAGATCAATTATTTCTATGGCTATGTAGATGTGGTGGAAGATCCACCAGATTGAAGTAAAAATAGCATTCCTCGATGGAGTTATTAAGGAGGACGTGTACATCAAGCAACTAGAAGTCTTTGAGACTTTTTATTGGGAGTCTCATGTGTGCAGACTCAAGCGAGAGTTGTATGGTCTCAAGAAAGCACCCCATGCTTGGTACACTAGGATTGATAGCTATCTCACTAATTTGGGCTTCACCAAAAGTGAGGTGGATGAAAACCTATATCATATCTTGGTAGAAGGTAAATTTCTCATTATTGTTTTATATGTTGATGACTTGATTTCAACTGGTGATGAGAAGTTGATCAGATCTTGCAAGGAGGACCTTGCAAGGGAGTTTGAAATGAATGACATGGGTCTCATGCACTACTTCCTCAGGTTGGAAGTATGGAAAAAAATGGGGAACCTTTTATCCTCTCAAGGAAAGTATGAAAATGAAATACTACAGAGGTTCTGCATGGATAGTTGCAAACCCATGGAAACACCTCTAGCAACCAATTCGAGGGAGGATGCCATTTCAGGTGAAGTACCATTTATCGGCAACTAGTGGGTTCACTAATGTATCTTGTGAACACACAAATAGATATGTGTTATACAGTCAACTAGCTGAGTCAAGCTATGGTCAGGCCAACCAAATTATTTTGTAGGGAAGCTAAGCATGTTCTATGGTACCTCAGGGACACTACCCACTTTGGATTATCTTCTAGACGAACAAAGGGAAAGAATTTGTCTAGCTTCACAGATTCAGATTGAGTGGGAAGTCCATTAGACCGAAAGAGTACATCGTGTGGAATTTTCAGCATTGGGTCCGCAATGATTTCCTGGTACAGCAAGAAGAAAATGTTTGTGGCACCCAACTCGGCAGAAGTAGAATACATGGTTTCAAGTCAAGCATCATGTAAGGTGATTTGGATGAGAAGGATACTTGTTGGGTTGTTTGGTCAAATGATGGATCCAACTATGATTTATCGCGATAATCAGAGTTACATCAAGCTCTTTGAGAATCCTATTTTTCACAATCAATCCAAGCATATAGATATCTGGTATCACCATTTACGGTACTATGTACAAAGGCATATAATGTTGTTGTAGTACATTCCGACAAAGAAACAAGATGTCAACATTTTGACAAACGCCTTGTCAAGAGGGAAGTTTGAGTTCCACGGGTGCAATATAGGGGTGGTTTATAATCCCTTTCTTGTTGAGTGGGAGTGTTGAAAAATGCAGAAAGAATTTCTCAATTTGATTTTGCCTTGATTAAATTAAGAAAATTTGAATTTCCACATTAGCAAACAACTTGGATGATGTTAACTTGTGTGACATGGTGTCACCCAGTTTATTCAATAAATTCGAGTCGGAGGAGTTAGAGTTCAGTTCATCATGTGCGATTGCTAATTTGTAGCAATCAAGGTTAGTTATCTCAGGTTGTTTTCAGTTAAACGAGTTCCAATTTTTGGGCGAACTAGTGGAAGGTCAGTTAAGCAATGGGACTTTAGTCAAACTCAATGATCATCTAGTTAATTGATCAATCAGCCCAAAATAGCTAATGCATGCAGAGAATTTGAGTTACCTAGTTGAGGTGGAGATTCCAAGGCAGTGTAAAATCAGTTGTAGACTAGTCTTGAGTGTATATTTGTTGCATGCAGACAAAGTATCAACCTAAAGGAATTATGCAATCAATTTGAGGAATTTTCTAAATAATAGGGGCCTAATTTCTCAAGGAACGTCACAAGGAAATAGGAGCTTAGGCCAAGGCAAAATTTGACTAAGCCTAGGTCAAAGTCTTTAAGTGAGCAGAGAGATAGGATATGACCTTGTTATAGGGTGTGCTCAGTTGAGGAAAGAAATTGTAATACATCTCTAATAATCAAATTAATTCAAGAGGGCATTGGTGTTTTTAGTAGTTTGCTTCCCCCGGAAAAATATTTGTTTCATGTGTGTTATTATTACTGCATGTCTAATATTTTTGTTCTATATTGTGAGCTAATGTCCATAGAGCAGTAGAGTAGGTTTGTGTCTTATGATTCTGATTAAAACTTCATGACTAGTTGAAAATATACATCGTAATTTCTATATCTCATACTCTTTGAGAATTCTTGGAGCACTTTGGCATACATTAGATTTGGAGAAAGAAGGCAAAGGAAAACAAAAAAGTGAAAGGAAACAATTAAATCAATAGGTACAAATGGATTTCTTTGTAGGTAGCAGGTTGCACGTACGATTTCCTTGCTGATTTCTAGATGCATGGTATATGCATGTAATTTTTTGGATATGTGTTGTCATTGGCATAGAGATTTTCCTAGATTGATAGTGGTTTTATCCCTGCCTTGCCATTTCTTGGATAGTCACGGTGTTGTGGGTTTTCCCACTTGTTTTTTCTGATTGGTGCTCAAGTTCCTTTTGGTTGTGGGTTGGAACAAACGTTCTAGAAGTCCTGGAACAACTTAGGTTGAGTTACTAGTCTTGGAGCCTAAGTTGGCACAAAATCTATAGAGACCTTGGTGGGTTGACTTATTAGTCCCTAGAATCAGCTTGGACAAATGCACTGGAGCCTTGGAAGGTTGTGGGTTGATTTACTAGTTCCTAGAGCTCTACACAAGTTAGGTAGAGACCAATCTAGTTGGTGTTATTAATGTCCGACCGTAGAGGTTGAATCACTATGGTTGAAGGTTGAGGTGGCTTGGCCTCTGGAAGCCCTGGTTTGGTTTTTCCTTGGTTATTCCATGAGATCCCACATTCATGCTTGGAATATGGCATGGGGGTGATTGCCTAAAAGAGAGATTTGGTTTAGCCGAATCTTTGGTCAAGTGTTACGTCGCAATCCCTGACTTGGTTGGCATTTTCATATGTTAATATGCGACATTTTACTATTATGATCTATGATAATTTGTAGTGATTATGTTGGCGATGTTATGGTTGATTTTCCATGGTTCTTATTGTAGAGTGCAAGAACTGCTTTACCTTGACACCCTTTTTTCCCATATTTCCTCCCTTTTCTATTGTTATCATCCAAATAAATACAATAAATATATGGTTTTGTTAAGATAAGCACTCATATGTCCTATTTTTCATATTTTGTCACTATGCCTTATTGATTTATTAAAGTTTGTATTCAGCTACAGAATTGACCTAATTTTGCAGCTAATCCACAGATCCGCAACTACTTCCATTGTTGACAGGGTTTGAGTGGGCCAGCTCAGCAAAGGAGTATATGGTTAGATACATAATGATCCTCTCATGGATTTCTTCCTGTTTACTCGAACCAATCCATCAACATAATTGCACTATAACACGGTCAACCATGAAAGTCAACCGTAAGATATTGTTCCAGAATAGAGTTTGAGTTTCAAGAGATATTATCGATTTTCTTTTTGAAATAGAAAATCTATGTATAATTGATATGATTTGGTTTGATAAGTATTGTAGCGAAGTAATTAGGCTTGAATTTCTCATGTTGTTAATTTAAAAAAACTCTATAAGAATAATGGCCGCTCTGTGTGTTGGTGCGTGCCACCGTATGTAATTTTGAAAGCATCCTGTTGAAACTATTTTCTGAATAATAGATCTTGGTTCATACATTTTATGTTGCGTTTATTAAAGTTGATGACTGCCTTGTGGAGGGCCCCTACGTGCAGATCAGGTCTTTGACTCACTGCAAGTAGATTTTCTTTTGTTTCTTAAAATTAATTCGTGGATGCTCTGTTTTATATTTTTAGGATGTAGTCCAATGGAGTTCATGATTAAATTGATATCTGGATCAGTAAATTTGTTTGCTTTATTCCTAGAATAGCTCAATCATTTCATTTTCTTTATACCTTGCATAACTCAATCGTTTCGTTTTCTTTCTACTTAATATAATTCAGTCATTTTGTTTCAGAGTTTCACTATTTCATAGCTTAGTAATCTTGTTCTTGCTTTACTTTTGCGTTGAATTAAGCTGCAATAGTTAAGAGTGACATTCTTTTATTATCATCTAAATTAAAGAATCTTTTATTTTCTAGTTTGATAAAATAGAATCTCCCTCACATGCTTTCATAATTAGCCTAGTTTAGCTACAGCATAAAAATCCAAACATAATCAAAAACAATTTAACAGAGCAGAGTTAGGATCATTATTCAGCCATTCCATAAAGTTCAATTCAATTAGGATTAGCTTTAGAATAACCCAGTAATAAATATCAAGGAAAATACTCTAATATGGACAATAACATCATCTCCATATTGATTCTAGATTTAGACATTAACCATAACATAAACATCTTAACGACATAAGTAACTTCTAGCACATACAATGCACTTGTACTTCATCAATTCACCTACCCTAGTCGATAATTTATGCTTAAAATTTAAGAACATTAAATTGACTAAACATTTTGGTGTCGTTTCCGAGGAAGTACAAATAGAAGTAAAAAAAAAAATCATCAATTAAAAACATGATATGCATAGGGAAAGAGACTCTAGAGGTAGATTTGTAGGATGAGGAAGAAGTTTAATCCCCACAAATCCACTCACTCCACCATGACTTTGAAGCTCCACACCACCTACTCAAACCCGAATTCCATTTGTAGGACAACGAAGACTTCCTGAAGTCTCAAGATCAGAAATCCAATCCAGAACTTTACATACTTCATCTACTGAAGTTGTAATTGAAGAAAATCCTACATCCCCAACTACAGGAGTAGTTTTTCTATATTCCACTGGTGAAAAAATTATAGGAAAAGAATTAGAAATTCCCAGTGAAGAAGAGGAATAAAAAACTTATTTTGGCTATCCATTGATAGAGGAACCAAAAGAATTAGAATAACCTTACACTAGTTCTGAAGAATCTATCATGGTTGGAGAATGAGAAGGTGAGGTACACAATGTCAATGGTGAGAAAAATAGGATTGGAGGAAGAGGTAGAGGAGGAGGTGGAGATAGAAATAGACGAGGGGATAGAGGTAGAGGAAATCAGGATCCTTTTGGATTTCCTATTTTTGATGAAGATACAACCCTCACAATGAAAAATATTTCACCTTCTATTCTTCCTAATTTCCATGGAAAAAGAAGTGAAGTCCCAAAGACATTTCTCTTCGAATTTGAATTATTATGCAGATCATATGATTATCTGCATGATGCTCAAAAATTGAAATTATTCCCTACTACCTTAAAAGATTCAACATTAAAATGGTTCATGAGTCTAGGGATGAATTCTATAAGGACATGGGCACAAATGAAAGAAGCTTTCTTAGAGAAACATAAATATTATTGTATGCCTCATAACATTAAATCCGAAGTCTTCAAAATGACAAAAAAAGAAGATGAGAACCTTTAATACTTAGTTGAGAGATTTTTCTATAATCTTAAAAGAGAAAAAATGGATAATTTGGATGAGGAAACTTTGAAATCCCTCCTACTCAAAGCTATCAAAGATGAATCGATAAATCTCCTTAACTTAACAGGAAAAGGAGACATTTCTCAATTACCATTTACAGATATATGTGATTTATGTGTACATATCTCAAGGGGTAAAGAATGAGTTGGAAAAAGTCCAAGAGACCCTCTCTTATCAAGGATCAATAAATCTGCAGCTGGGACAGTTAATAAGGCAGAATTTGGACTCTTGCTTGATACTTTCAAGACGGCTATTTTAGGGAGTCTAAGTGAACAAATAGACACCCTTAAAATATAGAACAAGCAAAAATCCGAAAATGTTGCATTATCCATTTTCTGTCCTAGATGTCAAAAGAAGCGTGCTCTAAGATAATGTCCTTTAGACTTAAAAACTATAGAAGCATGTGCCATATGTGCAGATAACCATGACACTAAGGAATGTCCTTATTTACCAGGTCTCAACATTCTATTTAATGATGAAGGGATACCAGAACAAGTAGACCCTCTTTACTTTATTGCCGAGAGACCATGGCAGAACACTCAAACAAATAAACCACAAGGCTTTAGATCACAACAATTTGCTCAGTCTTCAAAAAATAATTGGAATCCATCTTGGAAACCTTGGGCTCAGCCACAATCACAATATTGGAATCAAGGATGGCAAAATCCTTATGGAGCTTATGCTCAATATCAACAATATTCACCATCCTATTCTAATTTTCCACCATAGTTCCTACCCCAATCTAATCAAATTCCTCAAGCCAATCACTTACCTCAAATCCAATTTCAAAATCAAAATCCACAGCTCTCCCTACCATTTGCACAAAAATCAAATCAATTACCCGCTCAACCACTTTCGAATCCCAATAATAAAATGTCACAACAACAACCTGTTTATAACATGGAAGGGAAAAATCCCCAAACCTATGTAATAAATCTACTAGATCTAAATAATGTTCAATTAAGGTCTGGAAGAGTATTGCAAAGAAAAGCCCCTGTTGTTATTCAGGAAGCAAGGACAAATCTTCAAAAACATAAAAATCAATTTGAAGAAGGAGAAACCTCTCTCCCTCAGAAAGAGAATAATCAAACAGAAAATGTTCCAATAAATACTCCTATTATAGAACAACCCTCGATATCCATTAGAACACCTTTTCCTGAATGGTTGAAAATTGATGAAGGAGTAGAAAAACAAATCACATTGTTTGATTATAATATGATGGATGAATTAAGAAATATATGTATAAAAATTCCTTTATTGCAAGCCATAAAAGAAATACCAATCTTTGCAAAAACAATTAAGGAATTAAGTACTCAAAGATCAGGAAGAAAAAGAAAATACATAAAAATAATTCAATTAATCGAGAAAATTGCATAAATTGTGACGGGGAAAACAACAATCCAAAAATATCTAGATCCAGGGAGCCCCATTGTAAAAATTCACATCAATGGAATTGAAATACCAAACACATTGATTGCTCTAGGAGCATCCATAAACATAATGAGAAAACAAGTTATGGATTCACTTAGACTTCCTAACCTTCAATTCCATTGTTACAATTAGCAGACAGGTCTATAATTAAACCCAATGGTGTGTTAGAAGATGTTTGTGTATCCTTAGATTCTTGGGTATATCCTACCGATTTCATGGTCTTAACACCCAAGAATAATCTCAGAGTACATCCATTAATCATAGGAAGACCTTGGTTAGCTACAATTGATGCTTTCATCGATTGTAGATCAGGTGGCATGTTTATCTCAGATGGAAATTATACAAAGAAATTTACATCATACCCACCTGCAAAAACAACAACAGAAATAGAGAATGAAGAATGGATAGATGATAATGATGATATACAACCTGTTTTCACTACTGAACAAATTTTAAATCTAGTGGAAAATAATGAATCTTCCTCTCATTATGATCGTAGTCGAAATGAATATATCTCATCTAGACAAGCATCTTTTCTCTCTATGGAGAAATTTGGGAATTATTCAATAGAAATTTTTCCTAGTAAAACTTTGAATATTAATGAAAACCCAGAAGAATTACAAAAAAAACAATTGGTAGAAATTTTACAAAAACATTATTCTGCTTATGCATGGTAATACACTAATATGGGGGGAATTGATCCTAAAACTTGCATACATCATATCTACATTTAAATAAGTGCAAGACCAGTAGACAAACACTACGAAGAATGAACCCAAATCTAAAATAAATTGTTAAGGAGGAATTACAAAAGCTATTAAATGTAAATTTCATCTATCCAATAGCAAACAGTCAATGGGTTTCCCCCTAGTAATCATTCCTAATAAAAATGGGAAATGGAGAGTATGTATCGATTACAAGGAATTAAATAAAGCAACATTAAAAGACAACTTTCCACTTCCTTTCATAGATCAAGTCTTGGACACATTAGCAGGGAAAAAATATTTTTCATTTTTGGATGGTTTTAGTGGATATAATCAAATTCAGGTAGCACATGAAGATCAAGATAAAACCACATTTACCTGTCCATGGGGAACTTATGCTTACCAGGTACTTCCCTTTGGACTATGCAATGCTCCAGCAACATTCCAAAGAGCAGTCCTTGGAATTTTCTCTGATCTTATTCATGATTGTGTGGAAGTGTATATGGATGATTTCACAGTTTATGGAGATCCTTTTAAAGAAGCACTTGAAAATTTAGAAAAAAGTTCTAAAAATATATAAAGACACAAATTTTTCGTTAAGTCATGAGAAATGTTTTATGATGTTTAATGAAGGAATTGTTTTAGGTCACCAGATTTCAAGGGATTGAATTAATGTAGACTCATCTAAAGTTGAGGTCATTTCTAAATTATTAGTGCCAAGTTGTCAATGAGATGTTAGGAGTTTTCTTGGTTTTACTCGATATTATAGAAGATTTATAGAAAACTTCACAAAAATTACATCTTCGCTTTTTTAAATACTTACCAAAGACTGTGAATTTAGTTGGAATTCTGATTGTCAAGTTGCCTTTGAAACTTTGAAAAAGAAAATTCTTGAAGCACCCATCTTAAAAGGACCTAATTGGAAATTGTCTTTCCATATATCAATTGATGCTTCATATACAGCCTCAGGAGTTGTGTTAGGGAAAAAATACCTTACTCCTTATGCAATCTATTACACTAGTAAAAATTTAACTCCAACGGAGCTAAATTATATTGTAACTGAAAATGAGTTTTTAGTTATAGTTCATGTCATTAACAAATTCAGACATTATATAACTGGCTATGAAACTTTCATTCACAAAAACCATTCTACCATTAAATACCTAAAAATTAAACTGATCACTAATGGAAGAATAACCAGATGGCTCTTGTTGTTACAAGAATTCAACATCACCATTCTAGATAGACCTGGAAAACAGAATATAGTTGCTAACTTTTTATCTGGAACTCAGAATGATAATAATGATTAACCTGTGGAGGATAATGATTACCATCCTAGTTCAGCAACAGAGATCCAGATGGCATGTAGAAATACAATTAAAGAAATAAAATTTTATCTAGGCGATGGGGCATACTCTTTGATTCAAAGTCAAAAACTCTTCCAAAGGAAAATTCCAGAAACTCCATTGGCTTGGACTTAGAAGTTGAAAATGTCTTTTGACATGGTTGCAGTTAGAATCAAGGGCTACTGAGAAGAGAAATTCTTTTAGTGGAATGGACATCGACTTAACTTTAATCAGAAAGCCATTGGCAAACAGAAAAAATTTTGTCACAAATTTTCCCAAAACAATTATAATTGAAGATGGTGAGAAGAATTCTCTTCTCTCCTTTTTTCCACCGTATTAAATTCTCGATCCTCTCTCTCTCTCTCTCTCTCTCTCCGTCTCTATACATATATATATATATAATATATATATATAAAAACATGAAAACCAACATGTTGTTGGCATGCTTATACAAAAAATTTAAAGTGAAAACCAACTCTTGTTAGCACCTTAAATTTTCTCTCTTTACCATTTCTTCCAAAAGAAAATTCCCTTTTCTAAACATCCCTTTATTTTTTCTTTATTTCTTTCTTTTTTCTTAACAAAAAAAAAATCTCAACTATACAATTAGTGACTTTTTACAGCTCAGACAAGTTTCTGCGGCTCTAATAAAATTTCTACAGCCAATTTGGCAGGAACATTTGGTGGCTCAAATTGAAGAATAATTGACTCCTTTTAAGTGCAAAGTACCTGGAGAAGATATCAAAGGACAAATAAAGGTTAGCAAATCAGTCGAAGGTATGTGATACTTTAATTTTACAATAAGGATTAACATATTGCATATATGAATTATGTGGACATAGCACTATCGAAATAAAATGGAATCATTGCAAATCATTGGCGATAGTCGCTTTTCAAATCCATTATAGTCCACCATTTTAACTCTTGTCTTGTCCTCACTTCGAATCCATCGATTTTATCGTCAAATCATTGAATTGAATGTGTTCCAATGGCTAACTCATTTCCACAAGTCTTCATTATATTCACTCTTTCTCTCATTCCTCCAATTCATACAGCCTCTCCATCTCTCTCCATCAAAGAACGAAACCCCACCAACACCATTTTTCCCTGTCAAGTAAACAGTTCTTGAGACAAAACATATCTCACCATGGGTGTCATTGTCCAAACAGAACCAACAAGAAAGAATTTCTTGGAAGGATACCCTCAGACCAGGGAACTGTTACAGAAAGTACAGTGGTTAAAATTCATATAAAAATTTGATGGTTTCCACGGGGAAGTAATGAATACTTTTGCACGATATTTTTATGGAACAGAGGTTGAAATAGGTGATGTCAAGTTCACAGTAAAAGAGTCCCTGATTGCAGAAGCCACTGAATTTCCTAGAGATGGAGAAAAATGGTTCAAAAATAGAGGAATTGAAGGGGAATATTGGAAAATCTTCTTGAAAACCCCAAACATGGACACTACCATCTTCAGAAAAAGGTATTCCTAGTTCAGCCCTCAAAAGTAAATGGAGAAATTTTCTCCTTGTACTTCATAAATTTATTACTTGCGAAGGTCGATTTGGATGTATGTTTTTCTACCACATTAGGATAATGATGAATTTCCTTGAAGAACATCAACTAAATCTTCCATACTTTCTCTTGCATAGCCTTAAGAAAATGTCAGTGACTATTCAAAATAAAATCCAATCTATAGACAATACAATGTACCATCATGGGTTGATAAAAATTTTGATTAAATTTCATCTTCAAAGCAAAGGTGACAAGTGGGAAAATTTTCTAGTAAGAAATCATTTTGAAGAGAAAACCCCTGAAAATCCAAGTGGTAGTAGAACCCTAAAGGGAAGGAAGAGAAAAATGGAAACAGTAATAGAACAAGAATCACAGTCCCAACAAGAATTATCAAAGGATGAACTACCCATTGTAGATATTTTGCAGAAAATGAAAGGAGGGAATTTTAGAAGAAAGAAAGTCGGCAAGAAAACAGAGGTTTTACCCCAAACCAAGATCCTTCCTCAGAAACAAAATCCAAAAGCTAAAGAAAATAAAACTCAGGGATTTCCAACCACAGGTTTAACAAGACGTAGCAGATTGAAAACAGTACAAAAAGCAGCCTCGAGAATTGCAGAATATATCGATCTTGAGTCGAAAGAGAAAATTGAAGATCTTGAGGACTCTCCAAGAGAGTCACTGAGACTGTCACCAAGGGTGTCACCATCTCCCTTTAGTTCACCTCCAAGAAGTCCAGTACAAAGCCCGGGCAATGATCATGTTTAGCAAGAAATTTATGATTACATAGAATCATTAGAGAGAAAGGAAGCAGCAACCAAAGTATCAATCCAAAGTCCAGGAGAAGGAAGTAACCAGTTTAATGAGCCACAAGAACCTTCAGCATTTAATGTTTTGAAGCAAGAAATCTTTGAGCTGGAGACATTAAACAGATACCCCAATTATGAAAATCAAGCACTGAAGGCATAGAATGGAATTCAAATTTCCAAGAGTGACAACCTTATTCTTCACTTAATTCTATGGTACAAAAAAAAACAAGAGGTTGAAGAAATAAAACAGGGCAATGCAAAGAGAAATCATCAACCTAAAGTATAAGATCCTCATGAAGAACCAATAATGGAAGTGGTTTCCAGAAAGAAGAAGAAATTGAATCATAGATGTGATATCAAGAATGTACAGGAGAATGACAATGTTGAGTTGTATGAGGACATACAAAACCTCCAATGTGGGGGAATGTAGAGTCCAAGAACTGTTTTACCTTGACACTCTTTTTGCCCATATTTCCTCCTTTTTCCTATTGCTATCATCCAAATAAATGCAATAATTATAAGGTTTTGTTAAAATAAGCACTCATATGTTCTCTTTTTCATATTTTGTCAATATGCCTTATTGTTTTATTAAAGTTTGCATTCAGCTACAGAATTGACCTGATTCTGCAGCTAATCCAGAGATCTGTGGCTACTTTCATTATTGACAGGGTTCGAGTGCGTCAGCTCAGCAAAGGAGTATATGGGTAGATATAGAATTATCCTCTCATGGATTTCTTCCTATTTACTCGAACCAATCCATCAAGATAATCGCGCTACAACATAGTCAACCATGACAGTCAAACGCAAGATATTGTACCAAAACAGAGTCCGAGTTTCAAGAGATATTATCGATTTGCTTTTTCAAATAGCAAATCGATGAATAAGCGATATGATCTGGTTTGATAAGTATTGTGGCGAAACTTAGGCTTGAATTTCTCATGTTGTTAGTTAAAAAAAACTTTATAAGAAAAATGGTCGCTATGTGTTTTGGTGTGTGCCATTGTATGTAATTTTGAAAGCATCATGTTGAAACTATTTTCCGATTAATAGATCTTGGTTCATACATTTTATGTTGCGTTGATTAAATTTTTTTACTGCCTCGTGGAGGGCCCATGCGTGCAGATCAGGTCTTTGACTCACTGCAAGTAGATTTTCCTTTGTTTCTTAGAATTAATTTGTGGATGCTCTGTTATATATTTTTAGGATGCAGTCCAATTGAATTCGTGATTAAATTGATATCTGTGTCAATAAATTCGTTTGCTTTATACCTAGCATAACTCAATCATCTCATTTTCTTTATACCTAGCATAACTCAATCATTTCGTTTTCTTTCTACCTAGTATAATTCAGTCATTTTGTTTCAGAGTTTCATTATTTCATAGCTTAGTAACCCGTTCTTGCTTTACTTTTGCATTGAATGAATTTGCAATAGTTAAGAGTGGCAGTCTTTTCTTAGCATCTGAATTCAAGCATCTTTTATTTTCTAGTTTGATAAAATAGAATCTCCCTCACATGCTTTCATAATTAACCTAGTTTAGTTGCAGCATAAAAATCCAAATAATCAAAAACAATTTAACATAGTAGAGTTAGGATCAGTATTTAACCATCCCACAAAGTTCAATTCAATTAGGATTACTTTTAGAATAACCAATTAATAAATCTCAAAGATAATACTCTAATATAAATAGTAACATTATCTCCATATTGATTCTAGATTTAAACATTAACCATAACATAAAAACCTTAATGACATAAGTAACTTCTAGCACATACAGTGCGCTTGTACTTTGTCAGTTTACCTGCCATTGTCAATAATTTATGCTTGCAATTTAAGAACATTAAATTGACTAAACACTTATGTTGGTTATTTTCTGGTTATGTGTTGGTTATATAATGTAATTTATCTATGGCTTTTGACATGTTTTGATGAATATATGAATTGTTGATGAATGCATGGAATAACAAGTGTTATTGAACCTATGTGGAGAGGGCATCATCCCTTCTTGATGATTCTCAGATGAATCTCATACTATTATGATCAAATATGCATCAAAGACTTGTAGCTTACATGTTTTCCATGTGTTTGACGAAATGTCTAGTGTGTTCTAGGAAGTCTAGGTCAAGTTCTTGATTCAAGTTTGAATATTTATATTTGTCCTCATGTTAATAATGATTTCGGAAAGTCTCAAGCAATTTTGGGCATTGGTCTAGAGGCTGGCCTAGAATTGTGGCTCATATCTCGAGACCATACCCTCTGAACTAGGCAAGTTGGGTATAAACTGCATGGAGACAATGTTGTGCATGTGGTTGGAGGCCTATAACCATACCCATGCCTTGTCATACATGCAGTTGGTGCTCTAGATCAATGAAAAAGAGTCCCAACTCAAGTTTTGGCCACTTGGGGTGGTCCTTTGGCTCCTGAGTGTCCTGTAGGCATGAGGGATGATATAAGTTGTTAGTTTGTCATCTCCACTTCCATAACTGGAGCTTAGAGGTCGGGTCATGTCATAGTAACTCTTTGTCTCATGTTTACCTTGGTAAGTTAGTGAAATTGGGTAAATGTGGGAGGGGCGGTTACAACGTAGTTGTTTGTTAGTTTACATACTTTTATCATTGCTTTTGGAAATATTTAAATTATGCCCTTAATGTTGGCTAAACCCACAATTAATGTAGTTTAAGAATTTGATAACAATCAACTTATGAAATAATGCTAAAAACAACAAATATAGAAAGATTTGCAGTCATAGAATTTTGGGGCCAACAGAATGCTTATGACTGGAAATCATAACTCTTTTATAATAACAATATATATCATTTCTTAAAAATAAACGTCATGATGATAATCATCTAACAAACATAAAATAATATAAAATACAAATTCAAATTCACTAAGATCATCTAATTATATACACCTCTAACACATATAAATATCATTAGCTAGCACACAAATCTAATAATTTAAGAGGGCATCATCATTGTGATCACATCTAACAATATCCCATGCTAATAATATTTCTTTTTATTCGTCGTATTAACATTTTATATAATTGATAAGATATTAAATTTAAATTAGTAAAAGTTGCTATAAATATTAAATTTAAATTGCTTAAAAATCACTCAATAAAATTTAGTGATAAATTAAATTTTTTTTAATATTTTTTAAATTATATTAAATCTAAATTAATTATAAAAAATATAACTTAAGTTTAAATTTAACAACAAATTGAAATTTAATAAAATATACGTAAAATTATATTATATTTTTAAATAAATAGTATTAATAAATAGTATTGATTCATTAGTTTAAACATATATATATATAGTATAATATATATATATATTGATTGCTCCATTCATAATAATTATTGATAAATAAACAATTTACTAAAATTTAAAATCAAATTATGTAATGTTATTTGTATAATTGCATATTTAATGAAAACCATTTTTTAATTATAGTTTATTATAGACTAATCGGTTATAATATTTTAATTTTATTATGAATATTTTGAAATTTTTATTTAATGATTATATGTTGCTATATATTTTTTGAAAATTAATTGCAAATATTAATTAGACATTGTCTAACTCTTGTATTATAAATATAGGTCACAACTTTCTGATTTCTATGTTTGACTATGACTAGAAAGGTAGTTTTGTTTAGAGGTTTGTACAATTTAAATGTGTGTAAAATTGATTTTGTTTTATAGTGACTATTTTTTACACATGTTTTTTTGTTATGTTTTCTATAGGAAGGGACTATGTTGCTCACAACCCTTGTTTGAATAATAATTTAGTTAGAATGAATATGTACGAAGTATCTATGCAATAGAAAAATATTTATGGTTATTTTACAATTATAATTTCAACCATATTAAACTTTGTAATTTATAAAATATCTTAGCATTTTTTATTTAAAGTAAGTCGTTTTGCAGGTAATTTCATATATAAAATTTTGATATAAGTTCATCAATACATAATCTATAATAAATATCATTTTATAAAAATAATCATGATGATAACCATCTAACAAACATAAACATCATCTAAAATACACATTCAAATTCGCTAACATCATCTAATTATATACACCTCTAGCACGTATCAACGTCATTAGCTAGCACACAAATCTAATAATCTAACAAAGCATCGTCATTGTGATCACATTTAACAAAACACAAGCATTGTCTAACATCATCACCACACACAGCATCAAATATACATTTCATGCCAAATAACTGCTATAATATACGCATCTATCTACAATCACATTAAATGAACACATCTAACATGACCTAATAATATACACATCAACACCAACATATAAATTAAGTACATCAACATGAACAAAAAAATGCACTATATATATATATATATATATATAGATATGCAATTGCTATAAAATATCTCATACAACAGTACTAATGGCACTGTGGTCTATAGAAGAAGACAATGGATGGTCAACTGCCTTAAAAGTCGAAGAATGAGGTGGAGGAGGTGGTTGGTGTACTCTCTTAGGAGAAACATGACGCAATGGGTCATGAGGTGAATGAGGTGGAAGTGGAGTACTACCAGAGGGATCACCACCCTAATCATCATCTGATGGGCTAGTATGTTTGGGTGAAGATTGTGTATATGATGCATGTCCATCCTAAGGAGGTTGAGTCCACCAAAAGGATCACCACATTTATCATCATGATCCAATGGGGTAGTATTGGGTGAATAATGTGTATATGTTGTATGGCCATCCCTCCTCAATGCTAATATAAACCTAGTAGCTCCAACAATATGACGCATAATACTCATCATATCACACAACAAGTTCATTCAAAGCTCTAGGAGCCTAAGATTTGCCCTGATTTCATGAGTTGTTGTAGGGTGGACTCTCGCCTCAACCAAAAGTCTAGAGAGTCGGTCGCCTAACTCCATCCTTAATCCAATATCAAGCCTATGGTGCAGTCGCATGCCCACAAGTATTTGCATATGATCAGGACATACCTCACCCTTTGCGGCCTCGACCATCTCCGCATCTTCATCCAATGGGGGAGGAGGCATGTCCCCAATGCATGTGTCAATTTCTATAAAATATAGAGTACACAATAATATTTAGGAAATTTCATTAAACAATTTAATAAAACAAGTTAAAGAATGTGCTAGAATAAATTTTATTCTAATTAATTAAGACAATAAAATGAAATTAGATTAATTTAAAGAAAACATGAATATTACCTTTATCATCTATTGGCTCATCTTGTGTAAAGAGGATGTCGAGACGTTGTCGTCAATACATCCCTGTGTAAGGAAACGACACCAATATGAACACATAGTTGGCCTCACTAGCTAGTAGCCCCGTTGTATCGATGGAAATATTGGGTGGACACACCAGTCGGCCCCTCTTGGGCATCATCTCTCCCCACATGTGCATATACACCTCAATCATCGTTGTAGGAGGGTGACTGTCATAAGTAGACCTCATCTCCATAAACCTCTCAAAAATTAAACAAAACAACTTTGAAGCAAAAGGAAAGTTCGCCTTCCCATGTATCATAGCATGGCATCTATCTAAAGTTATACAAAATCACCTCAAAAAAATGATAAACCATCTGATACATCATGGCCTTTGCATCAAAGAATCAACATAAAACAAAAGAGGGAAACTAATACACTACCCATCACTAGTAGAGTGTGCAATGGTACTCACTAATAGTGAGAGGCACCTAACCTCCTCTGCTCCAAAAGAACTGATCTGTAGTTGTTCACCAGACACCTGAAAATATACTAGACAAACTACATGATCCCCAACACATCTCTAAGAGTAGACAAGATGACTATTTGTTGCAACACCATGGGGGGCATCAGGGAAGTGGGGAAAATATTACCCTCTCTTGGAATCTAGGCCAGTGATAAAATAAATGTCCTCCCCAATGGGCTCATACCACATGTTATGACCAACATGGAAATCTTGTCATTGGAAATCCCACTAATGGATCAGTTGTGCCAACAACCTAGAGTGCCCCTTCATAGATGCAGCCTCCTTATAGTACTTGAGGAGGCCTAATTTCCTCAAGAGGCCTTGGGTTTTTGGAGTAATAGGGAGATGGTAGACATTCCTCTCCTTATCTCATGCCTCCCATTCTCATACCATATTGTACTAGTCAAATATTTGCTCGTGTTGTTGTTGCTCCTCTCTCCTTTGATGTCTCTACATTATTGACATATAAAATACATCACCCTCATACATAAAACAATTTTTTTTTATTAAATGAAAAATGGACATATAAATTTCAATTAAAAAAATAATCAACCTCACTGCTCCAAAAAATAGGAATTCATTAGACACGGTGTGCCAAAAAAATAGGAATACACAAAAACAGTGTGTACATCGACTTGACACATCGCTTTCAATTTGCTTACATACATAACATTAGCTATTTTTATTTTTCAATGTGGTGCATTGACATAAAATTTCGCACTGGTGTGTTATCTTTACGTTGACACACCACACTGGAACGTTCAAGTTAACGAACGCACTGAGCTATAAATTTTTAATATTAAGTTGTGTGTTTGGAAAAAATAAATGCACAGAGAAGTTACTTTTACCAGACGCACCACCATAAAAATTATAATTTTTAAAGTGGTCGTGGAACTTCACAGCCTGGTGTGTTTAAATTTACCAAACACACTAAACGACTAATGGTGCGTTAACATTACGCATTGACTTGCGGTGCACACTATAAATTTACAAGGTGCACCATGAATGGTGTGAGCCGAACATCTTAAACGCATCACACAAGAAAAAAAAAAAGCAATGCATTTTTTTACTTAATTCTAAATTCTACTCTTCTTAAAATTAATTTTTTACTTAATTTTCAATTCTACTCTGCTAAAAAATTAAGTTAAGGAGAAACATAGACATTAGCTGGACATTTTCTTGTCAGGGAAGCATGGTTTCCACATAAACGGAAAAAATAAATTTGAACATTGTTTGACAAAAATTCGAAAGACATGCATTAGGCAGCAGGCAGAAATATGGCAAGCAAGGGAAGCATCGATGGTACGGTGCTTCACAAAGGAAAAAGTTTCACCAGTGCTTGAGAGCTTTACAGCACTGCAAATGGTAAAAATGAATTTTAAGGCTAGTAATTTTTTTTTTTATTTAACCCTTTTCTGGTGCGCTCTAGTAACCAATTTACTGATGTAGAGTATTTATGAAGTGCACCATGATGTTTTTAATTAAAAATCCTACTACGGTGCACCATGTTATTTATGCACTGGGGCATGTCAAAACAGGAATAACATTGGTGCCTCATGGGAGTATAGCACCGAAATGATGAAAATGAATTTTAAAACTGACATTTTTTTTTTAATTTAACCTTGGTCCAGTGCTATTGAGTAGTATACACACCAATGCAACAGTTTGACCTAGCACATCACTATTTTTAAATTAAAAATCTTGCAACAGTGCACCATGTTGTATACGCATTGGGCCATTCCGAAAAGGTCAAATAATCAGGGATTCATGGGAGTATAGAACCAGAATGGTGAAAATTAATTTTACAACTGAAATTTTTTTAAATTTACACTAGTTCGGTGCTATCGAGTAGTACACGCACTAATTCTCCAGAGTTATTTAGTGCATCATTAATTTTTATTTGTTTTTTAAATAACCCTCAAATGCTGCACCATTTTCTATTAAGCACCGAGACATATAGTGCTATCAATGTCACTAGTGCATATTAAATGAGTAGCACACCAATGTTTTTTAAATTAAAAACCTTGGCTCATTGCACCATTTTTTTACGCATTGAGTGTTTCATAAAAAGGGAAAGCACTAGCGCTTTATATGAGTATAGCATTGAAATGGTGAAAATGAATTTTATGGCTGACATTATTTTTAAATTTAACCCTTTTTTGTGCTATCAAATATTATATACACCAGTGCACCTTATATATGTAGCACACCATTGTTTTTATTTGTATAAAAAATAACCCTACCATGGTGCACCATTTTATATTAAGCATGAGGGCCTTCAGTTCAATTAACGACATTGGTGCGTATAATATAACCAGTGCACTGTCATTTTTAAATTAAAAACCCCACAACGATGCACCATATATTTTATCCATGAAGGCATCTTTATACGGGTTTAGCATCGGGGTGTCATGAGAGTATAGAAATACACTGGGAAAAATGGATTTTACATCCAACATTTTTTTTTAATTTAACCATTTTTCCTTGTTATCGAGTAGTATGCGCATAGATGCATATTATGTACTTAGTGCACCATTATCATTTTTATTTTTATAAAAAATAACTCGGTTATGGTGCAACATATGCTTTTAAGCACTGATGCGTACAAGTATAGTAATGCACCAGTGCGTTAGTGTATTATAGACGCAACGTTACAAAACATCTATAAAACATCTACCTACCCAACTCTGCTAGTGACCTCCACTACAAATGGATTTTTGGGTTATTTTATAGGGGCTTCCGTAAAAACCTCTACTAGAGGGTCTTTTCCTTGTAGTGGCTACAAATACAGTAGTATATGTTCAAAACAAGGTTCATCATCAAGCCATGGACAAAAATACTCTCAAAGAAGTATTCACAGGTGTGAAACCTGACATTAGACATCTTAGGATATTTGGTTGCCCTATATATTTCCATGTGTCGAAGGACAAGAGGAACAAGTTGGAAGCCACTAAAAAGAGAGGTACATTTTTTGGATACTATGAAAATTCTAAATCATTTAGAATATGTGTGTGTGTGTGTGTGTGTGTGTGTGTGGTCAACTGAAGATCGAGTTTAGCAGGGATGTAACTTTTGATGAAGATGCTTCCCTTGGAAAAGCAAGGGACCTTCCTCCACCTCCTCCTGCTGAGAAGAAAGATGATGATATGGACCTACTAGAAGGTCCTTTTGTGGTGGAATCTGAGAAGGAAATATTTGATGATCCCATGGAGCCTATGGACCCCTTGGACCCTCCTCCAAGTGATCTCCCTGCTAGGAAGATACCATTATGGCTTCGTGATACATTATAGGATGTTGAGAAACATGTTCCTGCCAAAGGGACCTTTAGAGAAAGTAAGAAGTCATGTCGACATCAGGGATATGTTGTAGCTATGGTCATTATCATCAAGGTTGATCCTCCTACTTTTGAAGAAGTAATGGAAGAGAAGGTTTGGAAGGATGCCATGGCTGAATGTTATGAATCAATTATGGAGAATGATGTATGGGATGTTGTCCCAAGGCATAAAGGAAAGTTTGTAGTAACTTAAAAATGGTTATACAAGATCAAGCATGGAGCTGATGGAAGCATTGAAAAGTATAAAGCAAGTTTCATGGCTCGAGGTTTCTCCCAGAAATAGGGAGAAGACTATGATGATATATTTTCTCCCATTTCCCACGACACTACTATTAGATCGATTATTTCTCTTGTTTTTAGTCAAGGATGGATCTTTCCACGGATTGATGTAAAGATGACATTTATTTATGGCATACTACAGGAAGAAGTATATCTTAAGAAGCCTCAAGGATTTAAAATGAAGGACATGAAAACTCACTTCTGCAGGTTAAACAAATCATTATATGGTTTAAAGCAAGCCCCCAGAGCCCGGTATGCCCGCATTGGCAGTTACATAGTGAAGCTTGGATTCACGAGAAGTAGTGTTGACCCAAACCTCTACTTCAAAGTGGTCCAAGGTATGCCTTTGATTTTGTTTTTATAAGTTGATGATTTATTCTTGAAAGGTAGTGATCCCTTTATGGTCAAATGTAAGATGGAGTTGGATTCTGAGTTCAAAATGAAGGATCTTGGTATGATGCATTATTTTCTCGAACAAGAGGTGTGGCAAAGACCCTATGAGATTTTTCTTTCCTGAGGAAAATATGTCGTGAATCTATTGGAAATATTTGGAATGGTAGAATGTAAGTCCTTGGCCACATCGATGGAGATGAACTTCAATAAGTTATGTGAATATGTTGTTGGACCTGATTTGGCGAATCCTTCTAAGTACCGAAAATTGATTGGGGCATTGATGTTCCTTGTGAACACCTGTTCAGATATATGATTTGCAGTGAACACTTTGAATCAATTCATTGAGCCTCTTCATGCACATAGGGTTGCGGCCAAGCCTGTACTAAGATATTTGCATGGGAAAATTAACCTTGGTCTGAGAGATAATGTTGGAGATGTACAACTTCATGGTTACACTGATGTTGACTAGGCATATTGATGGAAAAAGAAAATGAGGGTGTTTCTTTAGTTTGGTTTTCCCCACGATATTATGGATGAGAAAGAAACAAAATTTTGTAGCTTTAAGCATGACCAAGGCATAGTACATTGTTGCTAGCATGGAGAGCTATGAGGTAGTATGGTTGAGAAAGCTCTTTAGAGAGTTGTTTGAGCAAGTGCTGGATACAACCATGATATATTGTAACAACAATAGTGGGATATAATTGGAAGAGAATCTTGTATTTTATGACAAGTCCAAGCAAATTGAGATTAAGTATCATTATATACGAGCTATGGTGCAGAGAGGAGCAATGAGGCTCCATCACATTTCGACTAATGAGGAAATAAAAAATATACTCGCCAAGGCTTTGTTGAAAGGGAAGTTCTTGGTCTTCAAAGAGCAGCTTGGATTGATGGATGTCACCCTCCTGGGTAAGCATCACGACTAATCGAGAACACCGAGCATGCTCTTCCCCCCTGTTGAGATCCTAAGGTAAGGAATGGAGCAGTAAAGACTCCTAGGGTTGAGGTACCTCTAGATAATAGGATAGGGTGTGATCCTTACCGCTGTGGTAAGTCGATCTCACCTATTGTCACTTTGATAGAGTATACCCTAGTTGGCATCCTACCCACAAGTTGGGCTTGTTGGGATTGGTCCTCCCCATCTGGCCAATGGGTTAAGGTGACTTGAGATAGGGTGTGATCCTTACCCGACCAAGTAAGTCAATCTCACTCAAGTCATGGGATGCAAGTGCTCTACCACTTGAATCTTAAGGGTCTCGATGGAGGATCAACAGACAATAAGATGGAGTGTGATCCTCAAGTCGATCTCGCCTATTGTCACTAGATGATAGGATATAGTGTGATCCTTGAGTATATCTCGCCAACTGTCCCAAGTCAATAGGAGAGAGTGTGATCGTTTCCATTGTCGTAATTAGATTCCACCTATTAATAGAGGGTGGTAGATTTAGCTCCCCTATGATGTCAAATTCTTCTTCTTTTAGATTTGAGAGTATTCAGCGGAGATGAGCAGAGATGAGAAGTAATAACATTTGACTTGAGGATGACGAGATATTTGAGATGGAACATGTGTTGCAGTTGGTAATTTCTCCCTAGCTTAGAGGGAGTGTTAATTTGGCAGCTCAGGGACAAATTCCCTCCTTTGGATAGCCTTCCTCATCAAGAAAGACCCCTCCTAGCCCTTGGAATAATTTAATTTGGTTAAGGAAAAATGTATTTTTTAATGTGAAAACCCACATGTGCACAAAAGTACAAGTCGACTTTAAAGAAAAATTAGGCACCTCTTGGAAGCATATAAATACAAGTCAAATTAACCTCATTTGAACATCATAATCAAGCATCTTTATCTATCTCTTCTTCAGACTGGTTCGTACACATTTGAAATTATAGGGTTTGAGCTCACATGTGTGAGGAGAAGAAATTAAGCTAGAGCTATGGGGTTTGATCGAAAAAAATTTGGCTAAAACTGCTATGTTGATAAGGTGCTCCCTATGGCTAGAAGGTTATAGTCACATTGTCTGTCACTGGGTCCCAACTGCTATGACCTGGAAATTTGTTGATCGTTGACCACAAAAATTGATTGCTTTTTGAGACATTGACTTTGATGAGATTTGTCTATTGTGCTCATCTCTTGGATATTGTTTGGATTGTTTTGTTGGATAGCCAAAGGATTGACTTTGACTCTTGGTCGATGAATTGGAACATTGTGCTCTATATGCTCAACATTTTATGACAAACTATTAAGAAGAAGAATTTGAAAAGGTTTTCCCTATTGTGGGTTTTTTCCGTGCCCTTTGACCAAATCCTTGTGTCTCTTATTGCTCTTGATTGTCTACTACTGTACATTTATTTTATTGTTCTATATACAATTGTTATTGATCATTCGAGGATTAAATTGTTTTGAAAGATTGCTAATTAAATAAAATAATTGGGCTGAAGTGATTGTAACAACATAGAACAATGGAAAATTAACAAATTATTATTTAAATCTTGTTCTTACAATTCTTTTATTAATTAATTTTCTTATTTTGAATTTCTAAGGTTTATCTAACTTAATGTCATATATTAAATATACATACACACACACCCACAATAATATCATTTTCGTAATTTATTAGAATAACAAATTCAGCGAAAGACCTAGAATAAGGTGGTATAATTCGCTTGCTTTCTTTCCGATTAGCATTGCACCCACCCAGCCAGAATTCAACGAATCGACCGACTTCAATTTTTTGTTATGGCTGTTGTTGAAGGAAGTGATTCTCCCCCCCTCTCTCTCTCTCTCTCTCTCTCTCTCTCTCTCTCTCTATATATATATATATTATATATAGTTTCTTCTTTGGTTGAATTGTTATTCTAATAAATTACTATATGATATTATTGTGTGTGTGTGGGCAATGGTGAGGCTACATCAAGGTCATGTCCAGGAATAACACCCAAGTAGGGCATGGAATTGAATAGTGATTAAGATTTAGGAGTGCCTTAATAGCCCACCCAATCACAGACTATCCAAAACCCGTGAAAATATATTATATATATATATTTTATTGTAATTTGTATATATATCGTTAGTAATTGTTTATTATTATTAATAATTATATCCTTTTAGATTTTAAGATATACATATATATATATATATATATTCTTGTAATAAATTAAAAAAAAAAATCATTCTTGATATCTTTGGATATTATTAATAATATATTTATGCATATCTTATTTTATATATAGACTGGTTACAATTAGTTTAATATAATCTTTATCCAGATATCTATATATATAATATATATATATAATATATTACATATTTTAATAATATAATAATTTAATTCTTGTTATTACAATTTTTTAATAATTAATTTTTATTTTGCCTTTTTAGAGTAGTGACTCTTTTTCTATTATTTGGTTTTGCATCTTGTTTCTATCTTTTGAAACCAATCAAATTTATTATCTATATTTTAATAATAGACCACACTTTCTGTATCTTTTGAAACCAAATAAATTTATTATTTATATTTTGATAATAGACCACACTTTTTGCCCTGAAACATCAACTATCGTCAAACTGTATCAGATTAAACTACTTATTTCACAAAAACCCCAACTCTGTAATTCAATTATTTTAATGATATTTTTTATCTAATACTTTAAATAACACATTTTCTTCATTTCATCGTTATATGCAAATGTATCCATTATTCTAAATCACAATAATTCATTATTATTTTAAATCACATCAACTCATTATTCCATTTTATCTCATCAGCATTTTACGCCAATCATATTAATTAATTTATCATTTTATTGTTCGATTATTCTTAAATAGATCCAGTAATTTATTATTTTATTGTTCACTTATTTATTTAATCCTTAGTGCAGCGTTGTTTTTTCTTATTCGTTTTGACCGAACTTTTATCACCCAATATTCTTCGTAATAAACTAATGATACCAATAAAATAAGCGAAGCAAGCAGAAACATGAAGTTAGGTATCTTTCGCAATGCCTCGTGAAATGGAATAAACGTATTTTCGTTTACGTAATGGAAATTTCCCGGGAAAGGAACTGCATCCATTAGATGCAATCTGATTTTAGATTAGTACACCTAAATATTAAAATATTGTGTTGTGGAATAAAGATGGTGTTTGTTTTAATTATTTAAAAATTTATAAGATTACATTTTTAAGAAGTTTAAAGGGATTAATTTAATGGTGGAAATTGAGGAGTTTTTCACTATTGGTAAGGTTTGATTTTCATGAGAGCTTTTGTGGAGCTATGGGGTATTTTAAAGTAGTAGTTGAACATGTGGTTCTATTTAGAGAAATCATATTAAATGGTTTCGCGGTTTATGCACATGTAAGTTGATCAAAGCCCACCCCCATGTCATCCTTAAGCTCAAAGGAGTTGGATCCAATGGTGAAAAAGCAAAGACTTTTTCACCATTAGGCAAGGTTCAATTCCTATGGGGGCTTCCCTTGAGCCATGGGGCACCTTGAGGTAGTGGTCGAATGTGTGGTTACAACTAGAGAGACCATATTAAATGGTTTTATGACCCATGCTTGCATAAGTGGATCAAAGTCCAACCCCATGTCCTCCTTTTTAAACCCAATGGTTTGGATCTAATAGCGGAAAGTGAGGATTTTTTCATCATAGAGAAAGATTCAATTCCCATGAGGGCTTCCCTGGAGCCATGGGACACCTTGTGGTAGTGGTCGAATGTGTGGTTGCACCCAAAGAGACCATAAAATTCTCATTATGGTTATATATATCACACAAAATTCTCATTCTAGTTTTATATATATATAAAGGAAAAGGCACAAGTTTAATGATTAAGAATATGGGTTTATTTTTAAGAAATTATGGGTTCAAATCCAATTGTGCTAGGTTATGTATAACTTTATAAATTATTCTCCAAAATTCTAATTATGGTTGAAAAAAATTATACTTTTAAGAAAACTTGTAGGTTTAATGTTTAAGAATATGTGTTTCTTTTAAGAAATTATGGATTCAAACCCAAAGATGCTAGGGTCTCTCTCTCTCTAACCATGGTTACTTGGTAACTCATTGGACTAATCTAGGCAATGCCTAAGATCAAACCTAGTGGTTGTCACTATAACACCAAGAGTATATCCAACAGTCATAAGCTAGATATACCAGGAATTTATGACTTAGCAAGAGTCGAGACTCCACGAGGGTGGGGGAGCCTACTCCTTGAGCCTCATCACAACAAGCCAAAGATGTCCCCTTGTGGGATTTTAAATTGGGTTGAGGGGATAACATCTCATTGTACAAACCACTCGGTCATCCCACGAGGGGACACTATAAATTTTTATAGTCAAATTATTGCATAGATGGGCTTCGTTGTCCCACAAACAAAGGGGTCTCATACACCAATTTGGTGTCTCACTTGTCTCGGGTTGGTAGCCAAGCGGTTGGGAGTATGATTTGCTCTCCAATCCACCCAGGTTCAATTCCAAGGGACTTGTTTGGACCATTGTGATAAGGATTTAAAAGGTAGATGGAGTGGTTGGGAACACGATTTAATTTCCCATTCACTTAGGTTCAATTCTGAAAGACATGTTTGGCCCCTTGTGATAAGGTTGGAAGGGTAGGTGCCCCCATCCACATGACATCTTAACTTTTGCTAAGTCATATATATCTAGCTTGTGACTTGTTGGATATATTCTTGGCCTTATAGTGGTAGTGGTCTTCCAGCTTGTTGTATGTACTCTTGAAAGTTACTCTTAATCTTATAATGGAAGCCATATTCTAACTGGTTAGATATATTCTTAGAAATGGCAGTTAGAATATTTGATTTTGAATGTCACCAAATTACTTTGACGTGTTACCGATTCACTATAATTTAAGAAAATAAAAAATAGTAAAATAAATTATTATTACTATTATTTAATAAAATTAGCTAACTTCATTCAATAAACTTTTTGGGATAGAAGGAATGAATAAAGTATTTGAGATTAAAGAGAGCAGTTGCTAGCACATTTTAATTTATGAAATAGGGGTAAATATCTTATTTTATTTTACAAAGAAGTTGAACGAAGCACAACAGAATTATTTAAATTTGATTTATATTATTGAAGCATTGGAACATTGTTTATTATCAAAATAATCTTATATGAATTATTAAAGACTAAAATTTATTATATTTAAATAAATCTAAACCAAAAATATATGAAATGAATAGAAATATTCCAAACCGATACATTTGTGTTGAAGACAAAGTCACGAAAAGATGGCAGATATATATGAACTCATTAAAATAACGCTTATGCTCATAATATAAAATAATAACATTAGTTATTTTGATCTCATTAATTAGACATGTGCTTGGACAGCGATTTTGTGCAGATATGGGAAACTTGGAATGAAATTATATTGAAATTGTGTTTGAATGTATTTTTAATGCCTTATGGAAATTCAAGTTATATTTAGAGAAAATCTAACAAGGATTTTTGTAAATCTAATTATAGTTGTTAAACTTCAAAATTTTAGGTGTCCTAGACGTTTTTTATCGTACTGAATCTATTTCCGCCATCAAAACGTGATTCAAACAATGCATCTACAAGATTCTTTGAAATTTTTTTGCCCAGATTCTAACCATTTTTTGCTGTCCGGAAGAATCGTGATTCAAACAATGCATCTACAAGATTCTTTGAAATTTTTTTGCCCAGATTCTAACCATTTTTTGCTGTCCGGACAATTCTTCCGCTTCCGTAAACGACTCCTTTTTTAACATGTGAATCTATTTTAAATTTGTAAAATATTTTTTTAATTAAGATGATTTTTAAAAATTAAGATTTAATATGAATTTATATTTTGGTGATTATACATTTAATTTTTTTGTTTGTATATTTAATTTCTAATAATGTTATCTATGTTATATGTTGAATTGATGTTTTATATATGATTATTTAAGTATTAAAATAGTTTTTGGTTTTTTTGTAT
>APFE030518994.1:59502-123621 GCA_000404065.3 Pinus taeda
TATTATTATTTTCTCTTCTTTTATCTAGAAAAGAAAAAATAGATACAAATATTATGCATTACTTACTAAAAAAATGAATAATGTACCTAAAAGAAGAACAATTAGTTCTTCTTTGTTAAATATAAACAATTATTTCTATGTTTTATTTTTAATAGTAACAAATAATTCATGAATTAGTTAAACTTTCACATGTCCACAAAATCTAACACAGTGTATCTTTATGTAGTGTTTTGTTTTATTTGATTATTATGATGGATTGACTTATTGTTTAAGGGCATCAATTTACTATTAGCTTAACATTATGCTATTATTTTAATGATGAAATGAGATATTTTATGATATGGGTGAGTATATTAGATGTGATGATGATTAATAGTATGTGATGTTTAGATAACATCTTCTAATGAATTGGATGATCATGATTTTATTTTTTTGATGATTTAAATGAGATTTTGGATTATCATTATATTTATTATTAATAGTTTTTCTAGTCTAATGAGAAATTATAAAAGCGCTTTAATCTGGATTTTCATGTTCAAATGTTGCATTTTGGGTTGAGTCAAAAAAATGAATTAATTTGAAATTGCATTTATTATTGATTTCAATTATGAAAGGTATTGATGAATTGATTAAGTGATTGATTGCACAAGGAACATGCTTTTCAATTGACCAACACATGGGTGATAGAGTTGTGTTGAGGTATATTGATTATTAATAGGAATGGTGGAATAGTGTACTTGTTCCCATCTACTAGCACTCTAACCATGGCCTAGGTTGAAAAGTGTGGGACACTTTTTCCTTAAGGTTGCAAATTGTATTGAGGGAAGGCTAAGGATCGAACCATTCACAAGGATCATCTAAGGGGTGAAAAATTAGGTGAAAATATTTTTCCTCAATAATCATTAGTTCCTCAATGAGGGAAACATTGAGAGCTAAAGCCTAAGAATCAACTAGAAACCACACAAAATATACATTTGTGTGTATTTAATTAGACTTATAATGATGAGATTCATCAAAAGTAAAAGGGAGGTGAGTTGGATGATCAACTCTCTTTCAAGAGAAAGCAACTAGATGGTTTAGATAAGCCTACACAATGTGTTTGATGTCATGAAAAGCATATGACATGACCTGCCAGAAAGTAGCCCCAACATTTTTTAGACCAAAAGGAATTTTTTGATAAAGAAAAAAAATGTACCCTAAGGATAAATAAATTTCATCTTGTATTACTCCTCGAATTATATTTCAATTTAGTTATAGCTCAAAATCAATCCATAAATGAGAATATATTTATCCCTACACATTCATCAACGATCTAGTCAATAAAGTGGGTGGGGAAATTATCTCTCAAACAATCCTTTTTATATCACGGTAATCCATACATACCCTTATAGTTGCCTACTTCATATCTATTGGAATGGGATTAGAAACCCATTCAGTTAGGGTGATCAGGTAGATGAAGCCTTCTTTGAACAATTTCTCCACCTCTGCCTTGATTTCTACAACCTATCTCGAATTCACTATTTGTATCTTTTATCTAACAAGTTTAACCTTTTTGTACATATTTAACTCATGTTGGACAATTTTTGGGTCAATATGAAGAATTTATTCATATAACCAAGCAAAAACATTACAAAACTATTTGAAGAGTTCAATATAGATGTATGTTTCTTTTGCTCCAATAAATACACTATCCATGATGTTGGGATTTTTGGAGACAATTTTTTGTGAAGTAAGACCATTTATATTACTTTGAAAAAAATTAATACAAATAGATATCACCTGCTACTAGTTTGCCACTTTGGAAACTAGACCAATAACATATGTTCATAGTTTTAAGATTGCTAATTCTATTTGCTATCAGATAGACTGTAAAAAAAAATGACTATCTAAAAAATTAAACATTAATCTATTAAACATGCTAATGACATTGAGATTAAAGAAATGTGGCTTGAAGTGATTGGATCTCCTAGACTTCATTATGTAGGTGATTCCACCTTAACTGGTGGTTGTAGCTCATGGTCATTGTGAAAGGAGGTAAAGTCAAAAATTTCAAGTTCTTGGAAAGGGTTGTGAATTTCTATTGAGCCTATCATTTTTTTCCATCAATTTTTCTATACAAATGATCAATTATTATTGGGAATCAACTCTGTTAGATAGGATTCTTCCCATGAGAGTCTTTATATTTCAATAAAGATTAATGGTCAATATATAGGAGGTGAATATGGATCTAGTAGAATTCCCCACATCTAAAATCTAATCCCTAGTGTCTTAATAAACTTGTGTATCCCAAATGTAATGCCTTGATTTCCTAACTTGGTCCTCTACATCATGTGAAAATTTACAAGTCTAATTGCAAAAACTAGAAATTTATTCTTCTAGCTTAAAATTAATTATGCAGTGTATTTGTTGCAGCAAATATCAAATAAATCACATTGCAATTTTTCACCGTAAAACATATTGTGGAAATAAATGTTGGAAACTGAGCAATATGCTAGCACACACACATAAAAATGACACAATTTGGACAATTATCCTTAGAAAAACCCAATGTGGGAAAATCAATGCAGCAGTTGAGGGTTTTATTATTATGCAGCAGTGAAATTCCAAGTACAATCTTTGGATGTCCGGCTAGCTGTCCAATCGACAAATATCTGACAAAAATATTTAGAGAGAAAATTTCTCTCTCTCCACCTACAATCTTGGCACTTGGCTTTCTCAGAAAATTGGTCGTCCAACCCTTGTGCATGCCCTTCTACACCAATGTTACACAGACCCTTACATTTGTGGCTTTGTTTAGCCTTTGATCAAGTCATCATCCAAGTCTTTGATGATAGAAGTGACTCTCTGAACCTATAGAATACTTTCCCGACCTCTGGAAGTTGAATAGACTCCCTATCCAGTGAAATCGAACTGCATTGTTGAAGCTTTTGCACAAGCCATGCATAACCTCAGTGTGGAATAACTTTATCACTTATTGTTGCCCCTCCAGAACTAGAAATACTCTTGCAATCTCATTGTCTTTACCCCTCACCATCTTTGTGTCCCCTCTCTGACTCAAAATTCTCTCTATTGAATAATTACAGTTGGGAAACTCAACCTATGCCAAGGAATTCACTCTCTAAGTGTGTTCTCCATCAACCCCATCGACCCTCTCTTATAATCCCAGTGTTGACTTCAATAGCCAGGATTAAATCTTAATCGATCATTGAGATCATCTCTAAGTCGATCCATGAGATTTTCTAGAGAATTCTCACCTTTCTCAATTAATTCATATTAATTAACCAACGTTCCTAAGTTAGACTTAGGAAAAATTTAAATGATGGTGAAATAATTTAATTGAGATAAATCTAGGTATAATTTCCATAAATGATTTCTAGGTTTGGAGATCTCCTGTGTTTTATCCTCTCCACAAAGTTTGAGACTAGACCATTTGATGCTACAAAATGTTAGGTCCCTATAATACTAGTGATTCCCCCGTTACTATTGTCATTTTATCCCTTATTGTTAATGTTATTCCCCTATTGTCCCCATATTGTTATTATTGTGCCCCATAGAAGCCCACTATTGTTATTTTTGTGCCCTTATATTATTATTGTTATGTCGGCTTGATTATATTGTGACCCCTTAGAATCTTATATATAGAAAGGAGGTTTTTTCATTTGTATCATCCAAGAATTGTTCATTTGTGTAATATAAAGGAGGTTGCCCCCTCAAAGAGGTTGATTTCTAAATCGTTGATCTATCTTTTCTTCTATTTTGAGAGCTGGTTGCATAACATTTGGTATCAGAGCCTTTGGATTCTATGGTTTCGTTGCTCCAAATAGGTCATCGTGGAATTTTCGATATAACTTTGTTTCTACACTGTTTCAGAAAGCTCAAATTAAAACCCATTTGAGTTGAAATATGGATGAACCAAAATTCTGAACTTCAGATCTTGTATCACTATATTTTAGGAGATATGATGCAAGGTAGTTAGGGTTTTTGCAGGCTCCCAAATTATATCTCAAACTGGTGACTTGGGGAAAATAGCCATAACTTTCACTCTGAGCATCAGATTGAAATTTCATAAAAAGGTACAAAAAGAGGACGGACTGTAGTTTTCTGTGAATCTGTTTTAGGTCTGAAGATCAAAACAGTGACACATGGCACTTCATAAAAGTTTGCTCTACTAAACAAGCCCATAATTAGGTCATTGTGGGATATTTGGCATAACTATTTCTTGGAGAGTCCAATATTGATAAGACTTGTGGGGTTGGTATGAGAACACGGAGGGCTACTAAAGGACCGAATTTTAGACCTAGGAGATCTGCAATTATAGAGATACAACAAATTCAATATGGAGCTCCTACAAAGCCAAAAAAAGTGAGTAGTCTTTTAGAATTTGCATAAGTTCAGTTTGAAAAATTAGTTTGAAGGAATTCAAAGGACATAGTGAAGCATAATTATCATTAATTGATGCCTTGAAGAAAGAAAATAGAAACACCTAGTAAGCAATCTAAAATTTCTAAAATGACTCATGAAGAAGAGCAAGAAATGCAACATGATATATCAAAATTACGAGACCAAGTGCAACAAATTTCACTCTCACAAAAAGGAAAAAAAGCTAACATGGATGGTTTAAAGAAATACGTGAAAGCTAAGATGGATGGCATGGAAGCTAAGATAGAAGCAAAACTTAAAGGCAACATGGAAGATTTGAAGATAGATTTGAAAAGTTGCTACAAGAAATGCTTACTAATGGGGAAAGGGTAGTAAAGGAAACTCATGATGAGAATAAAAGAAATGCCAATCATGATTTCATAGACTCTAAAGTTGGATTGAACACTGACCATGTTCCAAAGATCGATATGAGGAAGTTTGATGGCAAGGATCCGTAACATGGATACTATAGATGGAGCAATATTTTGATCTCCATAATGTACAAAACACACAAAAGGTACACATTGCAACTTTTTGTTGGGAACCCAATCTGTTTTTATGGTATTGATGGCTTTGCTCTTGCATGCAAATTGTCACTTGGGAAATTTTTACGGAAGAAATGATAGCACATTATAAGGATACAAAAAGCAACACCTTTTTTAGCCAATTGATAAATCTCAAACAAAAGGGTTCAATGACGGAGCACATTGAGGACTTCCAAAAATTGAATGTAAGGGTAAAAGATATTCCAGAGGAGCATAGGATTTATGTGTTCATATGGACTTTAAAGGATAACATCCAACATGAGGTTCGCCTTTGGGAACATGATTCATTGGAGAAGGCATTCAGGTTGGCAGGAAAAATGGAAATCCAAATTATGGAAACAAGGAAACCTACCACTCACAACTATAAAGATGGAAATGTTTTTGCCCCTAGCCTTCCACAACCTACAAGGTTGACACCACAACGATTGGAAGAAAAAAGAGCAAAAGGGATTTGTTACAGTTGTGATAGAAAATACACTAAAGGTCATAAGTGTGCTGAGAAGAAATAATTTTACATAGATTGTGAAAAGGAGGAAGAAAAGGAACAAGAAACATCAAAAGAAGAGGATATACACTAGGAACAAACCCTAGAGAAAGAAGAAATGAACCCGGCCATATCTTGTAATGCATTGGCCAAAATTACCACTCCTAAAACTATCAAGATATAAGGACATATCAAGATGAAAAAGGTAATAGTGTTGATTGATTCGAGAAATACCCATAATTTTATTCATTGTAAGATAGCCAAGGAATTGAATTGCTTCCTATATCTAGCACCAGAGTGTCAAGTGATGGTTGCAAGTGAAGGAACCATAAATTGCTCTAGAAAGTGTCATAATATAAAGATATCCATGGGAGAATATGTATTGAATAGCACAATGCTTTCCATTCCAATGGGTGGTGTTGATGTTGTACTAGGAGTCGAATTGTTACAATCTTTTGGTACAATTTCTTTTAATTTTCAAGAAATTTTCATGAAAATTTTTTTGGAAGGAAAGGAAGTTGAATTAAGGGGTATCGCAAGGAAACCGAGAAAGATAATCAGCTCTAATGGCATGAAAAATCTTCTAAAGAAATAATAGTAAGGCGCAATTGCACAATTATGTTCACTAGAGGTTCCAACATCGAAATCATCTATTTCTCCATATCTCCAAAAATTCTTGGACAATCATTGCAAGGTATTCAAGACTCCTAAAGGCCTCCCACTTATTCATGATCATGGTCATGCTATTAATTTGATTCCAGGAAGTTTTCCTCCAAACATCAGGCCTTACAGATATCCTTATGCCCAAAAGAGTGAAATCGAAGATATGGTTGCAGAAATGCTAGAGGTTGGTATAATTTAGCCTAGTCAAAGTTCTTTCTCTGCTCCAGTAGTATTGGTGCACAAGAAGGGTGGATCATGGCTCATGTGTCTGGATTAGGGAGCTCAACAAGCTCACTATTAAAGATAAATTTCCCATTCCTATCATTAATGAATTATTGGATGAATTGCATGGATCAATCTACTTCACCAAGTTGGATTTCCGTTCAGGATATCATCAAATCAGAATGAAGGCTGAAGACATTCTGAAAACAACATTTAGAACTCATGAGGGTCATTATGAATTATTGGTCATGCCTTTTGGCCTTACCAATGCACCTTCTACATTTCAAGGTTTGATGAATTCCATTTTCAATCCCTTCCTTAGAAAATTTGTGTTAGTATTTTTTGATGATATACTAATCTACAACAAGTCTTGGAAGGATCATGTTGAACATGTTGACAGGGTGCTACAACTATTGGAGGAGAAACAATTATATGCAAAAAGATCCAAATGTTTCTTTGGAGTACAAGAGGTGGAATATCCGGGTCATATTGTATCTCATGAAGGTGTTAAGGTAGACCCTAGCAAAATTAAAGCCATTAAGGAATGGAAAATCCCCACATCCATAAAGCATCTATGCGGCTTTCTCTGGTTGACAGGGTATTATCACAAGTTCGTTAAGAATTATGGGAGAATAGCAGCACCTCTAACAATATTATTGAAGAAATATGCATTTTCATGGACTCCGGAAGAAATGAAGGCCTTTGAACATCTTAAAGAGGTAATGTTCCAAGCATTGGTCTTAGCTATGTTGGACTACACAAAAACCTTTATTGTGGAATGTGATGCCTCATGAAGCGGAATTGGTGTTGTTTTAATGCAAGTAGAAAGACCCATTGCTTTCAAAAGTCATCCAATCAAAGGAAAGTATTTACACAAAGCTATTTATGGGAAGGAAATGTTGGCAATACTACATGAACTTAAGAAATGGCGACCCTACCTAATGGGAAGACACTTCAAGGTAAAAACAGATCATGATAGTCTTAAATACTTTTTAGAACAAATATTATCTTCAAGAGAGCAGAAAAAATGGGTCACAAAGATGTTGAGTTATGACATTGAAATCATCTACAAAAAAGGGAAGAAAAATGTTGTGGAAAATGCACTCTCAAGAAAGCATGAGGATGTGGAAGCATTGCTTTGCGCCATTTCTATTATCCAACCAGATAGGATAAATGAAGCAAGGGACGAATGGAAGAATGACGAAGAAGTGTAGGCACTCATTCAAATGTTACAACAATATATCAAAGATCGCTTATACCTATTTAAGAATTCCCAACTCAAACAAAATATTCTTATGGAACAGCACACCTCTCCCTTAGGAGGGCACTTAGGATTTTTTTTAAATTACCATAGGGCTAAGAAGGAATTTTTTTGGGATGGCCTTAAATCTGATATTCAAAAGTTTGTGGCAGAATGTTTGGTTTTCCAACAAAATAAATTTGAAACAATTAAGACCCTAGGTCTATTACAACCTTTATCTATTCCAATCCAACGTTGGGCGGAGGTTTCAATGGATTTTATCAAGGGTTTACCCAAGTCTAAAGGAAAGAGTGTCATCAGGGTGGTAGTTAACAAACTTACCAAGTATGCACACTTTTGTGCATTATCTTATCCATTTAAAGTCAGTACAATTTCTACTGCAGTTATGGAAACAATTCAAAAGCTACATGGAAACCCAAAGATTATGTAAGCGACAAAGATCCCATTTTCACTGGAAATTTTTGGACAGAATTATTTTCTTATCTTGGTACTCAATTAGCTCATGTCTCATATTATCATCCTCAACCTGATGGGCAAACTGAGATAGTAAAAAAATGTTTGGAAGGATATCTTCGTTGCTTTGTATATGATAAACAGACACAATGGGTCAAATGGTTGCCTCTGGCTAAATGGCAGTATAACACTTCCTTCCATACTGCAACAAAAATGAACCCATTTATGGCACTTTATGGATATCATCCACCGTCCATCACATCGTATTTAAGAGAAAATTTGAAGGTTCAAGCAATGGAAGATCACATCGAGCATCAACAACAAGTTCTCCAACTCTTAAAGGATAATCTCACTTTGGTGCAGAGTAGAATGAAACAATAGGCAGATAAACATCGCAGGGAAAGAAGTTTTGATGTAGGTGACTGGGTATTTCTACGACTACAACCATATAAACAAATGTCCCTCAAGCAAGATAAGAAGGATAATAAATTATCACCAAAGTAATATGGTCCATACAAGGTGTTGCAAAAGATTAGTACTATGGCATACAAATTGGAACTTCCTGTAGCCTCCCGAGTACACCCAGTCTTCCATGTTTCATACTTAAAGAAGGTTATAAGTGACAAGCTCCCAGTTCAAACAATACTGCCAGAACTTAACGAGGAAGGAAAAATCATACTGGAACCTGAAGCAGTCACAGAAACAAGAACTCGATAGTTACGAAATCGATCAATTTTGGAGTATCTCATCAAGTGGAAGAGCTTACCCACTGAAGATTCCATATGGGAGGATGATAATTTTATACAGAAGCATCCAGAACTACTCAAGCGTTGAGAAAAACACATTTTGAAGGAGAGGGGCATGTTAGATCCCTATAATACTAATGATTCCCCCATTACTATTTTCATTTTATCCTTTATTGGTATTGTTGTGCCCTTATTGTCCCCATATTGTTACTATTGTGCCCCATAGAAGCCCACTATTGTTATTTTTGTGCCCTTATATTATTATTGTTATGTCGGCTTGGTTATATTGTGACCCCTTAGACCCTTATATATAGAAAGGAGGTTTTGTCATTTGTATCATCCAAGAATTGTTTATTTGTGTAATTTAAAGGAGGTTGCCCCCTCGAAGAAACTGATTTCTAAGTCATTGATCTATCTTTTCTTCTATTTTGAGAGCTGGTTGCATAACACAAAAACTATCACTCCCTCTTAGCGAGGAAGGGGTTCTAGTGTTGCACTGCCACAACATCTTATCTTTGCATCATCATCCCATAGATGATGTTGATGTATAACAACTATAGCTACCTTCCATTTTCCATCAACTACTGCGCTAACCCTGATTCATGTGACACTAACTGTACCTGAACCATGTTGGATATGTGTTGTTGTTGACACTGCACTATACATCCTATACTGCTACCAACTTTGCATCTGCACTATAGCCCAACTAGCACTCCCTCTCATTGTTGTTGCTACTGATGCAATTACTGTAACTGAGAAGTATCCAAAATACTGAATATTGAATTAGTTGTGTCTTTGTGTTGCAACTGCTACTATCCTCTGCACTTTCCACTGGGAAATATGTGTTTTTATTTACTTTTCACTATGCCTCCTACACTATTATCAACATTTCTCTACGCTCCTCACATTAGGGGATTTTTGAGGTCTAAAATGGACCTCCTAAGGAAATTATAAAATAATAGTAGAAATAATAAAATAATATCAGGTTACATCATTAAAATTTAGAGGGTAAAAAGAATAAATTATTTTTTCAACTCATGTTTTCAACTTGTCTCCCTATGGATTTAGCCAAATTTTGAGAGGAAACACTCATTGGATGCATAATTTGATTCCTCATCCAATGAGTACCCATGGTGCATACTTTCAATAGACCCTACTACACGAAAAAATAGAAATACATGAAAAACGTGATTGCAATCACATTTTTTCATGTATTTATCATTTTTTGTGTAGAAAGGTCCATATAAAGTATGAAACATGGGTACTCCTTGGGTGAGGAATTAAATTTTGCATCCAACGAGTACTCTCGCTCAAAATTTGAGTAAAACCTTAGGGAGATAAGTTGAAAATACGAGTTGAAAAAGTAGTTTTATTATTGTGTTATTTTTTAATCTTTTTACTTTTTTTACCCCAAAAATGGTGAATCATCCCCCATGGTTGACATCATCATCTTGAATACTATTGGTTCTTAAAAAATTTATTTTGGTTGTAAATTATTCTTAGGAGGCCCATTTTAGACCTCAAAATTCCCCTAATGGCATCTCATTGCAACTAGTCTGCAATTTTCACTCTGGAACTGACTGCACCAACTGACATTGATCCTCCTACTACTAAATATTGTCGGCCTTTGTAGCAAGGGTAATGATCCATGTGAGGAGTAAACTGCAACTATTGCTCCTCTATGGACCATTCCCAACTATGCACAAATCTAGAGTCTATAATTCGATGTCTCCCCACCTCTCTCCTAGAGGCATAGATGAATACAAAGCAAATTGTTCCTCCAACCTAGAGGACATTTGATTTATCTTTGTCAAAAATGTTGCTTGCTCCTACTTCTCCTTCTTATTCTTCTTCCTCTAAGGACATTGGGTACTGTAGTGGCCAAACTCACCACACGTGAAGCACTTGATCTTGGACAAATCGTTCTTCTTCTTATTTTCTCCCTGCAAGCTTTGTCCCTGACTGGGACCTTTTGCTTTCCCTTTTGATGCAAGGGCCTAATTTTCTTCCTCCTTCACACCCTTCCACCCTTTGTTGCTATTGTCGCTAATGGAGATCTTTACTAGAGCTCACCTCATATCCTCTTGTGTGATATATGCCAACATTCGGTCCCACCCAGGAAACTTATATTGTCCCAGAATTCCATGGACGAAGGTCTCACATTCCTTAGTGACAATATTGAGGGTAAAATTCATAATTTATATAGACAGAGGCGAATCTCGTACGACTACAAGTTCATCCCAAATATCTTGAATTCTAGTGAGATAGGGGTTGATTCCTTCACCCTTCTGCATTCAAATATTCCTCGGCTTTTCCTTCAAGAACATCTTTGTTGGTTGGAAGGATTCTTATATAGTGAGGCAATATCATCCCACATTTCTTGGTCATACTCTTGGCTACAATGTGTGACACTATATGATCTCAAACTCTATCAAGAATCAATCGCTTCGCCTTGGCCATCTCCTTATTGTAATTTTCTAGTTGATATGGATCTATAGGTATGGAAACAACATTTCTTCATAATATTTTAGACCAAATTCGTCTAGCATGAATTCCATCCTAGCCTTCCAGATACAATAGTTTGATGCACCTTCTAATCTATCCTAATCTCAAAGTCCTGCTAAAGCCATTTCTGCAAAAACTCGACCTAGAGCGGAAATATCCCTCTTTCACCTACTTGGATACTAGCATAACTACTCTCACACCTTCCTAGAGTGAGAAAATATGCATGTTGCTACTAGAAATTTCAGATTTTAGAAGCTAGAAACTCTTTGAGAGAAAATCCCTCTGTGTGTGCAATTTCTCTTCCACCTGGCACTGATTCTACTACTTTAAACTGCTGCAAAACCAACTACTCCCAAACAAGGAATCTTCTCTGCGAAAAATATGAGTTTCTCACCTTCTTCCTGTTGGAATCAATTCTCGAACAAATTGACCCTTCCTGCATTCTACAACTAGAAATTCGACTCCCTTACTAGCAATTCATATATCCTAACTATGCACTACGAAGCCCATGGGAAATTTGTGTTGTTGCTCCCTCTGACCCATGAAATTACCTCCTCGTCTTTGACCCTCCTATTTGTTAATTGTGCTTTGATACCATATGAAAATTTACAAGTATAATTGTAGCAACCGGACATTTATTCTTCTATCTAAAAATTAATTATGTAGTTCATTTGCTACGAAAAATATCGAATAAATCACACTACAATTTTTCACCATAAAAAATATTGCAGAAATAAAATGTTGGAAACTGAGAAATATGCTAGTGCACACACATAAAAATGACAGAACTATTTTTGGACAATTGTCATCGAGAAAAAGCCAATGTGGGAAAACCGATGCAGCAACTAATAATTTTATTATTATGCAGCAGCGAAATTATAAGTACAATCTTTGGATATCTAGTTGGCTATCCAAAAAATATATATAAAAAAAAAATAATAATAATAATAATTAATTAATTAATTAATTAATAAATAAATTAAATTAAATAATAAAAAATTAAATTAAATTAAAATTAAATAAATAAATAAAAATTAAATAAATAAAAAATAAAAATAAAATTAATTAATTAATTAAAATAAAATTAAAAAATAAATAAATAAAATAAAATAAAATAAAGTAAAAATTAGAGAGAAAATTCCCCTCTCTCCACCTACAATCTCGGTACTTGGCTATCTCATAAAATTGGTCATCCAACCCTTGCATAGGCCCTTATGTGCCAATGTTATGCAAACCCACATACATGTTGTTGTCTTCTACCTCTGATCAAGTCATCCTACCTACCTTTGTTGCAATAAGTGACTCTTCGGGCCTCTGGAAGACTTTCTTGGCCCGTGGAAGATGAATCAATTCCCTCTCCAACAAAATCGAATTGCATTGTTGAAGCTTTTGCATTGTCCCAGTGTGGAATACCTCTATCACTTGTTGTTGCCTCTCTAGAACTAGAAATCCTCCTTTGGGATCATTGTCTCTGCCCCTCATTTGGGCTCACTGTTTGTGCCCCTCATTTTTTTTTCAACCCCTTTCTGAATGGAACTTCTTTCTACTGAAACATTGCAGCTGGGAAACTTGACCTTTGCCAAGGAATTCGCTCTCCAAGTGTGTTCTCCATCAACCACATTGACCTCCTCTTATAATCTCTAGTTGAGACTTCAACAGCCAAGATTAAATCTTAAACAATGGCTAAGATCATATCTAAGTCAAATCATGTGAGTTGCCGGAGAATTCTCGCCTTTCTCAATTAATTCCTATTAATTAGCCAATTTTCCTAAGTGTTGATAGTGCTCGACCCGCCAACATTAAGGGATCTCCCCGATATGAAGTCCCAACTAGACCTCAAACAGTTTGGAGCAGGAGTTCCAACAGTGGGTGGTAGTATAATGCCTTAACTGCAATAGTGCGCAGAGGAAAGTATGATAACTTTGTGTGAGAGCAAGTGTGTGACCCTATGGAGAGTCAACTGTGATGCATGAAGGTTCTAACACACGAAGGGGAAAAGGAAGTGTGACCCTTATAAGCCTTTGATAGTAGACATCTTGAAAGGAACACACGAGTGGAATGCCATCACAAGCTAAAATGTAGAATAGTCCACAAATTAAAATGATGAGTTAATTCAACAACATGCATTCAATAGGATTCACACAAATGCATACAAAGTAGCTCATAGGTGTATGTGTAAGTTAAATAACATACATTGTTAAAGGAAATAGAATAGTCCAACTACATTAACAACATATGCAGGAAAGTGTGTTGGCTTTGATATTATTATTATAAGTGAAAGTTCCATCCATACATACATCATTGACGACCACTAGCCCCAATAGTAGAACATTACAGTCAAGAACACTTTCTCCTCAAAATAAGTATACTCGCTCTTCGCTATGGACAAGCCAAGGCTCTTCACAATACTCCCAAGCCTTCTCTAAGCCTAAGTGTTGGCTTCAGGGGCTTAGACCCAGGTTCATAGTTAGTTGCGCTAACCAACAAAACCCTATACCACCGACCCTTTCGGCAACAATTTGCTTGCGCAGACCACAATATCACCCGAGGTGATATTGGGGGATGTTATAAACAGGTTTCTGCATCCAAAGGGACTATGCAGTGTGGCTATAAGGTTCTAAATATTTGAGGGCTTAATTCGACCTTCATGAAATCTTAACATTATTCTTACAATCGTAAAGTGTTTTCTACTTTAACAGATTAGTGAACAATGTAAAACCAGAATAACATGCATCATTCATCATATAAAATAGTGTTTCAACCTTTACGATGCACTTGTATAATAAATAGATATAAAACAAACTCAAATAGACTAAAACACAGAAAATTGTGTGAACATACAGAAATTATATAGATCTATCTCAAATTTCTTCTATATTAGCCTTCTTTTCAAATACAATCTTGTTGACCCTACGCACAAAGCTGCAGGGGCCTGTGCACTTAGCTACAGACTTACCAAGATCTCCGCGCACACAGCTGCGAGAGCCTTCCCCTTTGCCTAACTATAGGAAAATCTTACAAATTAAACTCAAAAGTGTTTTTTCAATACATTACATCATGTCTTAGACTTACAAAATCATCCCTTTATATATGCCTCTAGCCTTACAATACCATGGTCTGCAAACCATGGGTGGAGCTCAAAATACTATAATTAATCCCATCCCTTTACAAAAGAAGGGGCTTTGACCCACCCTAAATCCCCTTTGACTCTTAGAACATTGCATTAATCACGCTCCACTCCTCAAAATGCGGAGTCTTTACATACTTTGGACAAAACTTCGAACTAGGAGACCCCTACCCTACAGGCCCCCAACACAAAGATGTGACTTGTCCTCGATTCACTCAGTTTTCACATCCTCGATCTTGGCTTTCAGCCCCTTGTATGAAGTTTGCAATGGATTGAGCGTTGTTATGCATTGTTCTTCGACCTGTTGCACTTCATCCATGAGCTTATTTGTTGTCGGTCCCTTTGTTGCAAGGCTAATTGTCCTCTGAGTTTGATGCATGCTCTTCAGTTTTCCTTCTATGTCCTTTGAGATCTAGCGAGCCTCGATTACACACGGTTGCGTTCGCACAGAAATGGTTTGTGCCTTTCTTCGCATCTCATCGATCTTTCGATGCTGGCATACTTATCTGACTTATGCTTCTTCCATGCATTGCCAACACTCTACTTCTTCCAATTCTTGATGATAAATGGGGAATAAATGTCCTTTGTGTCTACATCAAGGTCTCCACCACCCTATTCTCCTTTTCCAGTCTCCTACTCGACTATAGGCTCAATAGTCTTTCCCTCGAGGTCAATGGTGACCACCAAAGGCACTTTCTCAGTATCCTTCTTAGTTGCGGATTTTTTAGCCTGCGCACTTGTTCCTGCTTTCTTCGTTAGTTTAACAGTTGTTGGGGTAAGCCAATAACTTGACCACTTACTAATGACCGCCAATGTGTCATCTTTAGACACTAAATATGGTAGTCGATGCCATAACTTCTCTAAATATTTCTTGGCGCAGATAGAGACACTGTGAAAGTCCGCTTTAAAATAAACAACGTCGTCAAACTATTGAAATAATGCAGGTGAAAACCGCGGCCTTTGGTTGATGACTGTGTGCATGTCCATCTCAAAGATAATCCAAAATATTTTATTCTCCATAATCCAGGTCGGTTCCTTAGAGGCCCATAATGTGGCAAACTTCGCAGCCTCCCACACATCAGGTTCCACATTAGGGAACTATGAATCCTTTGGTGTTCGCCATGCTACCAATGTGATTAAGAGTAACAACCACGTGTAATGGAAAGGCTTCCCTTTTTCCTGTGCTTCACGGAAGTCATCCAAAAACTCCTTACAGACGTACCCAGCCCAATTAAACTAAACCCCCTTGTTGCATTGCACAGCCAATGATATGACAGGGGTTGGAACTTCGTCTACCTGACACTTCCTCATGATTTTTCCGGCCAAAATGGATGTGGAAAAATGCACAACATCATCGTTAATAGAGCTAATAGAATAACCCCAGGACTTCTTGACGATGCCATAGCCATTCTTCATTTGATCAGCCAGCTTATTCTCTTGAGATTTCCCAACAAATGCATCATTGGGGTTCACTCCTTAATGAGGCAATGTAGTAATTCTTCGGATTAACATATCGTCAATCAGAATTGGCTCTCCAAGCCACAGATGCCCATCATGTACCAATGCCAGTAGTTGGCACACACAAATTATGTTTATGTTACTTCGTCCAAAATGGGGAACATACAACATATTCAGCAACCCGTCATGTTGAATCCTAGCTACCCAATTCATTGGTTCCACCCTTGTCACTCCAGCTTCTTCATAATACATAGATTGGAGGCACTTTTTGGGATCAAATTGGGGATACTTGTTGCGATAATTCAAATCCCAGTATTCCATGTGCAGGTTTGGCACCTTGGCCAACAACTCTCCCACAATTGGCACTTCCTCTGGTAACAAGGGTGTAAATATCTTGTATTTAATGGAATCTGGGTCCTTCATCATCTTCACAGTTGGTTTCTTGGTGGCATATAAGGTGGCAACCTGGAGATGGATTCCACCTCGTCTACGCTTATATCCACAAATGCTCTTACTAATTCCTCCTCATCCAGATCTTGGGGCTCCATTAGTTGTTTCTAAGGATCCATTTTCTCCCTACTCTATAATTCTGTGGGGATTTTCCTCAATGATTGTCTAACCGAGGTCGTTTGGGGCTTCTTTTGCTTCTTGGTCGTTGATGCTGCAATATTAGGCTTAGTTCTTGGCGATCTAGGTGCATTAGTATGTGTTGTCTGGGAGGGAGTCATAATGGATTCTCAACTCAAAAACTCATGCTCAAGCTTCTTCCAACTCCAATTAGACATGTAGTAGAAAGCTCAGCTCACACTTAAGCACAAAATCTCATAGCAAATTCTCAACAAACAAAGTGTCTTAATGTGGAGCGGGATGCCATATTTATAGCCTTTTTCAAATTCAAACCACTCAATTCTCTACAGATCTTCCTCATAAATGCAGATTTGGTGGCAGATTTGCCCAGATCTGCCTCTTAAATGTGTTTCCCCTACTCCTCTTAATGACAACTTCCCTGTTACATCATCCCCAATGGTCATATTCTGGATGAATTTCGTCAAAACCCTCCCTACAGCATAGTTACCCCTTCTCCGTTGTAGCTTTCTCCATCTGCACCATCCTCCTAAATGTCGCAACCCACCTTCTTCGACAAGGCCCTTCCTTGGCAGAGTATTTTATAGTCCCATGCTTCCTTCCAACTACTTGTAGCACTAAGACTGTCCTCCATTCATATAGTCATCGCGTAGTCCCAGAGACGAAGTCGTCCTTGTAAAGTTTCAACCTATTCCCATTTACTCACCTGGTAATTAATTCTCCATTCAACTTCGCGAGTTGAACCATGCCACCATCCGATATATCTCTGATAACCTATGGGCCTAGTCAATGCATCTTGAACTTACCAGGAAACTCCGCGAACTTACAATTGTACAACAAAACCAAGTCTCCACTTTTAAAAGTTCGTTGCTTAATATGGTGTTTATGCCATGCCTTTTCTCGAGCTTTTTGTACTTGTTGGTGAAATCCTGCAAGAAAGTGATCCTCTTCTAGCACGAGTAGTTTTTCCAATCGCTCTTCCATAATATCATTGTCTACCATATTCATGACTGCTATGATTCTAAGACTGGGGACTATATATCCCATTGGCATTACAACTTCTTGTCCATACACCAGCCTGAACGGAGTCTATCCTGTCAGATTCTTGCAAGTAGTATTGTATTCCCATAACACTGCAGGTATGCGCACATCCCAATCATTCATGTTGACATTGCACACCTTCATCAAATAATTCTCCAAAATTTTGTTAAAATCCTCAACTGTGCCATTCGCCTAAGGATGATAAGGTGTGTTTTTCTGGTGATGTACCTAAAATTCTTCTATTAATGCTTCAATCATCTTGTTGAGGAAGTGTGCTCCTTTGTCACTCATCAAGATCTTTGGGCACCCAAACCTTGATAATATATACTAAAAAATGAAGTTCGTTGCAATCATTTGTCAGTTGTACCTCAGCCCACCTAGTCAAATAAATTGTCGCAGTAATAGTATAGCGTGCACCAGTCTTCTTGCCTGGCGGATTGATTGGCCCCATAAAATCAATCGCCCACTTATCAAAATCCTGTAAAGTAACTTGTGTGTTCAGTGGAAATTCATCTCTCTGTGATGGTCTTCCAGTCCTCTGGAAAACATCACAAAAAATACAATATTCCTTAGAATCCTTGTGCACCGTGGGCCATCATAGTCTTGCCCTCAAAATTTTATGCACGATTGCTTTTCCTGCATAGTGCCCTCCTGCGACACCACCATCTGCTTCGACCAAAATATTGTGTCTTTCATGCTCGGGGACATATCTACACAGTATTTCATCTAAGCCTATTTTATACAGATGCCCAGCAAGCAAAGAAAAATTCGTCGCTCTAACTACTAATTATTTCTTCTATTGCATTATATACTCCGTAGGAGTTAGTCCGGTAGTCAAAAAGTACATAATATCTGCAAAATGTTCATCAGCAACCCTTACGGCGAAGTGTTGCGTGTAAGGCAATCCTTCCTCAATGTTGGTTGGTACTTCACCGTTCTCAATTCGCAATAGTTGATCCGGCCCAACATTTAATCGCCATGGCTTGACGATTACTTCAAAATCGTATTGTTGAAATAGTGATAGCCATCTACAAATATTCCCACCCCAACACAAGCTTGTTCACCAAGTATTTCAGCGCATAATGGTCCGTGAACATCTTGAAGTACACACCCAATAAGTAATGCCTGAACTTTTGTAGTATGTACACCATAGCCAAGCCTTCTTGTTCCGTCGTGGAATAGTTCCTCTCCGCCTTAGACAGTTTGTGACTCGCAAATGCAGTGGGGTGATCAATATCCCCCTCCCTTAGCTGCACTAAAACAACTCCCAAAGCTATACATGATGCATCCACATGAACGTGTAATTCCTTCTTCCAATTTGGAAACACAAAATCGACGCAATGACCATTTTCTCTTTTAAGACATCAAGGCTCTTCTGGCACTCCTCATCCCAACATAAGGTGGCATATTTCTTTAGTAATTTCTCCATCAACACAATGATCTACACGTATTCCTTAATAAAATTCTGATAATATCTAGTGTGTCCTAGAGTTGAGCGTAGTTGCTTCACATTCTTCGACGAATCCAAAATAATAATAAAAATGATTTTGGCAAGATCCACCATCAGATTTTTCTTAAAGACAACATTTCTTAGTAAGATCCCATAAGGTAAACAAAAAATTAACTTTTGTAGGTTTAATGATATTTGATACTTCTTGCAGATATCCAACATAAAGCATAGGCTCGAGACATGCTTCTTTACCAACCCAAAGACTGTCCAGTCATCAAAGTATACCTCCAGAAACTTGTGAATGAATTCTTTAAATGTTGCAATGACAACTCTGGAAAAGATCACTAGTGAATTCTTCAACCCAAATGGTTTGAATGGATCCCCATTTAGTGGCGAAGGTGGTCTTACTCCTATCTTTCAGTGCTATCTTAATTTTATGGTACTCAGAAAACCCATCTAACCTCCTACATTTTCCAAAACTTCGTCTGTGAATGGTGTTGGGAACGGGTCATGTACGCATGCATCATTCAACTTCTGTAAGTCGACACAAATCCTTATTTCGCCTTTAGTCTTTTTCTCTTGTACTACCATTGGACTCACCCAATCAGATTCTTCCACAGGTTCAATTATTCCAACTATTACCATCTTCTCAAGTTCTTCCTTTACCTTTTCCTTGTACTTTGGGTTGAGCCTATACAGTTGCTGATTTACAGACTTCGCATTCATCTTTAAATTGATTTTCATGACACCTAGGTCTCCTACGATGCATTTTAACTCTGTAAACTTTGTTGGGAACGGGTCTTGGTAGTCATGTAGTAACTCAACAACCTTTCCTATAGTATCTTCGTTCCAATAATCTCTTATGTGCGCGAACTTAGGCTCCGCCTCTGAGCCTATGTTGATCTGCCTCGTCTTAACAGATCACGTTACATCAGGTATTTCATCATCTGGACCTGCTACTTTATGTTGTCCTTCTGACTCAGGAATATTAATGCTTCGTGGACCTTCCTCAGTGGTCATATTATAACACTCCAGTGCATGTTACAATTGTGTGTTCCAATCAAGTTGTACCCAAGTCATTGGCTCCTTAGGTGTTCGAAAAATGGTTACTTTAATTTCTTGAAGAGCATCATCAATACACTGAAATCCACTCTCAAAGCTAAAGTTCAAAATAAAACTTTCCTTCATAGCATTCCAATCGGTAGTATTGTGGCGTAGCTCCATTTCAAGATACCAATTCATTGGTATCACATCCAAAGTATGAACAAATACATGTACCCATTCCGGTCGAGGTTCTTCGCCCAGTGCCTTAGTCCAATGAGACAAATGATTTTTAGGATCATATTTTCCATTTTACTTCTATGTGATTCTTGTGTTTACAGGACCAAACCTGAGCCTCATCAACTGTCGGTACTCCCAGCAATCTCCAGTATTATCCTTATGTGTACCCCACCTGCACGCAAGTGTAGCCCTCAAATCCATATCGAAGGCTTGGAATCATTTCCCTTCTTGTACATCCCTTCCAAATTTATCCAGAAATACGTTGACATCACCTATCTCTTCATAATATGGTAAGTTGCATACCTTAGTTGATATGCAGCGAAGAGATTTTTTCATTCTATTACACCACAAAGTAGAAACTTCATGTAGCCGATTTTGCTAGTTCTCCAGTTCTTCATCTCAGTCTGTATGGCATGAACTATCATTCTCCCAACTTATCCATACATCTGTGGTGGGGTTTATCCAATCCTCGTAACACACAGTTAACTTATAGATTTGGTCAATATCGTCATCACCGTATTCATCGCAGATGGGTTTTGTATATTGCACTCCTTCAAAAGGATATAAAGGAACAACGACCCTGGTACCGTTCTTTTCAAAGACCATACTCCTCCTTTTTAGATTGATTATGGCATCCATATCAAAATCCCAATCAATTCTGAGCAAGGTTGGATACATATTATTGTCTTCCACAATCTTGATGACTTCGATGTTCTCCCTCACCCTTTCTTCTTTTATATCCACCATGACGCCTTGCAATTGTCCCATTGAGATGATCCTATGTTGATTGGCCATGTGCAGTTGAATAGGTGACCATTGCAGCTTTGGTTGTCCCATCCATTCCCAAGTCCACTTTGGCAACACATTTGCATTCTGGATCCCAGGTCAAGAATTACTTGATCCATTTCAAATTCACCAATTTTCACAGTTAATCGCATTCCTCGTCTAGTCCTCTTCTTATTCTTGTTAACTTTATTTATAATGCGTTGTTCAAGTTGTGGTTTTTCTTTACTGGCACAGTTATCGACCAATTCTTGTAACCCCTCCACTACTTTATGGTCCCTTAACAACTTCATACATGTCTGCAGAAATAACTTTAGGATAGCCTAATCAGGGTTTTTCGTCGCAGTACCTACTTTAGGAGCAATATTATTTGGTATTGGTTGTGTCTATGTCTTTGATGTTGAAGCTCTCATGTCCATGAAACTCTTCTTCCCCTCCAAGAAATTTGCCTTTTCCTTCTATAGATCAAACCTAGTATTATTTTCTCTTGCTTTCCTAACCCATGTATCTTCCTTAGGCTTCTTACCTTTTGCCTTATCTTCTTTGGTATATGCACCAGTTCGTGCCACTATATTAATGCTTGAATCATCCTCGCACAATTTGGATTGCATCATTTTTATATTACGTGCAGGTTGTTGATTCTTCTTTTCTTGCATCTTATCCATTAAAACAAGGCAATCTTTTATCACATGGTCAAACTGTTGGCCATATTGACGTGAAGGGTGAGTGGGATTCTGACAATCCCGCTCATAATTTCCAGCTTTGCCACAATTATAGCATATGATCTAACCCCTTCCTCGTCCAGCATCTCGTCCGCGACCACGTCCTTGACCTTGAAATCCTCTGCAAACTGCAGGTGAACCATTCTCTTCATGTGTGTGGCCTTCATCTTTCATCCTATATGTTGGGGTTCGATCTATCTTCAAGTCATAGCTGCGACAATGGCTCTCGTCATTTCCTACTGATCGACAGAACTTACAAAATAGTTGTTGTGGTGACTACACATATTTCTATAGAAAATATCATTGATCAATTGGGTGTTGGCCTGCAACTCGGCAAATATTACCATACACTTGGTCTGGTACTTGGTTTAGCACTAGGCTTTGGCTTCAAAGGATTGGGACCTCCACCAACCAAATAATTAGGGTATATCGGACACTGGTCCTTATAGTGACCTTCTGTCTTACACTTTAGGCACCATACTTCTGAGCACATCTTAGATCGAACGCCTTTTCCTTTCAACAGATTTTGCAGCTCCATACGCAAACTTGCCAATTGGGATTGTATCTTTTGAACCCCTATGTGAGTTTCTTGTACTAGCAAAGCTTCTAATTTCATCGTGATTTCTAGTGCTTTCGCCTGCATCCCAATCTTTTGCTGCGATAGTGGTAATATAAGGTGTGTCAATAGCACAAATATATACCACTCTTTGTGCAATTCATCAGAGATATGGAACTTGGCTTGGCCCATCAAACACTCTAAACCCTTATCTACATCCCACACAGTTTCATTGAAACCTTGCTTAATCTCTTTAATTTGTGTAATACGTTGCGACTGTGACTTCGGCTTCTTAATCTCTGTGTTTAGTGCGTTATTCATCACAGCTAGTAATGTAGCTAGATTCGTTGTCCTATACTTGATATACCATGACAACACTATGTCATGTAGCATGTGAAAAGATTGGCTTTCTTCATATCATCTTCATTAATCTGCTGTGATTTCCACACAGCTTCTGCAACAAACCAAAATTAATCAGGATCCTCTGATCCCTGACCCTTAAAGATAGGCATCTTCGTTGTGTTAGAAATGTTGAATAGTGGAGGTGGAGGTGGAGGTGTAGGTGTATGAGGTGGAGATGAAGGTGAAGGTGGAGTGGATGGGTGAGGAATCCCAGAAGTGCCTTGAGTTTCTGACTGTGATGCACCTCTAGGTGTACTAGGGTTGCTCCTTTCTTCTTCGTTGTCTGATTCACCCAATAATGGAATGTACTCACCCTCAATGTACTTATCGCAATCAGTTCTGAATCTTTTTCCGCTTCACATAGATACAGTCTGACCTCTTTTAAACATAAATCTATAGGAATAACAACCTTTTCACATAACAACATTTTAATCTAGAGCTTCAAGGAATTCAGATACTTACTTCATGGACCTTTGAAAAATATGCACTCGGCTTCATTATAGGATACATTTGTGTCAATTGTGATTTCAGTAATAAAGCCTCCGATGATAGTGTCAACCCAGTAATCAACATCTATTGTGACCTTATATTCAGACTCCTTAAGTCACTTAATCAGCTATGGGATCCACACAATAGGATCAGCGTGTTTCCAAGTGGGTTTGTTGTCCGCCAGCTTTGAAAGCCACTCGTGCAGTTCATTAGTGAACGATGCGAACAAATCTTGTCTTATTCTGTATATATATACCTCTGTAAACACCTTTCTTTTGACTAGTGCAGATCTTTTCATTCCTGAGCTGAAAATTCATGCAACTTTTGATCTATCCAATTTTGGATCTCTTTTCTAGTCAGATGCCACATAACACATCCCTCAGATAGATCCCGGTCTGGGAAACGAAACCATTTGTTGGCTTCAGGAGCTTAGACCTAGGTTCAGAGTTAGTTGCGCTAACCAGTAAAACCCTATACCACCATCCCTTTCTGCAATGATCTGCTTACGCAGACCGCAGTCTCACCCAAGGAGATATTGGGGGATGCTAGAACCAGGTTTCAGCATCTAGAGGGACTGTGCAGTGTGGCTATAAGGTTCTAAAAATTTTAGGGCTTAATCTGACCTTCGTAAACTCTTAACCTTATTCTTAAAATGTTAAATCGTTTTCTACTTTAATAGAGTATCCAACTACGTGAAACTAGACTAACATGCATCATTCATCATATAAAATAGTGTTTGAATCTTTGCGACGCAATTGGAGAAGATATATATATATATAACAAACTCAAAGAGACTAAAACACAGAAAACTATGTGAACATATAGAAATTACACAAATCTATCTCAAAATTCTTCTTTATTAGTCAAGTCTTTTCAAATGCAGTCTTTCTCACCCTGTGCACACAGCTGTAGGGGTATGTGCACTCAGCTGCAGACTTACCAAGGTCTTCACGCACATAGTTGCAACGACCTGCAAACTTACCAAGGTCTCCTTGCACACATATGCAGGAGCCTTCCCCTTCGCCTAACTATAGGAAGATCTTACAAAAATAGACTCAAAAGTGTTTTTTCAATACATTACATCATGTCTTAGACTTGAAAAATCATCCCTTTATATATGCCGCTAGCCTTACAATACCATGGTTTGCATTACCATGGGTGGAGTTCAAAATCCTCTATGTAATCCCATCCCTTTACAAAAGAAGGGGCTTTGACCCACCCTAAAGCCCCTTTGACTCTTAGAACATTGCGCTAATCGCGCTCTGCTCCTCAAAATGTGAAGTCTTTACATACGTTGGACAAAACTTAGACCTAGGGAACCTGTACCCAACACTAAGCCTACGAAAAATCTTGGCTCTCAAAATCCCATTCTTTGATTTATGAAGTTCTATTTATAACAAAGGGTGGGGTGACCCTTGACATCCCCCTTTGTGGCTCTTTGACTTCCCTCGTGACTCTTCAACTTCTTTACAAGTAACTCATTACATAGCATGATTCTTTTTCACATTCCACTAATGACACTTTGAATTTCACTTACAACATATTTACAAATAATATTACATTTTCCACATGTACCCATATAAGACAGAATAGTCTAATGATAGCCTAACGACACACAACACTATGATTATGGAATTTAGGGAAAGTCTGGCTCAGCAACATTCACTTGATGCTTCTCGGTCACACATTGGTGCCAATCTTGATATGTGTTATGGTGTCCCCAAACTGTTTGATGGTGTATTTCTGGAAGCGGACTCTTGCCTCCATGGAATCCAGGGTATATGGTATGGAACCTATATCCAACTCATTCTAAAGCATGAGCAGCATGGTACTGACCTTGAGAGGACCACCGATATACTTCTACATGTTTTGTGCATTTAGCTCCAAGTCTTCCTTGGTGGCCTCTTGCCTTAATTGTTCCATGTACTCATCGATATCTATTCGTACTTGGTTCTTAGGTTTAGCATCGGTGATGGAACTGATTGATGGGATCTTTTGCTTTCTCATTGTGACATCCAAACTATTGTACAACCACACATATGAGGCATGTATGTTGTTGATGAATGGGGTAAGCTGCTCATAGTTTTGGATCAACATCCAGACCTTTTTTTTCTCTAGCTCTACCTTTCACTCAATCTTCTTTACTAAGTCAAGCGAGGACCATTTGTACTGCATTTTCCACTCTTGTACATGGGCAATGGCAACATGTATGTTCTTGAGAGTTTGAACAAACTCTTTACTGCGTCATTGTATTCCATGCACATGGACACATGCTTTACGCACGGTGACAAATTCATCATAGAGATTTTGCATGGTACCCTCAAGTGTTGATACTTTAGCAAGTATTGTTGTCCTCATTTCCCCCAATGCAGAAACAACATTATGCGTTCATGTTAGGAGTTGTTTTGCCTCTTTCCTAGCAGTCTTCAAGTTCTTTGCCAGTTGTTCATTCTCGGACATTGAGTACTTAAGATTTAATCTTGTTGCTCCTGCATAGACCAATATGGCTTCGACAAGGGAAGTTGGGTGCTTCCTGGTATCTAAACTATCACCCTTTCCTTGATGAATGCAAGTGATGCGTGATCATCTGGAAATTGCTTCCTCTACACCTGTACAATATTTTTTTCCAACTCGTCAATTGATAGATTGTACATATCAATGACCAGATCATCATCAAGGAGAATAGTAAATCCTTGCTTTTTCAAGACTAGTTCTGACTCTAGAGGTGGTGGAGACTGAGAGATGACCTCTGGTGCTCTCGGCATCAGGTCAATGTCTTCATTTTGTGGCTCCTATTCCAACTCCATGTCTATCACTTTGATCAATTGTGCAATATGTTGACCAAACTCTTGATCTTGCATTTGTTCACCCTCTTCCTCAGTTGTTGGTTGTTCAAGCTCATCAAACTGTATTGGCATTGTTTCCTCTATCATCTTGCATTTCCTTTTTTCTTCTCCTTATTTCTTCTTCTCTTCTCTTTCTCTCCTCCTCAATTCTTATTCCTCCTTCATCTTCTTCTATGTCTCCTACAGCTTCAATTCTACTTCCTGCAACCTCTAATTTTCTCTGTTCCTTTGGTGTGATCTCTTCATCCATTGTTCCCTCTTTGCATCCACTTCCAAATCTACCTTTTCCAAGATAGTATTTTCCTTCATCTTGCAGCTTTTATCTCCCTCGTAGTCCTCAAAAACCTTCCTCTTTCCCTTTTCCTTCACTGGATTGTTGCCTTCTTTTGTTGTTGTTGTTGCATTCGGAGTTATTATTTCCTACAGAACAACCTTCCAAGTTGTTTCTATACTAACCAACTCACGGAGTTTGGAGGCATTGTAACAGTACCTCCAAGGGTCCTCCTCTGTCCAATGAAAAGCCCCGTGGATCCACAGAAAGTAAAATATCACACAATGGTCCTTGCAAATACTGTGGGGATCATATGGATTAAAGTCCTTGGTGTCGAACTCGAATTTCACTATGTCCTTAGCTTCGAAATTTGCATCTTTCAAGATCTTAATCTTGTATAACCTGATTCACAAAGGAAGAGAATGTTATGGTAGAACATGTGGAGGCTTCTCTTTGCCAAACACTCTCATGAAGGTCTGGTGAGGCATACCAATCTGCAATGTTTATTATCGCCTCCATTACTTCACGATACATGCAAGGTGGATCCTACTCAAAGATAAGCTTGTATAATGGGATGATAAAATGGTCAGTTAGCCTTGACATCACTCCTCGATAGCTGCAGTCAGAAACTAACTTGCAATAGATGTTGACAACAAGCTATTTTAGTGTCCATGTCTCCATCTCATGCCATCGAATTGTTGTTGGGCATAGATTCCATCTATTAAATATGCAGACATGTAAAACCTTTCTTTTTCATTCTTGGGAAGATTCTGAGCCTTGGCCACATGGGTCTTCAACTGATGAGCCAACAAATCAGAATAGTTGAATGGCCTCCCATCATTCACCGACTAGTCCAGTAAGACCACCCACCCTTTAGGAAAGGTTTATGTTTTCTCTTGGCCATATATTCTACAGGCAAAGATGATCAAGAACTGGTAAGCCTTCCTGAGGGACTTCATCTTATAAACATGGGTAGGTGTCTTTCTAAACTTCGACGACTATTTCACACAGCACTTGACAATATCTCTCGTGTTCACATAGCTATGGGTGGTATAAAAGAGTGAGTCCATGTGCTTCACCGGCTCGGGCAAGTGATACATCTGGTGAAAGTTCTCTATCCTAAAGGTGGCAAGCTCTCTTCAGTTGGCACTGCTCAATGTCATAGTTTGTTCATCCGTGTGTGAGATAAGCCAAATGATGATGTTTGCACATGGGAAGGAAAGGTACCTACATGCAACCTTGTATAACCATGACTACTAGATGCTAAAATAAACATTTCGGCCCTCTAATTCTTCCTTGAAGTCCTCTACAAAAGTGTATTTGATCTGTCGCCATGTCAGTGTTGTACCCTTCTCAATGAACAACTGAGTCTCTGCATATACTGGAAAATCCACTGATATCTTCTCAATTGCTTCCCCAATACTTCCCTCAACAGTTTCCTTTGATGCAACTCTCTTCGATGCCATGTTAATTGTATCTGCTAAAGAGATGCTCAATGATTGTTGCACCTGTGGGATAGGGAGGCCACTCATGGAAAGTAAATGTCATCTTAAAAACCAAAGCAACTTCAAGAAAAGATCAAGCAGCAAGTCAGGATCATGATGGGAAGGATTGCACAATTATGGCTGACAGAGTTCAGTGGCTAACTGTGGGAACTACACACTGCGCAATCCTAGCAGTCAATTGGGAAGCTTCATGACTGGAATTCCGCAATGCGTAGTTCAGTTTGGGCTAAGGTCGAGAGAGACTACACATTGCGCAGTCTCAGTGGCCAAGCTAGGAGGCTAGCTCTTGGAATTGTACATTATGTAGTTGGACCCAACACAGGATGATCCAAAATGGATATTGAATAAAAACCTCTAAGTCTAAGTCATCATATACATATACTATCGAAAAACACTATCATAGAAGAAAAACACTAAGAATGGCGGAAAACAAAGATAATCGGAGGTCCAACTGCCATTGCACAAGAGCCGTCGGATCGGACCAATCAATGGTCCAGATCAAATCAACGGATCGCATTAGAGGGTTCGGTGATATCACATAAGCGAAGTATATCAGAGGCAACCTTATGGGAATTGCGATCATGATCCAGTGACTTAGCGTGGACCATTGATTGAGCATGAAGATCAAAGGCGGAGATTACACATCGCATCACAGATTCCTAAAGGGAGGACTTAATGTAGTCGGACCCAAAGGAGTTATGAAATAAAACAGCAAAGGAATTAAGTTCCATGGTAAGCGGTATTTCAAGCGATCAAGCGGTAAGCAGTATTGGAGAGGCTCTTCCCGATTCCATACATCGGCCAACACGTCACACCACAGGAGAGAGAAAACCAATTTTTCGGGTGGGTAATCTTCGTTCAAGTGGGCCGCCAGAAATGATCGTCAGCCATGGATTATCGATCACTGATCAGACGGTGGACGATGAATGAGTTGTTTTACAGACCTGATAGGGTTACATATGCAGCACTATAAAATTTGAAATCCGATATGCGGCATTTTGTCGGGTTTTTCTGTGTTGTGGTGTATTTCCGTTATAAAACCGAAATACAAAGAAGACCATGGCATGTGGGTGCTGCAACTTGCGACAGTAATATAACACTGACCCGATAGGATTATAGGTCGGATTCAATATCTTTTTAGTTCCGGCTTTGGTCTGTTGGTCGGATTTTCCATTGTTTTTAGTGTATTTTCGTTTTTGAACGAGAAGTGTATTTTCGGGGATTTTCACCCACGTTGGTCCTTTCCGTTTGGAAATAGGTGGCCACCATACCTCAGATCATTTTGCAATGATTGTTTAATGCTCAACAAGGATTTCAACGGACAACGGTCGAAAGCCAAAAAGCCCGAGAATGGAGCTAAATAGACAACACCAATAGGTTTAAAAAGAGCCATCCCATGACAGTTAAGGGGGGAGATGCGGTCAGAGAAGTCAGTTGAAGACAATCAATCAGTCAGATTAAGGCAGATTGAATAAAGGAACAGGACAAAGGGAGAGTCTCTGCACTCTTTTAGACTCGAGGTTTTTGAGCAAATCCCTCTTTGATGTCACTGTTGTGTTGAGACTCTGTTTTGAGCTCACTCTTGTAATAATTTGTTCTTAAAGACTTAATATAGAGGTTGACACTGAAAGCTGGACCAGGAGACGTAGCCAAGAAATCTGGTGAACTCCTTTATTATTTTGGTTGTGTTGATGTGTGTGTCTGTTATGTTTTCTGACTGTTAATTATCTATATTTTTCACAATTTTTTCAATCCATTGCACTAAGTAATATAGGCATTCTTGCACATGAGTCTGTAATACCTTTTCTTCTTTATTTAATATCCATTTCGGATCATAGGACAAGATTTGTGCAATTATACAATCCCAGGCAAAGGCGTTGAGCCCCCAGATTTTGCAGTGCAAGTAGTGAAGTGTGAGATCTGGACAAGGGGACCAAAATCTTCCCATGGGGAGTGTGAAAAACAAGCAGATCTGAAGGATGATGTGAAGTTCAGTGAAGATCTGACTAAGTTTTGATGCATGGATGTAAAACAAGTGAAGGAATTGATTAAACTGAAGGAACATGAAGCATTTGAAGAGAGTCGCCACAATGATAACCGTTGGTGCAAAAATGTGAAAACACATGCGACACTTATGAACAATCGCAAAGTTCCAAAGGGTCAAGCGTTATACCAAGTGTGATTTTGATATGAGCTTTCATGATCGATTGTGATATGAAATCTTCAATGACGTCATATCGCAATCATCGCCATGTCACCTTCCATGTCATCTACCATGTCACCCGCCACGTCACATCATGATGTTATTTGTCAAGTCACTGCTATGTTACCCAAGGACTTCAAAATAGCAAGTTTCAAAGGAAAACGACTTATAACAAATCCTCCACACCACCGATTTATGATTGTGATTAAGCCTGGACCCAACAAGATTATACATGCCAATCCATAAAATCCCGCATCTGGAGGCTATTGCAAAAATCCAAAGGCCAAGCACTCTTCCCTTTCCCGATTGTGATATGTGATTAAGCGTGGACCCATCGGGATTATTCACTCAAGTTCACAAATCCCCTCGCGTCCACGCAATCACAAGAATCACAATCTTAATCCTTCCACACCACCAATTGCGATTGCGATATGATGCCTCATGTCGATTGCGATTGTGATTTGCAATAAGCCTCATACCCGATAAAAGTTACATGTCAATTCATAAATTCCCCCGCGTCCACGACTATTGCAAATACCAAAGGATCATTTCTACCTGCCTCCTGCATTATGTCAATTACAATTTTGTGATAAGACCCAATCTGCCATGCCATTCGCCACATCAACAGTGACATCAGATCCACTTCACCTGTGACATCATCCTCCATGTCATCTACCATGTCACCATGACATCATTCAACACTTTGTAATCACAAGTTTTAAAAAGACACGGTTTATAACATCACATCCACCTTTCTGAACACCGCTTACGATATGTTTTAAGAAAGCCCCTTTTTAATTTTGTTTAAGAATACTCCAGGCTTTAAAACGATTGTGATTATTCTGAGTTCTACCCCTGGTCTAAAAGCGGTTGTGATTTACGTTAAAACAATAAAGTCTGACTTGTCTTACCACAAGCATCACTCCACATTCCTCTCCATGATGGTTGTATTTAGAATTTATTTCAACTCTATGTTTTTCCTTATTTCCTACAAAAGTGATTTGTTCAAATAGAACTCGCTTATCAATTTCATTTATTTGCAGCTTATCATTTCCTATTTTTCATGTTCAGGTTCATGACAAAAGAGGACAGTTGTGCTGACAAGCAACAATTCCATTCAAATAGACAGACAAGCATCCAGATATTCTGATGGAACAAACAAAGCTAATGAAGACAACAAATCACATTCAGAAATTTCCACCAAAAATTGTTTTCCTTTAAGCGTTGTTGAAGGAATTTGTTTAAATTCCCTCAACGCTCTACACAATAGATTCAGTTGTTTTCTGCTATTTAAGCTTACTCGTTGTAGGAAATAAGGCTCCAAAATTTTATGAAGAAAGGCTTATGAAAGCTCGCACTATTGTACTTTCACACTTTCTCAGTAGAATGACTGGAACATTGTTTTAAGAATTTTCATAAAGAATTTTGAGAAGTTCACTATTGTACTCCTGGAATCATCTTTGTGAGAAAGACTAAATTGTTGCTATTTCTTTTATGAGCTAAGAAACATGCATATGGTATTTCTATCTTTGTGCTTCTGTTTTTTTCATAAATAAACAGTGAATTTATCTTTTCATATTGCTTATTACATGGTATTTATACTCTTCTTTGTAATTCAAGAATTCTTGAAGGCACTATTGTATAAAAGATTTAGGGTTGTAAGTTAGAGGGAAAAACTCGGATTTGAAGGATTATTGAGGATTTTTCTTTTGCACTCTGAATTATGTTTTGATGGGCAGAGTTCTTACTATTACAGCTCTAGTTTTAAAAGCAGAAGTTCAAGCATTGTTAAAGATTGTGGAGACCAGAGCCAGAGAAATGCATTTAGTAAATTGGTATTTTTAATACTATTGTTTTAAATACTAGTTTCATTTTATAATGGCAGGGATGCGTCATTTTATTCATATTTGTGCATTATTGTCAGTATGAGTAATTTATCTCAATCTTATGTTATTATTTATCTCTACTCATATGTGTTGAATTATGATTTCTGAGTAACTATTTACTCAAAAATCTGTCTTTTAATATCGATTTAATATTTCCTCATATTCTTGTTTAATTATTTGAATTATTGATTTAACAATCAATATCATTTTGTGAAATACTTCTTAAATGTTATCAGTTGATTATTTCAATGAAGAGGTCTCTGAATAGAATATGTTTTGGTATTCATAATGTCAGTTAATTAAACTATTTCGTTAGCTTGATATTCATTATAATCCAAACATATTTAAATCCCAAATCATTTAAATATCTTACTCTCGGTTGGGTTAGATCTATATCTGCCTAATTAAGATAGGATAAGGTTTTAGTTCCGTCTTCTTGCATGTTAGAATTAGATTTCATTTAGATTAATTCTACATTTCTAGAAGTCCTCTTTCGAGGCAAAAATTTAGATTGGTTTGGTTGTTCTACAAAAAAAAAAACTTAAGGATCATTCTTCTTGCCTAATCAACTCGAAAAATTGATCTGATGGCCCTAGCTATTAGCAATTAGAGATATATTTAAAGCTGACAGTAGTTGGGAGAAGGTAACTGGATCTAATTGAACTAGTTGGAGCCACTATCCCAAACAAAAAAGGAGTTGTTTTAAGGTCTGGACCGGGTGGTTATCCCCAATGTTGTGGCAGTGCTTCTTGAGGTCTCAATAGATCCATATGACAAAGTCATAACTATAATCTATGTGACGGAAAGTTGGAGACTATGACAATAACCCATTTGCATAACAATGATATGGAAGACATAATAGTGATCGTAGAAAAGGCAGAAAACTATGGATGATATACTATTGGATAATAATAGGATAACATACATTATGGCAATGATTTATGTATATGAAAGTGATGTAATGACTATGATGTAATTTTCCAAGTTAGATCAATATATGGAAGTTTACCTACTTCAACTACTAGACAATAAGCAAAGAAGTGTGCCTATTTGGTTCGTTATTAGAAAGATACATATCCTCTAAAATTATTGAAGGAAGAGTTGGATACAGAGATATACTTAGCATAATCATGAAATGTCTTGGTTAGATTGAAAAATCAGGTCTCTTTGGTTTAGTAGCATAACAGATGGGTCGAACACATGTTGATGTTGATCAACATATAATATGGAATCTTGAGTTACATAATAAATAAGAGTAATGACGAAAAATTCCCCCGAGGATAAGTGAAAGTGGTCTTGTCCTAATATTTAGGACAAATTTGGATTTGATTATATCCACTAAACCCATCCAAGAAGGAAAATAACTTTTTCCCAACATGTACATCAAGGACCCGGTCAATGAATGGAACGAGAAAATTATATTTCCTTGTGGCTTTATTAAGTTCCCTGTAGTCGGCGAAAAAGTTTGAGGTTATTGAATTTATTTTGAAATTAGAATGCTTTAGTCTTATCTGGTTTGCTCGGCTCGCGCTGCAAACCCTTGAGCCCGCACCCTGCGCGTTCGACTGTCAGCAAGCTCGACTGCTCTCGGCCACTCGTTTCCCTGCAGGTGGATCTGCTTGGGGCCCTCTTCCTTCCTTCAGGCGAGCTGGTTAATGGAGGACTACACTGTTGTTTGATAGGCCCACCCCTAGGGCTTGTGGCCATGGAGACACTGGGCACTCCCCAGGTGACCCCTCCTCCTCCTCCGCCTCTCTCGCCTTCTCAGGCTTTCAATCGGCTTCTGGCAGGGTTTCCAAAGAAGAAGAATTCCGAAGTCACGAAATTTGTTAAAAAACTGGATGATATCCTTATGATCTCTCTTCCTCCTGAAACCCCGATTCAAGTTGCTTTGTCTTTGGCCAAACGGGCTCTCATCGGCCAGTTTACTGGGCTATGGCCATCTCCAAAAACCACTGAGAGTTGGGTCAATAGAAATTGGGCGCCACTGATCAAAGAAAGTGTCACTTCTTACTTTCTGGGGAGAGGATACTTCCTCTTCGAATTCACTGCAAAGGAAGACAAAGATTTGATCTTCCAAAACGGCCCCTACTTCATGGGTCCTCAGGGTTTGTATCTGAATAAATGGACCCCGGATTTCGATCCAGCATTAGATGTTCCCAAAGCTGTTCCGGTGTGGGTTAGACTCCCAAATCTCCCAGTCCATTGTTGGAATTGGGACTCACTGATGCACATTGGAAATGCTTCGGGGAAATTTATAGACCGAGCAAACAATAAGGACCAATATGACTGTGCCAGGATTTGTGTAGAAGTAGATCTAGAGGTAGGGCTTCCTGAGGCCATCAAAATAAATGTAAGAATTTGGACGCATTTGCAGAAACTGGATTATGAGCACTTGCCCTTCAAATGTTGGAAATGTCACATGTATGGTCACTTTGCCAGAGGCTGCCCAACCAACAATGAGTCTGTGTAGGGGAAGGAGGACGAATGGAATCAAGTCAAGTGCCCCAAACCTCCCAAGTCACAAAAGCCGAGAGGCCCCAATGGCAAAGGACCTCAGCAGTCTTCTGCTCAACAGATCCCGCCTAATCCAGCTTCAGAAAATAAGTTAGACCCTCTCAGCTCGCAACCAGAGGAAACCCAGGAGGTAGAGATCCAAAAGGAGACAGAAGCTACTCAGGAGATCGAGAACCAAAAACCAGTCTCTCCAAGCAAAGGTACATCTTCAGCCTCCCTTAAAGGTATAAGTGTTGAAAACCCCAAAGGTAAGAATCTAGAAGATAATGAAGAAGATCAGGACACGGACGAGTCAGAGGAGGAAGGAGAAATAGGAGAGTCTCAAACCTTGGTAATAAGATCTACGAGAGGCCGTAAAACGGACAGGTAAAAAAGAGAGCAGGAGACATACAAAGAAAAATTACAAGGCAGCTAGCCAACTCTGGAAAAACAGCTAGCCTCAAAGCCTAGGATATTGAAAAACCATACCCAAGGCTCCAAGGGAGCCCATCAGAAACATAAATAATGAAGGTCATCTCCTAGAATTTCAGAGGTATGAGGAGTAAATTCAAGGAAGAAGCCATGAGAAGCCTGATAAGAATAGAAACTCCAGACATACTTCTCGTCCAGGAGACTAAGCTGGAAGACATAGCCTTCGTGCAAGCAAGCAAGAAACTTTGGTTTAAAAGTGAAGCAAGAGCAGTCTCTGCCAGGGGTGCCTTGGGAGGGATTGGCACTCTAGGGAACACTAATAAATTTGCAGTCATCAGTGAGACTAGCAACACTCACTGGTTGCTGCTGAAAATGCAAAATTTGGATACTAAAGAAATACTCAGCCTCTTCAACGTTTACTCTCCAATCAATGCGGGGAAAAAAAAGGTTTGTTGGGATTCGATAAGACATCAAGCAGACTTAATGAACCTGGAAAATATTATTATTGCTGGAGACCTCAATCTCACTTTGCACTCGTCTAAAAAAAGGGGAGGTAGTGCAGTCTGAGATCCGGCAAGGGAATGGGCGGAGGATCTTATGCAAGACTGGGACTTGCTAGATATCAAGCCTTCTTCCAGTAAGTACTCTTGGACTAGCAAAATAATAATCCCAGGTCATATTGCTGCCAGATTAGGCAGATTTTTTATTCAAAACTCCTATTTGTTGCTTGGTTTAGAGCCCAGAATGCACATCCTTGCTAGTAGTATCTCGGACCATAAGCCCATAAAGCTAGATCTTCTAGCCCATCTTGACCTCGTTCCTATTCCCTTTAGATTCAGTCCCCTCTGGGTCAAGGAGCCAGACTTCATGCAAATAGTGAAGGAATGTTGGAATCGACCTGTCAAAGGATCTCCTTTCTATATCTGGGAAGAAAAGCTTAGAAGGGTAAAAGGAGCAGTAAAACGATGGGATAAAACCCTGCCCAAACCTGATATAGAAAGAAAAAGTATTAAAGACTCTCTTGCTACTCATCAAACGCATATGGAGAATTCTATAGTCACAGAGGAACTGCTGGATCAAGAGGCCCATCTACAACAATGCTATCATTAGGCCTGCTTAGCTGAAGAAGAATACTGGAGACTAAAATCTCGAAATCTCTGGCTCAAAGCAGGGGACAGGAACCCTGCTTTTTTCCATAAACAAGCTCAGGCCAGAAAATGCTTCAACAATATCTCTGAGATTAAGGAGGACAGCGACACCTACAAGGAGTTTGCAGACATTAAGAAAGCAGCCTACGCTCATTTTCTAAACCTGTATAGTGAAGAAAAGGAACAACATAAATCCCCATATATGTTAGAATCTATTCCTTCTGCAATTACTCCTCGTATGAATGAAATCTTGGAGGCCATAGTCACTAAAGATGAAATTAAAAAGGCCCTTTATGATTTGGATCTGGATAAAGCCCTTGGGCCGGATGGCTTCTCTGCCAGGTTTTTCCAAGTCTGCTGGCTGATTGTTGAAAAGGACCTGCTCAAAATGGTTCAAAAGTCACAAAATACTCAGAAAATATGCGGCAGCACAAATTCTGCTTTCTTAGCTCTCATACCTAAGGAAAAAGGCGCCAGCAACTTCAGCAGATTTCGTCTGATCTCCTTATGCAACACGGGATACAAACTAATCACCAGAGTAATAGCAAATAGACTGAAGCACATTCTTCGCAAAATAATACCAGAGAATCAAGGAGGTTTCATCCAAGGAAGGCAGATCGTGGACAACTTCACCCTTGTACAAGAGGCAATTCATTCAAGTCTTCTTCAAAAAGAACAAGGTATGGTGATTAAACTTGATTTAGCAAATGCCTTTGATCGAGTAAAACATAGTTTCCTTTTAAAAGTCATGAGCAGGTTTGGTTTTGGAACAAATTTCATTAATTGGATCCGGGCATGCATCTTGGAGCCATGGATTGCTCCTCTTGTAAATGAAAGAGCCACGGATTTTTTCAAAGCTATGAGAGGGCTTAGGCAGGGGTGTCCCCTTTCCCCTCCACTATTTGTCATTCAAGCCTCTGTTCTCAGCTTCCTGCTAGACAAAAAAATGCAAGATCAAGATATTAATGGACTGTGTATTGCAAGAGGGGTCAAAAACATTAATCACGCCTTATTTGCAGATGATACTATGCTTTTGGGTGTTGCCTCTCTTCCCTCTGCCTCTAAATTTAAAGCAGTTTTGGAAGAATTCAGTAAGGTCTCAGGCAGCATTGTAAACAAGAATAAATGCCACATCTTTAGCTGGAATACTTCGCCCAGATTGCTCTCTGCTATCTCTAGATGTTTGGGATTTGCAGCCTTCGCTTCCTGGACTTCTTTCAAATACTTGGGCCTTCCTGTTGTTCATAAAAGACCTGCTAGCAAAGACTGGCTCCCTTAGCTTGAAAAAATTCAGTCTAGGATACAAGCTTGGGGTTACTCCTGGTTCAACTCTGTTGGCAAATCTGTCCTAATCAAATCTGTGCTTTCCAACCTCCCTCTATTTCAATTTGTCGGGCTGCTCGCTCCAGCATCCATATTAACAAAAATGGAGGAGTTCATATGGAGGTTCTTCTGGAAGGGAGGAAAACAGAATGAAAATAAGATTCCCCTTATCAGTTGGGAAATCATTTCCAAGCCACTAAGGGAGGGTGGTTTAAACTTCAAAAACTTTTGTCAACAGAATGTGGCTATGGCAGCTAAGGTTATCTGGAGGATCATCGCGCCCAATCCTGGTTGGGCCCAATTGGCCCTCTGGAAAAAATACTTCCGAGGTCCCTGTTCTAGCTGCTTAGACAACGTGATCCGCCTGCCTAACTCATCTTTCCTCAAGCTGTATGCTAAAGCTACTCCTCTAATCAAGGAACACACCTACTGGATCCTGGGAAACGGAAAAAGGATCAACATTTGGACTGATAAAATCATGCACATGGATCTGATTGAAGACAAAGCCCCCTCTAGAGCGCTGCGAGACTGGATGAAGAGAGCGGGGTTGTGTTCGTTGTGGGACATCTCTATTTGGAGCGATTCTTATTGGGAAGGGTGGAAAAGGATTGAAGTGTCGGTCCATCTAACCAATGAATGGTCCATGTTGCTCGACCTTCTTCATGGATTGGTGCCCACGCACACGAGGAAACGAGATGCGAAAGGTTGGGGACTGAAAACCAAAGGATATATTGTCTCCGCGGGATATGCTAAGTTGAACGAGAGACCACACGTCCCCCCCAATCCAGCACCTTGGCAGGGGATCTGGCACTTCCATTCATGGCCCAAAGTCAATTTTTTTTCCTAGCTCCTTTGTCATGGTAGAATCCTAACGTCTGACATTCTACAGAAAAAAGGTTTCTTTGGTCCCTCAGTTTGCTCGCTATGCAATGAGAATGTTGAGACAGCAGTCCATTTAACTCTGGAATGCAACTTCTCCAAGCAGATTTGGCTCTCCCTTATTCACACCTTGGATCCCAATTTTCTACTCCCTTGTTCCACCGTTGACCTCTTTTCTAATTGGGCAATCAAATATCCTGTTCCCTCTCCTAAAAACCTGATAATCAAAACAGCTTGGGCTATCTTTCCAAAAGTTATTTGCTGGCAGATATGGCTAGAATGCAACAAAAGAATTTTCAGAAATTCGAATCAGCATCACAAGGCCGTAGAATTCAAGATCAAATGTCATTTAAAGGAATGCCTGACTGATATAAAAAATGATTCTAGCCTCAGTCAGCAGGATATCGCTTGGGGTTCATACCTTGGCTTACAATTTCAACCAGCAATTAGAATTTCCCCTCCTCTTAAAGACTGGCAAATAAGGAAATCGGAAGCAGACTTTCAAGGCTGGCTCAAATCGCATTCAAGGCACTCACTCTTTTTCGATGGGGCAGCAAAGGGCAATCCGGGCAGAGCTAATGCAAGAGGTGTTGTTGTAAATTCAAATGGGGAAAAAATACATTCCTACGCTTGGGGGCTTGGACACTCAACCAACACTCAAGCTGAGGCTTTGGCACTCTTGCAAGGCCTCAAGATCCTTAAGGAGCTAAACATAAAGGAAGCAATTGTTATAGGAGACTCCCAGATCATTATAAATGTAATTGTTTCCAATTCCCCAGCTTTGGATCTTCAGCTAGCTAGGCTGATATCCAGAATTAAGGGATTGGAAAATGCTTTTCAGAAGTTGAACTACTATCATGTGCTGAGATCTCATAATAAAGATGCAGACACTGAAGCCAACAAAGCTGCCCTCCTCTCTGCCGGGGTCAAGATGAAAGACGGAGAAGAAGAATGGGAACCCATCCCATAAGTTGATTAACGTCATGTTTTACTACTTGATCTTAAATAAATTTGTTTGTATTTCCAAGTGGGGAAAAATTACGGAAATTGAATCTATAGAATCCCAAGCAAGGAAGAAGCCCTCAAGCTTCAGCAGCATTCTCACTGTCAACAGTGAGATGTACCAGGATTTAGACATCCTCATTGTAAACAGATTTTCGGCATTCAGGCCAAGATGAATATAAATACTCCATAATCGTGTCTGTCAAAAAAAAAGAGTAATGACAATTTTAGAGGGAGCTAGTAGCACGAAATGGCTTAAAGGATCTTACAGTTTGCATTATGAAAATAGACTATGCAAAAGGAATGTTAACCTAAGAGGGAGAATGCAGAAGAAGTTGATTTTGATTTGGAAATGTTTTGATTGGGTTATGTTTTGGCTTCCTAGAAGGACACATTACAAAACTATGTAGAGAGGTTGGAAAAGTAGTGTTCAAGTTAACTTATTTGATGATATTGTACTAATTGTTGAGTAGTTAAACCCTCTCTGCAAATAGATATGATCCCACTAGCCCAATGAGTGGTTCTAGCAACAAACGGGACAATATACAAGGCAGTTTCCTAGATTATAATCAAAATAAGAGAAGACGAAGGAGACCTACCTCGCTTTAATGCTATAATGCACTACTTTATTGAACATCTTGATCACTTGCTCCTCAGGCTCAGTCCTTGCTTCTCAGAGCATTTCAATACTTACATAAGAGGCAAAATACATGACAAAGAATAAAAGTGCAACAAGCATAATCAAATGTAATCCACTTAACAGATCAAGGAGCATTAAGATAAATGAAGCATTGACACAAGCATTTATGGAAAGTGAACCAGCAGTTATATATATTAATAAATAAAAAAGGAAGCATACAACCCAAGCCTTGATGTTAGTAGACCTCCTTGAGTGAATGTCTAAGTCCAAGCTCAAGCTCTCCAAGCACTTCTTCTCCAAGCCAAAGTGAATAGCATGTAGGCAATATCTTAGCATAAGGGTGCAAATAATCAGAGACCAACCATTTGGGAATGGAGGGGGGTGAATTTATAGGCAGGGAGAGGGAGTTAGGATCTCATCAAAGATAGGGGAAGGTCCTCATCTCAAGGAGGAAGCTCATAGGGATAAGATCAAAGGGTAGTATTAGGAGAATTCTACCACATCCAAAACAAACATCATCTAGCTTATCGTTTTGGAAGCCTCTATATCACAAAGCTTTTCCTCCACTTTGGGAATACTTGCCTTTTAGGGTTCAGCACGAGTATCCAAGCAAAAACCACGCTAGTAGTGTGAGGCTCATATGGTGCAACCCACCATCAGCAAGAGAGGGTAGTGTCATAGTTGTGCTGATCTAGAAATTAGGCTTTTGAGCTCATTTCTCTCAGGAAAGGCTCAAGGAAACTTTTCATTAGTTCTTCAGGGAGGATCTGGACTGCATATCAGGATGGGTACACTACATAGGTGTCAAGGTTTTGGCACTCCGGGGTATGACACAGGGAAGTGCAAGAGGTGTGACAAAATATTGTGTAATAGATGCCCCCTAAAGCATGAAGGCAAAATAGGGAGTGGTGGCTGAGATGATTTACGAGCTAGTGCAAGGACTAGAAAAAACACCATCAGGAGACCTGCAAATCAAGGACGCATCTACATATACATATCTGATACCTCTATCATATATATCAAAACATGAATCCATAGTATGGACATAGCCATCTGAAACATGAAAGGACCATGTGAAAATATCCATGCTATGGGTGCAGCCATCCGATATAGAAGGATCATCATCATCAAATATATAAGGTCCCACGATATGGTCACATCCATCCATATAGAGGAACATGTATACAATCATGAATAATACATAACTCCACGCAGATTGATTAATATCAAACAAAACTCAGGGTCTTGCGCTCCATCCCAACCCGATCAAAGTACGAATTCTAACATGTGAATGAATGTGTCGAAGTCGAACATGATAGAAAACCACCTGATTACCAACCAAAGATGTGAACCGTTAACAAGCATGAGAGAAACCAACAATAATGACAATGGCTCTCAAGGTATGTTAGTACGATCCATGAATGTGAAAATGAAGTTGAAGTAAAAGACCTGCGGAATAATCTGATCAAAGGCCAATGATGAAAACATGTCATCGAATGCAAAGAACTTGCCATTAAGGCATGCAAGCTCTAAGGTACTGAAAGGGAGTTTCTAAGTCATCTTCCTGGATAATAATCTGAATTCGACAGGTAATGACCCGTCAAAGGAGGGCCATAATGATTCCCTCGTCATCGACACGAAACAAGGAATAGTGGAATAAACGAGTATGATCCAGGACTGTGGAAAAAGTTTAGGCAATGTATAAGTAGTAAACTGCAGATATGACTTCTCTTGAACATATTGGAAACACGACTCCATAGTGTGGCAGCATTTGACTCAACATAGGACCAAGGGTCGTGATGACGAAGTGGAATAGTTAGATGAGAGGCAAAATGGATCACCCAAACCTAGAAGGAAAAGTGGCTAAGTGAGGATATCCCAAACCTGACACGAGAAACAGATGAGTGTCATGTTCAAGAGCAACATGCTACCTATACAAGAGATGTTTCACTTTCACTTTTTCCCCACTATTTCTAGTGAGTATAAGTTCATTCTTTGAATGAATCCATCCTAGTAAGCTTTACGAGTCCTAAGAAGGAGAAAATTGGTCTCGTCATGGTGACAAGCCTTTCGTCTTTTAATTTTACGAGTCCGGCGGAAGATTAACTCGGTGTCTTTTTCATATTTAGAGAGTTTGAAAAATATACAAAAAAGAAAACTCCATCAGGTCCCTTTTTGTAATTTTTCTCTCAAACCCAAAAAGATAGAAAATAATATTTGAGAGAACATCCCAGCCATGTTCGACTAAGGTATTCCTTTTTCGTACAATAGTCTATCTCAGTCTAGAAAAAGGGTTAAACCTATACTAAGTAGACGTCATTTCATTTACTTTGATGAGTTCGAAACGACAAGTACTCGTCAATATTTTCATTTTTTAGAGTCTGAAAAGAGCTAAAAGAGGACTCCACCTAGAGGAAGGAATGGTGTAAAAGGATAGCAACTAGTTCTGGTCATGATTGAACTGCTCAAAACATGTAAAGGTCAGGAGGATGGCTAATAAGACCACTCATCACAAATTTTCCTCAAGAAAGGGTAAAACAACCAAGTGAAGGTGAATGATTGACCAAAGAGATGGTGGCGATGGAATGAACAAACCAAGGCTCATCTAGCAAAAACAGGCTGATAAAACTGAAATCACAAGAGGTAAAGTGGGAATGGTTTCATTTTTACACAAGATTGAAACATGGGAAACTATGCTTGAGTATACCTAAAGATGGTTTCATTTTTCACAAGCTTGAAACATGAGAAAAAACTATGCATGGATTTGGTTTCATTTTTACACAAGTTTTAAACAAAGATAAACTATGCTTGAGATAAGTTTGCATGCCACCGGCATAATGACTCAATTCAAGGTACATGCCCCCAAAGCTTCATTTCATTCACCTAAGTAGACTACTTGTTACTAATAGGTGGATGGAATGAAAGTTCACTTACGAGATGAAGTGAAAGACTCGATTGGGATTTTACGAGATCTAATCAAAGACTCAAATTGGAAGAGGATTCGTTTCATTTTTTAATGAGCTTGACACACGAAAAGGACCATGCTCATGACACCTTGTTTCATTTTTTAACGAGCTTGACACAAGTAAAGGAACTTTGCTCATGACACCGATTTGATTTTTTAACTAGGTTGAGATAGTAAAAGAACTATCCTCATGGGGACCTATTTCATTTTTTAATGAGGTTGAAATAGTAAAAGAACTATTCTCATGGTCCTCGTTTCATTTTTTAATGAGATTGACACAAGACAAGGAACTTTGCTCCAAACCCTTAATCATAGACCGAAAGAGGCCATGGCTTCCAAGACATTCTCATCAGATGGGAGAAAAACACTTTGAAAGGGATACATGTCCATGGATCCAATGGAAAAATCGGGCTCTAATGCCCCCAGTACATGGGATACTACATTACCTACTAGATCACAAGTAGATGTGGGCATGGAATAGGTGGCCACGTAATTAACCTGTGGCGGGGGCAGATACTGCTTGTAAATAAGAACCACTTAGGGATGATGGTTGATTGGGTGTTGATTCAGGACCAATGAATGTAAGTTGATCAATGACCACAATGCTTCCTTCATGCGGGAAACACATCACTCAAAAGAGAGACGAAACAAGAGCTCACATGACGTAAACATAGTCACAGCCAAGAAGTAGATTAAAATCCAATGGGCCTTGGACAACCATCACGTCTATATAGACAGCCTTTCCTCCCAAAGTAATAGGTAACCTAGGAAGGATCCCTAACAGTTGACTAGTTCCTCTGTTAAAAGCTAACAGGTTCTGGGTGACTGGGACAAGCTGAGGAGAACCTAAAGCTTGCCAAGTAGTTGAGGAAAAAATACTTATAGATGTGCCCTCGTCTATGACAGTGCTAGGTACGGCCATATTGTAAGCCTGTATTGTAATCTAGAAAGGCACATAAGATGAACAACGATATCCTACCAGTTGACTCCAATCAAATGAAGTGACTAAACTACTAGGAGAGGGTGTCATAAGAACGTGAGATCTGCCCTCTAATGCTATGGGAATGGGAGAAATTCTCTCATGCACCTCAGGAATAGGAGGATTCCCCTCCAATTCATTTGAAACTGAAGAAACCAGAAAAACCTGAGCAATATGAGGTTCACTCTCTACCGGAAAGGTACGGTTAACTGAAGGTGGAGCCAAGTCTACCATTTTCTCAACCAATGGTTGGTTGAGAACGGACTCACAAGACTCACTTTCAGAGAGAGCGGAGTTAACCAAAGATGACTTTTGATCAATCATTAGATCAACTAGTGAAGGATCAGGGGAAATCTTTTGATACCTGGCTCGAAGACGAGGTTGAGAAGCTGTAAGTTTTTCCAACTCTTTCGAAGCTTCATCCATAAGAGGACAAAGGTGAATGGGGAGATTACCTTCACACAAATTACAGGTAAAATTGACTTTTCCCTTTTTCCCATGAGCTTTATTATTGCTAGTTGAAGTTTTATCACCAGCATGAACTCCATAGGTTGATGACAATGGTCAATGTGAATCTGTGGACCACGTTTCTAAGACCTTGGGAATACCAGGACAATTTCGAAGAAGGTGATCACCGTTACATAACATGCAAGGGGATTTCACTTTCCGAGGTTAATTGGAAGATTTTTTTACATCAGTTGCATCCGTAGTAATGGTTGCTTGGTTTCCCCCTTGCTTATTTTGCTTCTTCTTCTTCGTCCTTTTCTTCTTCTTCTTATCTTCTTGGCTACTAGAATCCAACCTTTCACCAGGAGAAGAGGAAGAACAAGGTGAATAAATAGGTGAAGAAAGAGAGGGGTCAACTTTAGGGTCAACATGATATTGATGTTGTTCAGTTGGAGGAGAAATCAATTGAAACATAGTTTGGACACTCGAAATCACTGAGGTTGAAAATAACCAAACTAGCAGACCAATGGGCAATCCAGGAAGGGACAATGTTGCCATATAAGGAGCACCAGTATTTCGAAAAGAAGGAAAAGGACTAGGATTCTCGTTAGAGGGGTTTCCTTGACTGGTAGACTCAGGAAATGTTTCCATTGGTATCAACCTAAGATCTACTAAGGACTATTTCCATAGGAAGGATGTTTTTCCGCAGTCAATTAATGATTTTAGAACATTAACAAAAATAAATCAAAAAGGGGTAACTAGGCAAAAGGGTTTACCAAGTATCAATGAACCGTTATATACACCTTATCTGAAACCAAGGACTTAACGTACGACAGACAATCTCCCTAAATGTTGTGTTTGGTGTATCATGTTTACAAGGTGGCTGACTCGGTTACTTGTGGCTAAAGGATAACAACCTAGTGGAGTCTACCAATATATACTTGATAGTACGAGGAGCACAAGTCTGTGTTAGCATTGTCTAATGCATAACCGTTCAGTGAGAGTGTTCCCATATACTTGCCATCATTGAAGTGCCTCCGATATACCCGAAAGTATTGGAGAACCTTCGATATACTTCCGTACTAGAATGAGATTTCACCCCCAGGATACAATGCAGGCAGTTAACGACAATTGGTAGGCTTAAAGACATTGTAACACATTTTAGCCTAGACCTCTAAATATTTGCGTTAACTTCCAAATGCTCCTTAGATTAATTGAGGTAGATTTTAAGGTTTATCTTCAATTATGTTTCAGTTTTGGGCTCAAAACGATGTCACCCGAATCCTTAAGATGCAGCTATATGAGAAAAGGAAAATTTTCCACTTCAATGAAATGTAAACTAACCAAGGGAAGAAAGTCAATCAATAATGCATCAAACAACATGCCTTCCACTAAATTTCAATTTTGTCTTCCAAATGCCATGCCAAAAGTAAAAAGATTTTCACTTTTCACTATCCTAAATGCAACTCTTCGAAAGAAAAATGATTTTAACTTTACCAAGATGCACTTATATGAGTTATGCTTTTCTTTTCATTTTGAATGATTTGATGCACCTAATACAATATTTAGCTTTCAATCAATGAAAAATGTGATCTATTCTCAACGATGAATCTCAAAAAATAACTTTTGAATGCAACTAATATAATGCATTTTCACGAAAAGTAACTTTTTAAAGACAAGCTAAAACCAATACACAATGATGTTTTCAATGATTTCCACATAAAACAACACTCAATCAATCAGCAAAACCAGCATCTCAATGACACCAACAAGCAGCAAGTGATGACCAATTGACTAGAAACCCTAGAACTCAATCAGATTTTACTTCAAAGCCAATGAGACAAACTTTAAAAATTAATCAAGACAATCAATCAAAAAACTAACAAATCCAAGCATACAGGATGGGAAAATTCCTCAGGGGCCAAGACACACTGAATTCTAAGGCAATAACCCTAAAAATTCTCAAATTTAAGGATCAGCTGCTTTATATAGCAAAACCCTTGTTGGTAGGGTCATCAGGACTACTTTTCGTAGCAAAACCTGTGTTGGTTAGGGTCATTAGCACTACTTGTTGAAAATTGGCAACAAGAAATAGCTAAAAATAGAAGTGCTAAAAATAGCAGTTTGGGCATCAGTGCTGGATTGGGCAACATGGAATGAAAAATGGAAGTGCTAAAAATAGAAGTTCTATTTTAAGTAGTGCAGTGTGGATTCCTATTTTAGTCAGTCCTTAGACTAGAAATAGGAAGTAAAATTCGAATTTGGTCTTACCAGCAGTTTGAATATTAATTAATTAATTCAGTTTGAGTTAATTAGTTAAGGAAAATCAAACTTGAAGTCTTTGTGAGAACATGCAATAATTTCTCCACTGGTTGGGGAATGTGTCCTTGATTTGCTCCACTGATTGAGGAATTAAGGTTGAGTTCTATATTGAGAGGATCATTTGACTTAGTTTAACTTAGTCAAGTCCAGTTAGATTAATTTAACAAGTTGTTAAATTAATGAGATTCAGTTTGTTGATGCTTGCATGCATGTGACAGCTGGTATTTTCAGATAACTAAGTATTCACTCATGGATAACTGATGCATGGTAGTTCAAACAAAGACCCAGTTGAGATCAGATAAGGGAAAATGTACTATCAGTTGTTAGGATATTCCTAGTGAATATTCCTTACATGAGGAAGGAATATTATTCCTTCTAGTACTGTGTAGTTGGACCTGAGGTGACAGCAAGTATGATTTGGGCCAATTGGCACATGTTATGTATTTGGACCCCAATCAAAACTGTGCAAGGAAATAGAGGTTTGGAGGTCTTGTGGAGCCTATATATATAGGCCTAGATAGTCCATGAGCTACATCATCAAAGTATAGAGAGAGCAGGATAGATTTTGAGCTGATTCTTTTTGTATGTTGTTGAGGATTTCCACTTGATTGATAATACAAAGATGAAGTTTTAGGCTGGTTATTTTCCTAGATAAACTCTTCTGCATTATGTGTGATTGATTCCTTCTTATCCGTTATATGTGTTCATGCTTGATGTTGCTCATGGTTGATTAGCTTCCGCAAAGTTTATGGCAGATGTAGATCTAGTATTATGCTTTAGTACATTGCATATATCAGTTTGATCTGCAGGTGAAATTTCTACATGATATCAATGAGCTGGCTGATTTGTAGAGATAATTCTACACTACTTTATATAGTAAAAACGGTGTTGATTTTGAACACGAGAAAATAGTGGAAAACAAGGTTTTCAACGCAACTATACAGGTAAAAACTAGCACTTCCAGCGCGATTGTCACTAATAAAACTCGCGTTGGGTGAGGAATATGGGAAAAAAAGATTCCAAAAAACAATCCAGAATTAGCACTCTAAGTTGGTAATCAATGATTGTGCAGACCTATACTAACTCACACAAGTCGAGAAATCGACAGTTGGTCAAACTAATCAAAGGATCGGATTGAAGAAATGTATGGAAATGTTATAGCATCCCCAGTGGAGTCGTCATTTTTTTTAGGTAAATCCTCTCTGTAGACATAGATGATCCCTCTAGCCCAATGAGTGGGTCTAGCAACAAACGAGACAATCTACAAGACACTTTCCTAGATTACAATCGAAATAAGAGAAGAGGAAGGATACCTACCTCACTCTCATGATATAATGCACTCCTTTGTTGAAGATCTTGATCACTTGCTCCTCAGGCTCAGTCCTCGATGCTCATGTCGTTTGAATACCTGCATAAGAGGCCAAAGACATGACAAGGCATAAAATTGAAACAAGCATAATCAAATGTAATCAAATTAATAGATCAAGGAGCATTAAGATAAATGAAGCATTGACACAAGCATTTACGGAAAGTGAACCAGTAGTTGTATATATTAATAAACAAAAGAGGAAGCATACAACCCAAGACTTGATGTTAGTAGCCCACCTTGAGTGAATGTCCAAGTCCAAGCTCAATCTCTCCAAGCACTCCTTCTCCAAGCCAAAGTGAATAGCATGTAAGCACTATCTTAGCATAAGGACACAAATAATCAGAGACCAACCATTTAGGAATGGAGGGGGATGAATTTATAGGCAATGAGAGGGAGTTCGGATCTCACTAAAGATAGGGGAAGGTCCTTATCTCAAGGAGGAAGCTCATAGGAATAATATCAAAGGGTAATATTGGGAGAATTTGACCACATCCACAACAAACATCATCCAACTCGACGTTCTAGAAGCCGTTAGATCACGAAGCTTCTCCTCCACTTTGGGAAAACTTGAGTTTTAGGGTTCAGCGCGATTATCCAAGCAAAAACTATGTTGGAAGCGTGAGGCTCATATGGTGCAACCTACCATCAGCACGAAAGGGCAGTGTCACAATCTCGCTAACCCATAGATTAGAGTTTTGAGCTCATTTTTATCAAGAAAGGCTCAAGGAAATTTTTCATTAGTTCTTCAAGGAGGATCTGGATTACATATCAGGATGGGTACACTACATAGTTGTCAAGTTTTTGGCACTCTGGGGTATGACACAGGGAAGTACAGGAGTTGTGACAAAATACTGTGTAACACCCACAATTGTTTGATTCAATTTGGGAGCACATGGATTGAGTAGAGAGAACTAATGATGGATTGAAAGATCATGAGGGAAGAATTGATATTTTGAAAGCTAATACGACTTATTGAAGAATATGAGGCAAAACTTTGTTATGAAGGATAGAAGGCATGTGCTAAGAGCTATGAGGAAGTTTGGCTCCTTGAAGATGGTAGATAAACCATTTGATGACAAAGTTGTATGAAGACTATTGAGATCCATAAAGGTCAAAGTTTGATATGATGTGATGTTGTTAGGAGCCGAGAAACCCTGTCATGGCGATAGAATGTGAAATAATTTTGCTTCGTAAAATGTTTGACATCTAGGAAATTCCAAGCTCAGGTATGATGTAATGCGAGAAACGAACCCTACAACTACAACTATATCTCCATGGAAGAACAAATAGTTGATGTATATATGAAGTATAAGATAAGATAATACTTATGGTAATGTCTTTCTGGTTGAGAGGGAGTAAGTATATCCTCCTTGGTTGAGAGGGAGTAAGGATATCCTCCTTAGTTGAGAGGGAGTAATGGTGGACACTGTATGCTCCATGTGTCATGCACAAGGCTAGCACCAATAGTCGTAAGTCTAGTGTAGGCACTGGTAGGGAGAATGTAGGATTAGATAAGCATTTGGGACTGATACTCCTTTAGGATTTGGAATCCAAGATAGGTAGTAGTCACGTGGACCAATACTCTTTAAGGATAGGTCAAGGTATCCAATATAAGGGTAGTCGAACAGGACCGATACTTTTTTAGGATTGTGAATCCAAGATAAGAATAGTCTTGTAAGGACATCCCTGGTGAACATATGGATGGGTATGTGCCTTGAGATGATGTGGTGATGGTGTCCAAATATCTTCCTCCCAACATTGTGCTATGTTTGATGATGGCTTATCAATCTTACTCTTCTTATGAGAATATTTCAATTTGAGAGTATCCTCGTATCCTAGTGTATAATTATGAATACCTCCCTAGTTAAGAGGGAGTGTTGAAAAAGGTAACTAGGTTCAATATTCATAATTATCATTTATACTTGTGTGATTATATATTTCATGTAAAAACAAATTATTATTTTATCATAGCATGTTCTTCATGCTTATTATTATTTGCATTGGTCAAAGTCAAAAGCTTATAGCATAGAAAAAATAAATTCAAATATTTAATTTGAGTCAAACTCACCTCAAGATGTCAAGTCAACCCTACTTGTAGATTCGGCCCTGCCTGAGGAGAAACATCTATTTGAACCCCTCCGGACAATATAAATAGAGGGTGAATTGAGCTTATTTGTGGACAACTAATGCGCGTGATCTGATCTGAAATAAATCAAGAAGAAGGGTGAACTCAATGGAGGTTGAATTCTAAAGTTTGCATATGCAAAGGAAGATTTTCTTGGATATGTGATAGTTTTTCCATGACACATCTCTTGTTGAAATACTATTCCTGATGTTGTACATGTTGTTGGTATTTTGCTGTTGATGGATTTTCTATGTGGAAGGAGGTTTTGAATTGGCATCTTGAGAGTTGGAGTATTTTTATGGTCATGGGTGTTGGATATCTCATTTTGATTTGATTCTACAAGAAGATAATTTTTATGGGTTTTCTCCCTTGTGGACTTTTCGCCCTGGCTTAGATCCTATATATTGTGTTCTTTGTTTCTTGTGATATTCATGTTTTGTATGTTTGGTAATTGTTTGATGAAGAGAACATAATAAACATAAATAAGAATCCAACAACATTCACAAGCAATTATCAAAGAAGAGAAATATATCCTAATGTACATTCAAACTCATTTCTAAATGCATTGGACCTTTTGTAACTCATGCATGATGTAATTTTTTATTTCCATTTCATGACTAAATAATCATGTTGAGTCATTTTCTATTCATTTGTCTTCAATCACTACCTTCAAGGTGTCACCCCATGATATGTCTAGTTGGTTTCCATGTCTCATAAGGAGATATTCCAAAGGTACTTAAGACATCAAAAACTACTAAGTAATAAAACATGGAGTGTGAGAAGTGTGTGGAGAAAAGGTACGTGTGGAAGTTAGGGTTGTGAAGATGTAATGGTGTATGGAGGATTGGATTTTGGTTTCGTTGTGCAAAGGTAATGATGTCCGAAGGATTGGGTTGTGTGGAGGATGTGTTATGCAAAACATATTGCACATCCTTAAAAATGGTTAAGTATAGAATATAATAAATGGTTATGTGCAAAGAAATGGTGTGTGTGGAAGAATATGAAGTGGGGGAGTACTTTTGCACCAACTTGGAAAATGACTAAGTAAAAGAAGAAAAGTAATTCCTTGTAAAATAATACTTAGTCATGAAAATAGAAAATAGATCAATAAAATTGAGATAAATATAATAGGGAAATAATGCAGACATGTGGGGAAGAATAGTGATATCTTTGGCATTAGATCTTCTTTTTTTTATTTTGCAGAATGTTGGATGAAGCTGAGAAACGAGGCTATCAAATGAAAATATAAACATAAGCAATTTATTTCTTTTTGAAGTCTTTTATTCTCTTCTCTTTGTTCAAAGGAGAAACCATCATTGTTGGCCTTACGTGAAGAATATTAGGATTCGCTGAAAGCGTGATGCTTCGAAATCATTGCTTCAAAATCATTCCATTTGATGTGTCACATGAAAACACATCAACGGGAGTTAGTCTTGATATCTCTCTTGGAAACAATCTTTAAATTCTTGTTGTATTTGGAGATCTTTAATATTCAATTATTTGTTGCATGTTGATTCCAACACATGGATAACATATATATGACATCCATTTATATAGCACTTCTTTAACTACATCCTCCACACTTGCATTATTGATACATGCTTGGATATGCCTTTTATAGTTCTAGGATTTTTGTCATCATCCACATAATCCAATGTTTTTGTGTAGTGATCCAACTTATCCCAACATATCAATAGCAAACTCACACCAATTAGAACATTATCAGAGCCTAGAGGTAATATGTTCAATGTGGTTTTCAAGTGCAACCCATTTATTTCCAACATGCATGTTTCCATTAATTCGATCACTTTCCCCTTTGTTTCTATAACTAGCTGGGCCAACTATGTCGTCCTATGCTTACTTCTCCAAAGAATACATGTATCAACAACTTAGAGTGTAATATAACTAAGGTTAGATCTAGGGTTAATTAAAATAGAAACAATTCATCGAGTAATTATACCTTTTACTTCCACCACCAAGGCTTGATAGTCTTCTTATTGATTCTCCAGAACAACATAGATTTGAGGTATGGCTTGTGTCACATAATTGATAGTAGGGGGTTTTTATACATTGTAGACCCTCTTGTTTTCATTCTATTGGTGAGGACAAATTCAAAGTACATGTTCTTCTATGTACCCCCAACACTTCAATTGTACTCTTATGATCTCTCGTTTTTTCTTCCACTACTTATGCTAGTTTATTTCCATGATGCATGGGATAATTTTGGTGTGCATGCTTTTAGCTGGATGACTTGGTTGTGCACTATTTCTTGGGTTCTTATACTGTTGTGACTTGAATACTTTCTTTTTCAAACCAAATCTATCTCTCTTATCCTAAGTATTTTGGGATTCTAGACTCTGCTCATAGTAGTACTTATCCCTCTAAACAGTGTCCTCAAGTGTCCTAGGTTCATAAACTCATTTCTATCTTGATAGGATTGTGGCAATCCAATGAGAAAGTGTTGTATTTTTACTCTCTCTCTTGTTATGTACAACAAATACCTTAATGGCTCTAAAAACAGATTAACATAGTTATCCATAGTTAGTTGTCCCAACTTCAATTCATGGAACTCCTCATTTTTTCCTTCATAATATCTTTTTGACAAGTACTTCTACCTAAAATATTTCTTAAATTGTTTCCAGGTAATAATTATCTCAACAATTCCCTTCATAGCCTTGAGAGCTTCCCACTAGATGGAAGCTCTACCATTCATAGTGACTATAGTTACTCTGCTTTGATACCATTTGTAACATACCCAATCACCTCTCCTATTAATTGAGGTTACAAGGTATCAACTTTCGATCTTTTCCAATTCAATTAATGACTCCAATTTCACCATGATATTGACCTAACACCCTCAAGGATGTGTTTAAAAAGTTCATACAAGACATAAAAACATTAGGGGTAAATAAGCATCACCACTATGCTCTGGTTCTATAGAACTTATAGATGCTAAATATACCATTTAGATATTTGATGCCAAATCACCACCTTTGGTCATTAATAAATTTCATTAAGATGTTGAGGGTGAACTAGAATGTGAGAATCTTTAATAAATGTAAAATTTTTATTTATTGAATACACAAATTTAGAAAATTGCTAACAAGAACGGTTGGTTAGCAAGTTGATGTAGAGAAAGCTTTAATAAATGTAGAGAGCTTGAATTTTTCCTCAGTATTGATGAGGAGAGATTTCAACCCATTTGTTGATTGTGAAGCTAATCCACAAATTTACCAATCTTAGCAAGATGTCTTAAACTAAAAGAGACTAGAGTTGATACTATAAACTCATTTCTCATAAAGGAGAATGTAATTTTTCCCTTTTCTAGGTGGATAACAAGCTAAATTAACATGCTCAAGATTGAACTTGAGAATTGGGGATGATAGGAATGATATGGATGGTATCTCTCTTTAAGGTCACTAGATCATGTTTCTATATTAACCAAATATTATTGCAATCCATTACCAATCAAAGCATATGCCTCCTAGTGGAGGTGAGTATTAACAGTGCTCATTTCAAAAACCTGGAAACCAATATTCTTTACATGGAAAAAGGAACACGATTAGGGAGGACTCATATGGACCATTTCTTCCACTCAAATAATGATGTTCATCCATGCCCAAGAATGGTTTAACTCCCACCAAAGGGTATACACCACATAACATTCTATACATATGGAAACACACATACACACACACACACACATATATGAATGTGGTTTAGATGTTTGATGATGACTAAGAACACCTAGTCTTCCGTATAATTCTAAGAGATTCTAATCTTGAGAATTTTGTTTTCTATACACTGGAAAGGATTAGTGGTTCATTTATGTGCAAAAATGCACAACGCTCCCATGCCCTACCAAAACTATGGGCCATTACTAGAAATATGAGGACAATGTCCCTTATCTAGGCACGTCTTTAAGTTTTAAGAAGAAGGGAGCAATTAGCTCAACTCGCAACAAGAGAACTCTATGCAACAAGCATCACATATACAACACCATAAAAAATTAATATCTCATTATCCCATCCACATATTGAATTTGTCATCATTCATATACACAAATCCATTCAGTAAGCAAACATAGATGGGTTGTCTTTACTTAAGAGATATTAGTTTCACATAATTATCTTCCTGAGTATACAAAATGTTAATTTATGGCAAGATACACACACAAGCTTTAACATAGGTAACCATCAAATGCAATACATAAAATTCATTAGGAGAAGTTGAGACACTTATCTAAAAGTTAGAATTTCTAGTTGAACTGAGAATGAGCTTTTTCCACCCAACCTAGGGCTCAACTACATATCAACTCTCTATATTTGGCTACCCATTAGTTAGGTCATGATACCCCAAAGGATATCGTCAATGCTCATGAAAATTGGCTAGGTGAAGGCAACCATCCTTTGCAAGCATGAGATAAATAGAGAATTCCTCTTCCTTACCGAGCTTGGGCCTTTCACGATCTCTGTTTTCCTCTAGATTGGCTTATAAAGAAAATAAGGAAATCCCTTCATTGCTTTATAGTCCCTCAACAATTTCCTTTCCCTTGCTTGTCACACTTGCCCAACACACATCAAATCACGGCTCCCTTAATTCAACTTGGTTCCAAAGCTTCTTTGTAAGGATTTAAGAAACAAAATTCAGCCTTAGTAAGCCCATAACACACCAATAATGATCCAATTTGTAATTTACACTTTTCTGGTCATATTTGGGCTCAAAATCAAGTTTTATTCACCCAAAATGCCTTGACATTCATTCCACTTGGTAATGGAAACACTCTACTCATGAATTCACTTCTATCTAGGCACTCATGCATCCCTTTGTTGATTTTTAAATGGCTAAAATTCCCTAGATGACTATTCTTCTATGTTTTGTCCCTCATGGGTTAACTCTTGAAATTTGAGTTGGGTACTTGCATTGCCCACTAAAGTCTGAGGGAGCCTCTCAACCACCGCACAATCCCTATAATTTTGGTAGGTGGATACTTCAACTACCCATTTCTTCATTCAATGAGCCATGGGTTGGTAGGAAAAGTAAGACAACAACTTCAAATTCAAATTCTCAGCAATAATTTTTGTGGGCATTTTCTAGCAATTACAAGAGATATTCATTTCCATAGACCCCACTTCCTACTCATAGTATCATAATTGATTGATGCTTGTCTTTCTCAATTAATTGTTCAACATATTTACATTAATGAGTAATTATTCATACATATTGTTTCTAAATGGTTCAATCTAACTTATCATAACAATGACTTATAAACAACATACCAATACCTTAATTTATAATAATCTTTGAAATCAAAATAAAAACTTTAAAATAATTATCAAAATTTAAAATATATAATATTTGAAAATTTTCATACAACAAAAAAATCTATTTATTTAAAATATTATATACTATAAATATTTATTTTAAAAAACATTTCAAATTAATTTAAAACCATTCACATTTTACCAATACTAAAGTATATACAAACCCAAAAAAAAATAAAAGCTAATCCAAAACCCTACCATTTTACCAAAACTAAAGTATACTACAAACCCAAAAAAAAAAAAAAAAGTTAATCCAAAATCCTAACATTCCATAAACTTAAAAGTAAAGTGAAAAGGACAATACTATCTCTCTTTGACCCACCAAACAAAATCCACTGACAATATTGATAAATTGGAAATAGATATGGATAAAATTATTTGCAAATCAATTCCAAACACTAAAATTCGAAAAATAAAAAATTGATAACAAAACTTATTTTCAATATCTTCCTAAAATAAAAATGAAAATAACACTACAATCTCACTTTGACCAACCCAACAAAATCCATATACAATATTCATATAGTTTTAGGTAAAATCCTTTGAAAATGCCATAATGAAATATGTCAAAATACATCTATGTTGGCAGGTAAGAGTAAATTTATACCAAGAGATGTGCATGTTTCATAATTGTCCCACATGCAAAACAAGTGCCTTCTATACCATGCGAATGAAGAACATCCACGTAAATTTGTGGGGGAGTGGGGGTCGTTTGGCAACTCTTTTCTCATTGGATAACCATATGATTTACGTGTTAACTCCGGCATATGTTATTGCCAATTATGATATATGGAGCATCGCATGTTTTTGGCGTTCGTTATACATTGCGGTTTTCTTTTATAAATAAATATTAGATTACTTTAGTTTAAATTAATATTCGTAAAAGATAAAATTAAATTAAATTAAATGAGAATCTTAGAGGAAAAAGAGAAAGGAGTGAAAGTATTTTTTTTAAATTAAAACTCGAAAAATATTAACAACAAAATAAATAGTAAATTTAATTATAATTTTATAAAAATATACACAGAATAATTGTCTTTTTTATTTGAAATAAGAAAGAAGTGTAGAATATTTATATGTAATAATAATTTATTTTTTAATTATAAATGAAAAATATTAAATGTTTTTTAATATAAATAAAAAATATTTATTTGATATTGGATATTGTTTTAAAAAGTCTATAACATCAATGTGTTTCTTCCCATTTGTTTAAATAATAAAATAATAAGATAAAAGTTCAAATTGTATATTAAAAAATAATTAACACAGAATATATATATCTATATATATAACATGAAAAATGTATATATAAATAAAATATTATTTTTTTTCCTTCAAACTTTCCATTACATGAATATTAATTATAAAGCACAGCATAGCCGAACTTTATTTTCAATAGGTGGGAACAAACTCTAATTATTTGAATTAAGGGGAATATTTTGATAAGGTTAAAATAGTTTAAGATAATAAAATGAATTGAAGTATCTTTAAAATATAAGTTGTTTTTAACTATATTGGTGTTAGTGATAAAAATGAAATGTTATATTTATCTATGTATATTTATATTTATATTTGAGATTTGTTTGAACTAGGGTTATTTAAATATAATAATCATAAGTATTTTAAATGGGAAAAAAGTATTTTAAATGGGTAAAAGTTATTGGTGTGAGTGATAAAAATGAAATGTTATATTTATCTATGTATATTTATATTTATATTTGAGATTTGTTTGAACTAGGGTTATTTAAATATAATAATCATAAGTATTTTAAATGGGAAAAAGTTGTAATAGCTAGCATTTTATTATAATTTTTTGAAAAAATAGATTTTTATATCATTTATATTTGTGAATATAATAGAATATAATATTTATAAAAAAAGGTAAAGGTTTAAATTTAAATTTAATCAGTTGTCATTATAATTTTTAGGAAAGTGTTAATAATTTGCAAGTTATTATGATTTAGCAAAGGCTAAGATATTTGGAGACACATTTGTCTTTTGGGGATCTTACTCTTGGGAAGTGCTTATCCTTCTAGCCTTATTAATGGGCCAAAGCTCTCATTCAGGGTTTGGCTTGTAAACATAGGTTTTAAATAAAACATCAAATTGGAGTGTATGGCAAGGTACCTATTCTGTCAATGTTTTGTTTCTATGTAAGCAAGATGTTGCAAACCTAGATAGGGTGTGTGGAGGGTGGAACTAGAGATCTCATACTTGTGGATATGAGTCCTTAACCAAAGCATTGGACTAAAGTGTTTGAAAATATATTCACTTCCTTAATCTTTTATCTTGTGTAAATGAAGATGCCATAGATTTATGCAAGTCGTGTAGTTGTACATCTTGAGACCTTGTACTTATGAATCTAAGTAAAAAATAAATTTATTGATTTAAACTATGTCTTTTTTAGCTAAAAACTTTTGTTGATCCATGAGGAGGAGTGAAGCTCATTCTTTTCATCATCATTATACAAGTTACATTCTCACAACATGTCTTCTATGGGATTAGTCTCCATAATGAAAACCTGATACCTTAATCAATTAACATCATTCACGTTGACTAATTTTTTGGTAGCCCTTAAGGAGAACATGGGGCAAGTTTTGTTTTACATATCCATGCAAGGGTAGAGGTATGCATGACTGACACATTCAACTGTAATCTTCAGGTGCCATTATGACTACCTTAAGGTATTATGTAAATTTATTGTTTGACATAGTTGAGGTGGTTTGCTTGAAGGGTTGTGAGGTAGTTCTCGACTCTCCTTACCCATGTTCAGATCCTCGATAAGGCTTTGGATTACTGTGATAGGCTAGAAGGGTGGGTGTCTGACATGAGTGGAACCCCTTGTGAGAGTGTTTCTAGACATCTTGACCCTTGCTAATTCATAAGTTTCTTGCTATGCCCTAGCTTTTGAATTGTTAGCACTTTCCTAAGGGCTATAGTGATAGCCAATCATATTTGAACTTGGGCCTCACTTAGGTAATATCGACCAACTATTGATTCCTCTAATAAAAAGCATTTGAAATACCTCTATAAGAACGTGGAGATAGACTTTGATATTGTATATACATGTATGTAGTGTTATGCATTCAAAACACATATTTAATTATTACCTCAAAGTACCTCATCTCCATATTAAAGTATTGAGTGAAATGATCATAAAAGTTGAACTTCGAATAATAATGAAAAAATCCAAATTCATAATTATTAGATCTAATTCTTAATTCTATTGATTTTTCAAAATATTACATTTTATATGACCTCGTGCAAGTTGTTGCTCTTCCACTAGGTAGACTAGACCATTGGTAGCGCATAAGGCCCTTTGTTCTTGAAAAATGCATAATCAAAATTTTGCAAAAACAGGTTACATAGCGAAGCCATAGTCCAAGCAAACTAAGAGCTCTTAACTAACTGAACTTGCCTATGTTATAAAATAGACTAGAACTAGAAAACAATGAAGTTGATGGCTTATATGACATCAGAAATTGAGAAAATTTCAAAGGCTCTACCTTGATAGAGGTGCCTCTAGCTTGACCAATTACTCTGGAGCCTACTCCTAGTGCTATGTTGGCTTCAATTCATTCTATGCGGTGGCTCAAGTCCTACATTTGTAATTTCATTTCATTCAACATTATAAGCATTTCATCTTTTGCATCTTTCCCATCAAGCACAAATTTGGCCAATAGATATTTTATGTTCCAATATAAATTGATGGTGCAGAGGTATCGATTCTATTGGCCATTAGTGTGGCCAATATTATACACCCAATCTAATATATGGGAAACAATATCATAGTAGGGCTAAACACCACACTCTTGTATTATTTCCTCCTTAACCTCTTGTAATTATTGTTGAATGTCTAGTGATGTTTTCTCCCAGAACTAGCGAGTTGATGGATCAACCCAATACTTTACTCACAAGCCACCTATAATACCACATACACTACTTCCCTTGTGAATACAAGCCCTTTCTCAAACCACAGTTGAGGTTATAAGCACCGAGGATGGCTAGGAGAACAAGGTGATGCAAAAAGAGATAATTGTACCAAAACTAGTAAGGGAGATGGGGTGATAGCGAGTGGGTTTTTTCTTAGCCCAACTCTCCAAAAACTACTCTAGAAGCTAGGAAGCCAAGCCTATCACTAGAAGGAAAGAATAACAATCAAATTTATGAAGGTCAACTAAAGCAAGGGAGTTGGAAGGAATGAGAATATTGCAAGGAAACAACAAGAATAAAATGGTGGAGTCCATCATGGTGAGAAGCAAAGCAATAAATACAAGCATCCAAGAGTAAATAGGACCAATTTGGTAGCAACACAACATAGTTAATGGGACGACACATTTTATGAGTGCATTTATGGCCAATAATGAAGAATGAAGAAGTGTTATATGGCATGCATAAGGCTAATGGGAGGGGGAAGGTGTGGTATGTCTTCTCCACTTATTACATGGAATGATGACATCCCTGTCCCTTCTCCCCATGTATTCTCACTTCTCATCCCATGTAGGGATTGTATAAAAATAATATAAGAATGGATTTCAATACTTTAATGTAAATCTCTTAACAATTCATTAACCTTGTGTAGGTTTTGACAAGCTCATTATAAAGATAATGCATAGATTGTTTTCATTTCATGATAAATTATGTTAATGATTTTATTTGGGACAAAAAAACTTGATTATGATCAACAATAACTTGTATTTTCTTGATTAAGTTTATGAATGATCTTGTGCAAAATAAACTTTGTCAACATCACAAGATCTAAAACTGGAATTACAATAATGAAAAGTGTGATTTCCTTGATGGGGGTGGAAAACGAGGAAAGACGAGGGATTGGGGAGCGAGCCTACCACCCCACCAATGAGCGAATCATTTATGAAATGGGTGGCATGGAAAACCCCATGCATGCACAAGTATGAGGACATGTATTGTGAAGTAAATATGGAAAGAGACTATCCAATCCTTTACTTATGCATGTATACCTATTCTTTGTGTCAAATTAGGGGTAAAAGCTTGTTCCCTCACCACAGGTGGGATCTTCCAAAGGAGAAATTGGCGATGCGAGGCCATAATTTGACACTTCAATGATTACCTTGGTTAATTATTTTCAATTTCCCTCTAGAGTGGGTTTGGTTGAGCTCGGTACCAACAATGTGGTGTTCTCATTTTGTTTGGACGAGAGTCTCGCTTGTAGGTGGTGGAAGTCTTGGTGCTTGGTGCATGAGTGGGGTGGTGCTTGTGTTACAGATGTTGTTCATTGGCAGTGGTATGTTCCTCTTGTTATTGCGTTGGTGGCGCTTCCTTCGATCTTACAACCTTCGAGCTTTGAGCTTCAAATGGATGCCCTGTCAAGGGTAACTCTTGAATCCCTCACCTGTACTATCAATTTGTGTTCTAGCGAACTTGTTGGTCTCTTTTTTCTGGGTATTATTGTTCTGGTTGGGTTTGAGTTTCATGGTTTTGGGTTTTTTCATGCTTGCCTGCCACATTCTCTCTTTTAGCTTGATTTGAGCACCCTCTACTTGCAATCCATTATCCTTGTCAATATTTGTATAGAACCCTTGTGTGTGCTCCTTCTACTCAACATGTCATGGGCAACTGATCAGCTGCTCAAGTTTATGCTCAAAAATAAAAGTGTCATAATTTTGTTAAACATAGCTTCAAATCGAAGAGCTCGTCATTCTAAATCCAACGGTATGAATGGCACTCAAATCCAAGCTCGTATGCAGTAGTTATAGCAAGTCAAAGTTCAAGTTTGACTTGTCTACATGGTAGGATTAGGATGATGTGACAAGTTCTTCAGTGCATGAGGAGGCGCCAAGTAGTAGGCTTCCATTGGCCCCTGCGTTTCTCAAATCATAGTCGCAGGCAAAAAGGTGTTAAGAATTGGCCCCGGCGCAGACACTTTGCTATGCGATCTGTTAGTGTCGGTCTTGAGCCCTCCATCGGTGATCAAAAGCTATTTGCATGTGCATAGGTAGGTGTCTCATCAGTATCAGTTTTGCATCCCGTTAGGCATGCCATAACACTGATGGAGGAGCTGGTCTTTGTTCCCTTATTGGCTTTGCTGGATCAGGTCATATCATTTAAATGAGCTTGTGTTACACTTGTTTTATTTTTTGTCTTGAAATCCCAAGTCTTAGGTCTAGGGTTTTGGTCAAAATCACTGCAAGGTCATGAGTCAAAGGTCTAATAGCCCAGCAAGCCGGAAGGAGGTATGTAAATATGTTCTATTGATATTTTTCATCAGGTACAGCTCATTTATACATTGGATTTAAAAACCCTGTTTTTAAACCCAAGGTCATGTGAAATTTGCAAAAATAAGGAAAATTTTCAAAATTCTTCAAAATGTCGGCAATAACCCTGGTTTCCTCGCCAGAGTCCATTAGATAGTCAACCTGCAAAAAGAACGAAGTTAAAGCACTCAAAAGATCAAATTCAGGACAAAGTGAAATTAAAACAGTGTTAAAGTGAATGTCAAAGCAAAAACATTAGAAAGTGGGTTTGGTAAGTTAATTTTTTCAAATTTGGGCCTATAAGGAGTAAATTTCCTCTAAACATGCCTCATTATGCATTTGAGAGTTTGCAAAGACAAGTGAGAGGTCAAAGAGGCGATTTGCAGCAAGTTAGAGTCTTTTTCAGGGGGCACGACCACTCAAACTCGGTGCACGACCAGTTGGGCGGGGCGCGACCACTCAGCGCCACTTCTGTAGTGTATTTTCCTAAGGGGCGCGACCACTCAGAGTAGGGGCGCGACCACTCGAACTGTTTTGTCCAGAATCACTCTAAATCGACCAAATCGCCCTCCTGCATGCTAAATTGATCGAGGTAGGCACTCAATTCATGAATGATGCTAATGGATGGTGAAAATAATGATGTGTGTCATGGTTTTATCATTTAAAATTGCAAGTGAATGGATTAATATGGCTGTTGCTAATGTTTGTAAAATGCTAGGGTTTTGTGACTGTTTCAAGTGTTTATTGTCCGATCGATCCCTTCCTTTTTCCCCTCTTTCATTAATAATCATGTTTGCATCTCTGTCCTATTTCATTTGCACATAAATGTTGCCCTCCCCCCATCCCTAAGCTATAAACCCTACCCCTCTCACAAGCACTCAAACCCTAATTCCCTCTACCATACACATGCAAAAAACTAAAACAAAAAGAAAAGATACATTGTAAAGACTGAAGAGAGTCATGTAAATTTAATATGCTGTATATTTAAAAGCATGTACAAACCTCTATATACCCTTGACATCCCCTTGTACATGAAACACTTTCCCTTCATGTGAAAATGATGAGTATGTACTCCTTAATGTACATGTAACCCTTAAAGAACAAAAAGAGCAGAATTTGCCTTATAACACACATGAACTCCTCAGTGAATTTGGTGTATGGTGTCCCTATGTCCCTCTTGATTCATGTATGCCCCTTCCATGTTTATTATCATACATGTTTTGTCCCATATGAGATGTTTTTGGCAAATGATTTCCCAATGTTAAAACTGTTCCTATATGCATGACAATGTGTAAAGTTTCCCTTGAAAATTCCCTGTTATTATCATATATTCCCATTCCTTGTTAAGAATTTCCCTCCCCTAACATTCCCCTCATGTTTTTTCCCCTTGAAACAGCATAGAGTTCAGTACTTTTGCAGGCAGAGGCAGCAATCCAATTTGTCCTTCAGTTTGCCCATCTTGCCCCAAAACCATGCCAGATACTGAGACTTATGAGCAAGGTGATGACCATTCATCATCTACATAGGTTGAGGTACAGAGGAGGCCTCATAAGGGTGGAAAGGGCGGTCATCACAGGTTATTAGGCTAGGATGCATGTTTGCAAGGCGAAGATGAAAATGTTTCAAAGAAGGTTGTCCGAGGTCCGCAAGAGGAAGAAGAAGACCAACCCGCTCCGTATCTTGGCTGAGGCCTCTCTCACTCACCATGATACTCATTAGCCTCCTCCTAGCAGCAAACCCAAGAAATTTTGAGAGTTTTGAGGCATTTTTGGCATTTTGAGAATTTTACAGGTTTTGGCCATTTGAGTGGTCTCACCCCATGCACGACCAGTCATGGGGACAGCTCAGAACGGGGAAAACTCTACATTTTTGGAATTGTCATGCAAAAATACACTTGCCTATGGATGGGTTTCAGATTTTATGAAGATTTCGGCTCCCAAAAGCTCAAAATACATGCAAATTTTGACTTTTTGCCCCTTTTTTGAGTTGCAGAAAGCTGCCTTGGGAGAAATGACTTTTGAGGGGTCAAATCAACTCCAAATTCAGAAATTCCAGTGGGGTTGGAAAGTAGACTCACAGACCTTTCCAATGAGCTATCTTGCAACTGATTTGGACACCAGGAAGGCCCTCAAACAAGCTGTCAATGCGTGTGACCAGTCAAAGTGAGGGGCGCGACCACTCAGGGAAATTTGCCTGTTTTGACCAGTTCGGCCAGTAAAACACTGTTTTTACTTTGGTTGACTTTTGAGGCATGTAAATGATGGATTTTTGTGTAATTTTCATGGCACTTAGATACTTTTACTCTCCTTGAACACTTCTAGAAGTTTCCTTGATGTAAATGGTAAATATTTAATGCATGGATAGGTTTCCTAAGTTTTAGAGGCAAGTTGTTTTGACTGCCTATTATCTAGTGATTAGTTTAGAATTAGTTGCAACAGCTCCTAGAAAGCTGAGCTCGACCCCTAGAGGTGGGGAAAGGAGTTAGATCTTCTATATTATGCCTTCTCTTACTCATTTTCATGGTTGGACTCT
>APFE030519002.1:0-31480 GCA_000404065.3 Pinus taeda
GAAGTTCATACTTAGGAGACTCCAATGCAAGTGTTTTCAAGTTGTGTCACTAGTCACAGGTCCGTAAATGTGTCCTCCAATGTGTGACAGCGGGGGGTAACAAGGACGGTGACCAACGGTGACAAATTACTGCGTAACAAGTAGTATGTTGTCATGTTTTTCAACAATTTTTTCTAGTTATAAGTGTCATAGAACACCAAAGATAGTGTTCCCCCAAGGGGGAGGGGTTTGTAACAACCATGGGTTAAGTTTCCATGTAAATAAATTAAACCAAGGTCATGGGACACATATACCAAGCTGAATGAGGGGAAAAACATTACATTGGGAATAATTTGCAATTAATTTATTGGCTATGGAAATTGGCATTGGAAAGAGGAAAAAATCAATAAATGGCTATTTAATACAAGAAATAAAGGAAAATAAGAGAAAAGGAAGATGAAAAGGCAAGAATATGCACGCAAGAAAAAGTCAAGAAAAAGGAAAAGAAAAAAAAAAAAAAGAGAGAGAAAACATTCAGCATTCTCACTTGGACAAGGAGAAGCAAGAGAGAGAGCACTTGTACACAAGGAAGACACAAGAAAGCAATCAAGTAAAGAAAATGAGCACAAGAAGAAGATTGGAAAACAGTAAGCAAGGGAAAAAAATCAAGTAAATAAACAACATCCAACAAAAGGATTTTGCAGGTAATAGGTTACATGTTTGATTATATTGTTGGGATGTGAATGCATGGTTTATGCATTGGTTTAATGGTCATGTTTGTTGTCGTTAACATGGGATTTGCCTGGATTGACAGTGATGTACAACCTCACCTTTTCCATTTCCTAGATAGCCATGGTATAATGGGTTTTCATTTTGGTCAAACTTTGGATTGTCAGTGGATTTGGATCTAGTTGAGGTGGTCCCAGGAAACTCCTAAGGGTTGAGGGTGGAGATGGTTTTCTCTAGGAAGCTCTTGACAGGTGGGTAGAGATAGGAAAATTCCTCTGGGTATGGTGAAGAAATACTGAGGCATTCAAGCTTATATTCGTTTTGGTGATTTATGGATCTGTTTAGGTGAAATCACTGTGGCTTGAGGGTGGAGATGGTTTAACCATTGGATCCCCTGTTTGGTTATGTTTGGTTTATCCTATGTGATCGCACATCCATGCTTGGAATATGGCACAGGGGTTATTAGCTGGGAGAAAATTTTGGTTTAGCCCAATCTGTGGTTGGGTGGTACGTGGAAGTCCCTAACTTGGTTGGCACTATGCATATGTTATTATGTGTTATTCATTCTTGAGATCAATGAGCACAAGTTTTGGTTTAATGTGATTATATGACTCGTTTGTCATGGATTCATTTTGGTTAAATGCGCGTTATATGCATGGTATATTTCTTATTACATGATATGCTCTTATTATATATCTTTCTCATGGGTAGACAAGTTATTGAATAGTTACATGAATGCATGAGCTAATAAGTGTTTGTTGCAGCTAGCTTGAGAGGGAAGTAAGCCTTCTTTACGAACACCTAATGAAATTAATGAAACAATGAACAAGTATGCATTCATGACCCATAGGTATTATGTTCACCAAGTGTTTGTATAAATGATTCATATGTGTTGGGAAACCTTGGGAAAGATCTAAGCCTAAGAATAGAATATGCATACTTGTAATTATCATTGACAAAATTTTGGAAATTTTTGGGTAGATCTGGGTATTTGGCCTATATGCTAGCCCTAAAATTCTGGAACTGAGTTTGTGTCACAGTCACAGAACTGAGAAATCTTGGCCACAATTGCACTGAGGGGGAGCTGCACATGTTGCTCGAGCCCTATGGTCGCACTAGCAGAACTACATGCATGCAAATGGGTTGTAATTTAGGTTAAGAAGTGGTATGAGCTGATCAGGAAGATGACCACCAGCGGGATCAAGCTATCAAGTGTGTGATCATATGTTCCTGAGTGTTGCAGTAAGTTTGGTACAAGTTGGTAAGTTAGGCTCCATTTCCACAACTGGATCTTAGATTTTGGGTCATGCATAGTAACTCTTAGCTCATTTTTACCCTGGTGAGCTTGTAAAAGTTGGTAAATGTGGGGTGGGGTGTTACAATTCTGCAGTCTAGTTTGTGTAGATCCATCAATATAGGTCCTCATATTTGGGCTAAAAACCATTAAATTGATAAATAACTGCCTCATTATGAAAATATGAGAAAATGTTATTTACTTGTGAGTTTCAGATCTCGATATTTGAGTGTTTCTCCATATCTTCCACTATGTAAGGCCCGAGCAAAGTCCCAATAAGAGTTGTGGCCTTAACATCTTCTACACTTCCTCTGAATGCTTCTTTGTAATAGATTGAAGGGCCTAGTCCTAATCCTCCATGTTATGGGCCATGTCCTATTCCTCCGCACATTCTCAATACCAGGGAAAGAGAGGAGCCTCTACTTATATTGTATTCTTTAAGGGTCCTCTTTGATCGAGGGGATCAAATTAGTGCTCAAAATTCAAAGTGTGTGACATAGCTCGAAACCTAAAACACTGGATAGATGTTACGATATGAATCCAACACAATTAGTTTCACTCAAAATCGATATCGTATGCTCCTGATATCGTGTTCTGATCGAATTTCCAAACAACTAAAATTTTAAAAATTGAGTTGCAAGTACTCCCAGTCTGCAGTCCATATGTTGACTAGGTAGGTGACTGGATAGGTTGACTGTGCATTTTTGGCCAATGGTGGTTCGCCAAGTGTCCTCCATTGATTGGTCAATTTTTTTTGTTTTTTTATTGGTTGTTGGTGTTTTTGATTGGGTCCAATAGTGGAGGGCCACATGGCCTCTGAAGGTTGGTTCAAAAATTTATTATGAAGGCTGAGTATCCCGTGAGATTCAAACTCATGACCTCCCACTAAGCAACCACATGCCTAACCACTAGAACTCTGCATGTTTCTTATTATGCATAGTGCAAAAACTATATTTAAATTTTATGGCAGCATGCGTTGGGGGAGGGGGGTGGGCTAAGCCCTAACACCTAGCCACCCCAGCGCCCACGAGACTACATGTGCAGGGGCCAAGGGGCTAGGCCTTAGCCTGACCCATGGCCACAACCCCATACACATTTCGCAATCAAAGCCACAAATAACTGGGTGAGAAATTCAGAGGGGGCCCAACCCTAAGGCCACATGATGGGCCAATATAACTGGGCGTGCAGAAAAGAGGAAGGGGCCAACCCCAGGTCACTGGGAACAAGTGCGACCAGGAGCGTGGCCTATTCAGAGGGGCTAAACAAATGGTGGAGTTAGGCCTCTGATGTAGGTAAATTCTAAGTGTAGACACAAACAATTCCTCTAGCCCAAGAGAGCGGGTCTAGTCACAAACAGACAATCTATGGAAGATTTCCTTATGTTAGAATCAATTCAAGAGGGCCTACCTCTTAGAACGCTATTTCGCTTGGTGATGATCCTAATTCCTCGCTCCATCTATCTTTCGTTTCCTTCCTTCACACACCTGAAACAAGCAAACAACATCAAACAACAAACGTAATAGCATACAATATTGTATTCATCCTACTTAACAGGTCAAGAAACACTAAGCCATAAATACGTGAGATGACATTTCATGTAGAAAAACAATCGATAGTTGCATCTATATTAGTTCAAGAAGATATTACAACCGATGTCTTGACATTGTTGTTCTCCTCCGACATATCCGGGTTCCCACACTTCTGCTAGCACTTCATGGACAACCCCAACAATAGGGATTTTAAGGCCTCTTTCCCTCTAGTCTCAAATCACACCCAAGCACACTTTTCTCCCTCAAACATACACTAGAAAACTTCAGAATATAGATGTTTTTCTTATTATTCTAACTCCAAACTAAAAACTACAACTAGGACTAGCTTTTGCTTGCGAAAAAGAGAGGTTTTTATAGCTTGGATGGATGGGAGATGGTTCCTCTTCTCATGGGAGAAGGCCTTATCTCTTGGATTAGTTCCATCTTAATAGGGGAAAGGAGCCCAAACTAACCTCCTCGACTCCATCCGGCCTAACCATTTACCAGACTTTCGTTACGAAGCTTCTAGAGCTGGAAGCTTCGGCTCCATATTTAAATAACTTTCCAAAAGGGGATTGACGCGACTGAGAAAGGGCTCAGTTGATATGAACGGCGCTAGGGTCAGTTGTAAACCCTGCATATCGGCGTGAGGAGGACATGGGTCACTAGCGCTAGTCTTGTAAACTGGGATAAACAAAAGATTTTTGGGAAATGGTGCAAAAGGGAATTGTTTTGCTCATGAACAGGGACACAATGGGAGTTTCTTCATGATAGGGAAGCATGTTGGGTACACTGTAGAGGTCCTCCAGGATCATGGAACGGGGAGTATAGGGACAATGACAAAATGTTGTGTAACAGATGCCCCCTAAAGCATGAAGGCCAAACTAGAGTGAGGAGTCAAATGCTTTACAAGTGCATGCGGGGAACCAGAGTCCGTCGTCGAAGAACCTGCAAGCAAGCATAGATACATATACATCACTGAAAACTATGAGTAATATATGAATCATGGTATGGATGTAGCCATCAATAGAATGATCATGTAAATGGATCCAAGGCATGGGCGCAACCATCCAACAGAAAGGATCATAACGAAACCAAGGTATGGTCACAACCATCCAATAATGAGAAGGATCACATATAACAACTCATGGTATGGTCGCTGCCATCCATTTGAAAGAGACATGTATATCAACATGATCATGTCACATTGCTTCACAACCTAGACTTGTGTAATCTTAGCCCAGGGTCTTGCGCTTCCAACAACTCGATCAAAGTACAAATCCTAACATGCAAATGAATGTGTTGAAGTCGAACATGCTAAGAATTCACTTGATTATCAGTCAATGATGTGAACCATTAATAAGCGTGAGAGAAACCACAAATACTAACGATGGATCTCAAGGTACTGGCAGCACAGTCCATTGAATGTGAATAAAGGAACTCATGTCGAACACCCGTGAAATCACTCGATCGAAAGCCAATGATCTGAACTTGTCGTCGAGTGCAAAGAACTTGCCATTAGGGCATGCAAGCTCTAAGGTACTGGAAGGGAGTCTCTCGTCCAGCTTCTTGGATAATGAGTTGAAGTCGAAAAGAAGCGACCGTGTTGAAGGAGGGCCATGACATATCCCACATCACTGACACGAGACAAAGGGATGCAAATGATTTCAGATGATACAGAGAATTAGAAGTAAGTGTAACTGCAAAGGGACTAACTCTTAGACATATCGGCGACACGATTCCAGAGTTTGGCAGCTTTTGGATCCATAGGATAGCCGGTCATGATGATGTGGCAGAGATCAAATGGAAGGCAAAAATGAACGGCCCAACCTAGGAAGGTCAATGATGAAAGGAGGATACCCCAACCCAACACAAAACAGATAGTGTCATGTTCAAGAGTGAGTTGCTGACACGACTTACTGAATTTCCAAATTTCCCTCCACCATTTCTGGCAGGTACCCCAATTATTTTTTATCACAAGCTTGAAGGGGATAGCATGTGCTTGCATTGTAAGTTCATCCTTCGGACGAATCTGACCTAGTAAGTTTAATGAGCCCTAGGAAGGAGAAGCTCATGTTCATCATGGTGATGAATCCAATGTCATTGAATGTTTTAACAAGTCCGACAAAGGTGTAACTCGGTATCTTTTTCATGTTTAGAGAGTTTGAAAAAGACACAGAAAATAAAAAACTCCACATGGTCCCTTTTCGTACCATTGTGTCTCTCGAGCCCGAAAAGGTAGAAAACGATACTTGAGAGAACTGCTTGACCATTTCAGTCAAGGAGTACCTTTTCCATAAATAGTTTATCCCAACCCGAAAAAGGGGTAAACATATATTGGGTAAATGAAGTTTTGCATCTGTTAACGAGTTCAAAACGACAAGAGCTCGGCAATCTTTTTGTGTTTAAAAGGTTAGAAAAGAGCTGAAAGCAGACCTCCCCATTTTATTTTCTTTAACGAGTCAAAAAGGGAAATACTCGGCGCTCTTTTAATTTGAGTTTTACAAGTCAAGAAAAGGGCTTAAACGGGACTCCATTATCCTCGTCAACAATCCGTCACCTGTCGCTGCACAAGAAAGGTAAATGCATTATGCAGTTCTGAGGTAAAATGGGTCAAAAACACTTTAAAAGCCCTAATATTTTCATAAAAATGAATAAAAAGGGGAAAATGTAATTATTTTTTACTTTTTACCATTTTACCTTTGTGTGAAGAGCTTTTTACCCTTTTGTGCCCTAATTTTTCTGGAGCTGATTGCTGGAGATCCGGGAGGTCATTTGCCAAGCCGTCAGGTGCAGGTAAGATCCAAGACCTTCAGCTCTATTTTCATACTGTTTTATCCTATTTTTATCCATTTTTTGGATTTCATGGGGAGCTTTTTGCAACAAAAAAATTGCCCTCGGTCGGCGTGATTTCCAGGCACAGAATTGCACCGATCAAGGGTGGCTAAAATTGCCAAAGCGTCGTCGGCGCCACAGTTTTTAAAATAGTCACTCTAGCACCTTGAACAAAAAAATTACATGTTTTTTGCTCAATTTGATCTCTTGAATCCAAATTTCTCTGTCAAAAGCTGATTATTGGCTTGATTAAATGGTTTTTGCAAGAAGAAAATTGTTGAAAATTGTGGATTGGAAAGAACGAGAGCATGAGGATATCAATACCCAAGCAATAGCTAATCTAAATTGCTTGGAGGCTTTGAGGAACTGTGGGCTCCTCAAGTTATTTCTCACACCAGGAATGTGGGCTCAACCTGAGTTGCTATGGTACCTGATTAGTCTCTGGGATATAAATCGAGAAATTTTCATCATCGGTGACCAAGAGCTGGAGTTGGAGACTTCAGATATTTATTTCATCACAGGATTGTCCTGGAGAGGGGAACCAGTCAACCTATATGGGTCGAGGCCGATTGGGGAAAGTGTGTCCATGTTACTTGCCGAACATTGCCCATAAGCTCTCAAATCCAAGAGTGGCAAGATTGAGATCGTGACTGTTCAGGATCTTGTGTTGAGAGTATGACTGCTGACCATCAACAGAGTGGTTGGGTCCCAAGCGCCACATGAGACTAACAAGTCCAAGTTCTTGTATGCTATCAAGTGCACAATGCCCATTATTTTTAACCAGGTGGAATCTATGAAAATCCACATGAAGCGCCAGCTATCAAAAGCTAAAGCAGGAAACCTGAAGCAGTTTTGCTTTGGGTCTATGCTAGTGACCTTCTTCCTGGAGCGAGTTCCGTTGTTCCAATACCAGCTGATTGAGGTGGATCCGTCGATGCCATGAGACCCACAGATGGTTTGTTGGAGCGAGTTGATGCCCAAGGTTACCGGGGGGGGCAACAGATGTCCTACAAGCCCGCCTTCTTCTCATGGCTACGACAACAGCTGATTGTAATGGAGGATTGGCCTTACAGCGGTACCGACTTCTATGGAGATCCAGACATGCCGCTCCCAGAAGGAGAGGATTTTTATGATGGAGGTAAAAACAAACAATTTTTTAGTTTTTGATGTTTTTACTATTTTTGAAATATATGTGTTCATGACACTTCGATTTTATGAATGCAAATGTTGGACCAGAATGCCTTGTTGGGATGTCCCCGATTGCTAGGCGCGTCGCTCAACAATTTGATGTTGCTCCTTATCAGGAGGGGTGTGACAACGAGGAGGATATTGCACGGAATCTCGAGGGTTTGACCCATGGGATTCTAGAGTACACTCGAATGGGTGACATCCCATGCTAGTACCAGAGGCATACGATGGGGGTATCAGATCGGATCCGCCGACTGCTGACTTGCGTAGTCCGAGCAGTTACATGCTATCACGAGCATCATGATGTTTATTGCATAGGTCTAGAATTCCATATTTTTTAGGCCTGCGATCCACCGATGTATTTTGGACACACATATTATTTTTTGAGGCTTTTATGTATGACAAACATTATTCACACACACACACACACAAATTATATATATATATATATATATATATATAATATAATATATAATATATATGCTATATGCTATATGCTATATTTCCCTTCTTACTATGATACAAATGATTTGTTTTTTTATTTTTACATGTTTCGCAAATGTCTATCCAGCACATAATTAGCTAATGCATCTGTCAATGTATTCATATGTCTACAAATATGATGATATGTAATGTAATCAAAATTTCTTTCCAATAGACAAATACGTAGATACATTCTCAATATTTGAAGGTTTCTGACAGAATATTGCCCGTTTAGTTAAAGAACGACAAGCTGTGAATCAAGGTTGACAACCAAATCCTAGATGCCAAGAGCGATAGTTTTTGACAACAATTAGATAACTGCGCTATACTCAACGATGTTATTAGTTGTTTGACCTAGAAAAATCTCTTAAAGATCAATTAACTCACCATGGGGGTCATAAATGGCCCATGTTGCGGATGATAGGTTCCGAGTACTTCGACAAGCACCACCAACGAAACCAATGTGAGGAGACACCGACATCTACAAAGCAGGAACAACATAATAAGCATGAAAGCTTCTTGTAAAACAACACACCAAAACACATTGCACAAAAATGAATGACACACTTATTATACAAAAGTAACCATGCAAGATGACGTAAGCATAGTGATTTTAGAGAAAGTTCATGCTCGGACTTGGGTAATCAATCAACACAGATGAACGCCGGAGTTTTACCGTTGACATGACAAGTAAGCATCGACTCGGCCAAATAATAGAGTAGAACTCATATAAGATTGTGCCCCCATGCCACCTGGGTGAGAGAGGGTTACAAGTCAGATGACAACCCCATTGCAATAATGGGCAGTCAGTAAAATCTCGGGGAGGGAGAAAAAACCTTAATCCATGAGGGGCTAAAGGTACCCTCAGTTGAAATATCTTGACAATGTCAGGAGAAACTGACATGTCAATAGGCAGCGGAGAAGAGAACTTCTCAAGACACATGGACATCACCGTGGGGCCAGAACTAAGCCACGGGGAATGAGAAAACACATCAAGAGATGTTCTCGAAAAAAGATAATCAAAGGACACCGAAGGTGAAGCTAAAACCATTTCCACGTAATTAATTTCGACATGACTTAACGGCTTTACCTCGCCCCATGTGTCAATAAGATCTAGAGAAGGAATAACCCAAGGATCAAATTTGATCAAAATCATGTTAAGAGAGGCAACATGAGGAGGTGGGAGCGAAAAGATGCCCATCAGAGCAGGATCTTTAAAGAGTCCTGCGCCCACACTCTTATAAGGAGCATCGGTGTGCTTGACATACGGAACATTGTCATCCAAGGAGGAAGAGGCAAAAAAGGATAGTTGGTCAATTGTGACTATTTTCCCTTGACGAGGAAAACGAATCACGCGGAACAAGGAGGAGGCTATAGCATGCATGGCATGGGTCCAACTCCATCCGAGTAGAAGATTATAATTGAGATTAGTGTCAATGATCTCTACCTCAATGTGTACTGTCTTGCCCTCAAAAGTAATGGCAAGGTTGGGTAAGACACCGAATGGTCACGAATCATGCCTGTCAAAAGCTTCCAGAGTGTTAGGGGACTGGTTCAGAGTAGGAGAACCAATTGCCTTCCAACAAGAAATAGACATGATGCAGGTGGAGGCACCTTCATCAATGATGGTTCTGTGAATGGTTTTCTCATTGATGATGACCTGAATGAGAAAGGCAATATGATGAGGAAGACGCGGAACATGGTTTTCTAGATCAAAACATATAAGACTGGAATCAGCAGGATCAATACCCCTAATAGCCGACAGTAATGATTTCCATTGAGATGGAAAACTATGAAGTACCTCAAGGGAAGACATAGCCGATGGTGCCTGAGCCAAATCCTCAACAATATTATAGTGTTGAGTGGCGCGAGCGTTAGGATTGTACAAGGACTTTCGCAACACACCTCGAGAAGATGGTCGAACGGTGGAATTAGGGGAGGTCGCTCTATATGAATAGGACCAGAACTTGACGGGGCAGAAGAAGGGGTAACTTCTTTTTCTTTCCCTACTGTCAGGGTAGGAGTTTGATAATCCTTGGATCTAGTAGCCACATTAATGGGTGTACTCATCATGAACACTTGTGAACCTGAGGAAGTAGACGATTGAGGCTGGTATACCATTGGGTTTGTTGGGACGAAAATGGATCTTTTAGGATAGTTGGGGTCCCTTTGAGCACATGACTAACTTCGGATCATCTAGGACAATCCTTAGTATAGTGATCCTTCTCACAAATGAGGCACATATACTTAGGCTTCCATTGGGAAGCATCACTAGCAGACAACTTAGGAGGACCATGTTTTGGGGCATCAGCTTTAGTTTTGCCTTTGCCTTTCTTCTTACTTTTCGAGGATTTTTCCACTGCGATAGAATAAACAGCGTGGACCTCTTAGGTTTTACCAGGGCCAAGTGGATTCTGAGAGGGACTATTGGAAGCAGTGTTTGAGGCCGACTTCTGTTTGGAAGAAAATTTTGCAGGGACCTGGAACACTAAACCAATTACTCCATCAACAGGAGGTGTAGCCTATGACTTTGATGCCGATGGATCATATGATGGCCTCGGATCATCGGGTAATAACTCATACAAAGTGCCAGACTGAGAGTAAACGAGATCTAAGTATTGGGCATGAGAAATGGCTTGGCACCCACCCATAGCAATATCGTGAACAATTGAAGCGACGAACGATTTGGTGAACCATTCGGTTAGTAACTGATCAACAATCTCAAATTTGATAAGCTGATGCCTACATATCCATTCATGGATGTGATCGGAGATGTGGGTCGCAGTATTTTGCTTGAGCGATGTAAGTAAATAGGTGTCAGTTTCATAGTGAACCGACAATTGGAAATGCGTGAGGAAAGCCATGGCTAAAGAGTTGAAGTCATAATAAGTACTTCGAGGAAGCTCGATGTACCACTTGGCTAGAGCGCTTGTGAGAGTTTGTTGGAAAAGACGGAGATGAATAGAATCGTCAACGTAAGAATTCGAAGAGCACCAGAGGTGATATGTCCTCACATGGACTTGAGGATCTTCTTTTTCTTTCCCATCTAACTTCGGACAATCACTCGGGATCTTGGATGGGACGGGAGGCCAGTAGGGTGAATGAAGAATTGGATCATATGTGAGTCGAGACACATCTGGCAACTCTAGTGTAGCTAAGAATGACAATTGAGTATTGAAAGTTATGGGAGGTCGATAAGCGGGTCCAACTAAAGGAACCCATCCCTGTTGGTAAGGATTTTGTCCCCATAGTGGAGGGTTCTGTTCATAGGGCATTTGATTTTGCCCCCACTGTAGGTTACCTTGCTCGTAGGGTGGATTTTGACCTTGAAAGCGTTGAAATTGTCCAGCCATAGGTTGTTGATAAGAAACATACGGGTTAAAATGATATTGAGCTTGTTGAACTTGGACATATGGGTTTTGCACCTGTTGTCCATGGACATAGGGGTTTTGAACCTATTGGCCCTAGACATAAGGATTTTTGGACCTACTGTCCTTGGACAAGGGGATTTTGAGCCTGTTGCCCTTGGACATGAGGGTTTGGGGCATGTTGTTGCAGGACTTGACCCTGACCTTGTGCTTGGAAGGTTGACCCAGTTGATATGTATATAAGGGTTGTTGCTACCCAAGTTGGCCTTGTTACTGCGAGGGCTAACCTTGTGGTGGCAAAAGATGTCCCTGCAGCTGCAAAGGTTGGCCTTGCGAAGACATAGGTTGGGAGGTTTTATGAACATACAGCATTTGTGACTACATGGTTTGCTACAATTGCTGCGAGGGTTGCCCCTGCGGCTGTTGTAGTGGTCCTTGCTGCTGCATCATCAGATCCTGCTGCTGCATGGATGGCCCTTGTTGCAACGAAGGTTTCCCTTGTTGCTGCAGAGGTTGTCCTTGCTATTTCAAGGGTACTTGGAAAGTTCTCGGATTGAAACCTTGGAAATTTTCGAATTGTATATGGCCATAGCCATCGGGAATGGTGGTCGGACCAGGCTGAACATACTGTCCAGGCTAAAGGACGTAAGGTGGATTTACCATTCCTTGGGAACCATATGGAACATAAGGAGTTTGGTACTAAACCTGAGCCTAGTAAGCCTGCTAATACTGGAAATTTCTTGACCCAGACAGACCAACGGTATTTTGGACCTGTTGGTACTGGACATTGCTTGATCCAGCAGGACCAGCAGGGTTTTGAATAACACTAGAAGAAGGCTGGTTCACCCCAACTGTGTGAGCATGTGAGCTACTCACATTAGTTGTGCCTGACACCATAGAGACATTCAGATTCTGCCCCCCAAGTGGTGGCACAACTTGTGCACTTACTTGAGGGACCAAAGGACTGACAGAGGCAGGACTCGAGACCATCGGTTACACCGGACAGGTGAGTTGGACTGATGAGACAAGAGGGTTCGGAATGGTGGACTGCACTAGTACTGAAGTAACTGTAGAAATCAACGTCTGTTGGGGGGTCGGATTTGGAATGAACGTACACGTGGTAGGCATGGCGCTAGACGCCCAAATAGGATTATGATAAAGTGAAAAGGCACTAGGTGTACTTGAGACCAACTGTGCGAAAGTCACATAATTAGGAGGTAAGTTCAGATAAACATTCATGGGAATGCTTCCTGTGTAGGGGAAACCTTCCAGAGGAAACTGATCTTCTTCCTCTTCGACATTGTGTGGAGTGGAAACCTCCGAGTCACTCGGAGAGGAGACTGGAAATTCGCCTTTGGGTTCCATGGGTGGAAACAAGTGACGACAAACGACTGAAGATGTTCAAGGGGATAATTCCAAAGGAATACCCGGCTGATCGTACAGATTGTAAAGATGCTGCGGTGATATCACTACAGGGTCAAACAAAGGATTCAGAGGATAAACAACCAAGTCCAAGCTGACTGTAAGGAGTCAGCTGAATTTCGGGAGTCTGGATAGGATTGTCTGAAGATTCTGGGCCAATATCAGAAAGTGACCCAATATCTAAGGGAGGTGGAGGATGAGATGACAAAGGTTGAATGCTTAGAATAATTCCAAGTTAAACACCTTGTTCCTCAAGTGACTGCGGTAATTCAGGAAATGGCTCCTCAGACAATCTTTCAGATGGAGGAGAGGAAGAGGAACTAGGTGAATCAGACAGTTCAACCACGATGGCTTTGCCTCAAATAACAGGAACAAAAAGATAAATTCCAAGGCTTGAAATATACTTTAAAAAGAATACTCACAATTTGGTCTAGAAAGACTAACAAGGATGTTATGAGACTGTGGGCAACAATTTTTTAAGACGCATAAACAAACTGGTGCTCTTTCATGTTTTAAGAGTCGAGAAAGAATCAAAGGTGAATCTATCACTTTCGATTTGAAATGAGCTTGAAAGGACAAGTGCTTAAATGATCTTTTAAGCTTAAAGAGTCAAAAAGATCAAATGACTACTCAGGATGAACTAGGTAAAAAGGATTACCAAGTAACTATGAATTATAGAATACCTCCCAGTGAACCAAGAAATATGGGCAGGCGATCTCCCCGAATGTTGTGTTCAGTGTATCACGTTTACAAGGTAGCAGACTCAGCTTCCTATGGAAAGGATTGCAGCCTAGTGGTGTCTCCCTTTATATACTCGACGGTACGGGGAGCACAAGTCTGTACTAGCGCTGTCTAGTGTCGAAGCGAATGACAACTGCTAGGTTTAAAGACACAGGAATACATCTCTAGCCTAGACCTTCTAGATGTGATCATTAGGTTTCAAATGTGCCTTAGGTTAATTGAGTTCATTTTAAAGTTTATCTTGAATTATGTCTTGGTTTTCGGGCCTTAGTGATGTGACTTGAAAAATCCTGTATGCAGCTAAATGAGACAAGACTCTTTCAATTCAATAAATTGTTTACACTAGAGAGGGTAGAAAACACAATCAAATGCAAATAACCAAGCAACTGAAAGCAAAATGATTTTTTCACTATTTTACTTTTTGAAAACAAAATAATGAAAAAACTCTTCCCAGTTCCTATTTTCCTAACAAGTGCACTTCAAGCAGTCCTTTCAAAGGTAAAGATAATTCTTTTTCTTTTCAAATGCAAATGCAACTCTAATCTTCAATGGTTCTAACTAACGGAACACATTGATGCAGCAAACTAGAATTGTGTACTTTTCATGAAATGACAAAAATAAATATTTTGTAAAACACTTCAATGAAAATGTTTTCGAGACAATCAATCTTGAAACAGATGAAAATACACAAAAAGAACTTCTTCCAAACTAATGACGCAATGACTCTACCAAAAAGACAAGCAACGTGATCTATGCCGGAAAAGAGACGTTTAAACAATCAAACGAAACTTTTCAAACTTGAATGATGGAGATCAAAGCAATAAGAGGACTAAAAACAAAATGCGAGTAAATTCACCAACAACTTGACTCACTGAGTTCACAATTAGCGAGATGGATGACAAGCTAGATGTCCTAGAGCCACTAACCATCCAAAGACTCAAAAAATCAAGCAAAAGAAGGCAAACCAACAAGCACATAAACCAAGCCAAATCAAGCTTTCCAGTTAGGGAGAAATAGCCTAAAACAAGCTAAGAGGCAGAAACCAAGAGAGCAAGACACACTGGTTGATATTAAACCCTAATCTCTACCTACAGGTATTGGTGTGATTGCCTAAGTAACAAAAAGTGCCAGAGGGGGGTCGGCGCGACTGCCTAACTGAAAACAAGCACTAGAGGGGGGTTGACGCGACTGTTTGTGAGAAACTTGACCTGATCGACACGACTGTTTTAGAAAAAACCGCGCTAGCCGAGGATTCAAAGGAAAAAATAAAAATTTCCTCAGGTAAAAACCAGACTCGCTATTGTAAATTTTAGACTCAGAGCAATAAACCAGGCAAAGCAGAGAACACTAGAGGGAAATGGTGATACTAGAAAAGTTCACACAAAACCATGAAATTACAATCAATCAAATAGAAGGATTGGATCCCTAGTGGAGTCGCCAATTTGTGATGCAGGTAAATTCTAAGTGTGGACACAAACAATTCCTCTAGCCCGAGAGAGCAGGTCTAGTCACAAACAGGGAATCTATGGAAGATTTCCTTAGGCTAGAATCAATTAAGAGGGCCTACCTCTTAGAACGCTATTCCACTTGGTGACGATCTTGCTTCCTCGCTCCATCTATCTTTCATTTCCTTCCTCACACGCCTGAAACAAGCAAACAACAACAGACAACAAATGTAATAGCATACAATATTGTATTGAGCCTACTTAACAGGTCAAGAAACATTAAGCCATAAATATGTGAGATGACATTTCATGTAGGAAATCAATCTATAGTTGCATCTATATTAGTTCAAGAAGATAAGATAAGATAAGATAATTATATTTATGTCCAACTAATGACCACAAAGTAGGTCAAAGGGACTATTGAGTACACTGATGAATATACAAAGCGGGAAAACCAAACGGTATCCTATAAAAGATACAATGCATGAAGTAAATCAACATCTGGCCCTAGCATAGAAGATCTAGGAGCTAATAGGTCTAAGGATCAGACCCATCTCTCCTAACATCTAAGGCTGAATGAATAACACTGAAGAAACTCAACAAACTCCGTTGGCCCAATGAAGAGCCGATGGCAAGTGCATATTGCCCACTAAATCGTATCCTGGGGGAGTTCACATGCTGTTGAATGTTGGAGGACCTAGGTTGTCTCCCAGGAACAGATCTAAGACAGAACCACTGCTGAGATCTCGTGTGGCAAGGTGAGGTCCCACGAATCCTCACTGATCTGGATTCTGGATACGTACTGGTATCAATTGATCTCTTGGTGCCTCTGCCTAAAGGTAGTACCCTGAAAAATTTCGTGATCCTCTATGTGGGGTCTGGTCTAATTACAACCGATGTCTTGACGTTGTTGTTCTCCTCCGACATATCCAGGTTCCCACACTTCTGCTAGCACTTCATGGATAGCCCCAACAATAGAGATTTTAAGGCCTCTTTCCCTCTAGTCTCAAATCACACCCAAGCACACTATTCTCCCTCAAACATACACTATAAAACTTCAAACTATAGATTTTTTGCTGATTATTCTAACTCCAAACTAAAAACTACAACTAGGACTCACTTTTGCTTGGGAAAAAGAGAGGTTTTTATAGCTTGGATGGATGGGAGATGGTTCCTCTTCTCATGGGAGAAGGCCTTATCTCTTGGATTAGTTCCATCTTAATAGGGGAAAGGAGCCCAAACTGACCTCCTCAACTTTATCTGGCCTAACCATTTACTATACTTTCGTTACGAAGCTTCTAGAGCTGGAAGCTTCGGCTCCATATTTAAAAAACTTTCCAAAAGAGGATTAGCATGACTAAGAAAGGGCTCAATCGATCCGATCAGTGCTAGGGATAGTTGTAAACCCTACATATCGGCATGAGGAGGACATGGGTCATTAGCACCGGTCTTGTAAACTGGGATAAACAAAAGATTTTTGGGAAATGGTGCAAAACGGAATTGTTCTGCCCATGAAGAGGGACACAATGGGAGTTTCTTCATGATAGGGAAGCATGTCGGGTACACTGTAGAGGTCCTCCAGGATCATGGAAGAGGAGTACAGGGACAGTGACAAAATGTTGTGTAACAAGGCCCTAGAATCTTGGCCCCCTATGTGGTCGTCTATACGCCACATGACCAAAATTTTCGGGACATGAGGCTTAAAGGGTAGACTAATCATCCTACAATTTTGCCCATAGGGTGGGATTGTAGGCTAGATTTGCATGCCGGTTCCGGGTTTGGGGCGCTCAAGCCAGGTTTGAGCCAACTTGGAGGATGATTAGCTAGGTAATGGAGCAAAAACTAGAAAATTGCATAACTTACTCAATTTTTGGCCAAATGAGGTGTAGAAAGAACCAAAATGGGGGTTTTTTATAGTGTTGGATCCATTGGAGACATCAGTTTTTCTATTTGAGCTATGTAAAAGCATGTAAACAAACTTTTGAGAACTTAATGAAAGAGGCCATGCATTGGAAGCTGGACTAGGAGATGTAGAACATGAGAGGGGTGAACTCCTTTATCATGTTTTGTGTTATGTGTTTCAGATATACTTATTTTGTCTTTGTTTGGTTGTAATTTGTGGTTAAATTCACTTGTTTTATGTGTTTAGTAAATTGATCCTCTACCCAAAACACATATAATTTTCACTTGCAAAATTGTTAAAAATCTTCAAGTTTACATATTTAGATCATTTTGGTATCAGAGCAATAGGTTATTGTGAAGGTTTTATTTGTTTGCAAGTGTTTTTCTGATGCTTACAAGGTTGAAGCTCAAAAGAGGAGAAGGAGAACATGTGGAGCCAAGATCTCAAATTGTGTCAAGGAGAGCAAACACTCCTCAAGCTTCAATAGTCAGGGCACATGAAGAAGGTCCTGAAGGGATGTTTGAAGATGAAAGAACTTTCATAAAGCATTCTTTGAGATGTCTAAAACGGTTAAGGTTCTTTATGAGGAGAGAAATGCAAGGTTGTGTGGAGAGAGCTCAAAGCCTCCAAAAGGAGATGGAGGAAAAGGAGACAAACATCCAAAAGGGAATGGAGGGAATGGTGACAAACCACCACCTTCACCTCCATCGTCTTCATCCTCATCTTCTACTTCTTCTACCCTTTCAGAAAACAAACACCTCCAAATTCTCCAAAGGGACATGGTCAAACTCCTTTGTTAAAGCTTGATATTAAGTTTGAATTTCCTATGTACAATGGGGAGGTAGATGCTAAGAAATTAGATAATTGGATTCATCAGATTGAAGTGTATTGCGGATACAAAGAATCAAGGATGATGAGACCAAAGTTCAACTTGCTTCTCTTAGATTGGAAGGTGCAACACTTATTTGGTGGGAAGCCAAAACTTAAGAAGACATGAAGAAATATGGTAAGTTTTTATCCTCTTGGAATGATTTTGTTGTTGCAATAAGAAGATGGTTTTATCCATTAACATACATGCAAAAATCTATCATGGACTGGCAAAACTTTAGGCAAGCTAAGCGGCAAAATGTGAAATATTATACTCAAGAATTTAGGAAAAGGGATTTGATTTTGGTATAGATTCGTCCTTTCAATATACTTTGCTAAATACATTGGAGGATTGCATAGTTACTTGAGACATGTTTAACCCTACCAAACTAGATGAAGTTTGTGTACATGCAACTCATTTAGAGGCAAGAGGGAAAATTTTTTCTCAAGAAACTAGTGAGAGGTCATTCAAGTTTGAAGAAGAAGGAAAAGGGAAATTTAAAGGCAAAGATAAGAAGAATTCTACAATCAAGAAATAAGGAGAAATTATCACATGTAAACAATGATCACAAGAAGGCCATGATGAAGGCCATCATTGGAAACTTCATCCTGAAATGTGACCCAAAACGTTTAATAACAAGGAGAAATACAAGATTGTTGCAACTACACAAGAATATTTAGGTTCTGATTCCAGGGATGAAACAAAGATCACAACCATGGGTTTGAAAGGTAAGGACATTGCAAGTACTAGTTCTTCAAATGGTCACAATGATACTCAATATGAAAAAATAAGAATAGAGATTTTCCACATTAGAGTCATTTCAAAACATACCAAGATAGATACACTGTTTGATAGTGGTTCACAAGCAAATATTATCTCATAAGACATTGTCAAGAAGTTGAATTTATAAACCATTCCTCATCCTAAATCTTATCCTTTAGGTTGGGTATGTGAGAATGCAAAATTGCATGTGACAAAGAAATGCAAACTTAGATTTGCAATCACTGCAAACTTTCTTGATGAGGTTGAACTTGATGTAGTTCTGCTTGATATATGTGGTATTGTTTTGGGAAGTCCATATCTTTATGATAGGAGAGTTATTTTTCATCACCATGTGAACAAATATCATTTGTTCAAAAATGGGATTGAGTACATTGTTAGAGCGCATAACAAGAAATTGTTTTTTTCTCTAATGGATGTTGGAAAAATGAAGAGGATTGTTAATGCTAATTAGAATTTTGCATTGTTAATGTTCAAGCACAAATATGTTGAGGAACCTAAAGCCTTTCCAAGATATGAATCAAGTTTGAAATCTAATTTTATTGAGGTTTCTAATTCATGTGATAAGATGTTTCAAGAATCTAACAAGTTGCCTCCTAAAAGAGGTTAAACAAAATGAAATGCAATTGCAACAGGATGCTTCATTATTGAACATTGGTGTGAACGAGCATTAGGGGAGTTTTGAGGTCTAAAATGTGCCTCCTAAGGAAATTATAAAATAATAGTGGAAATAATATAATAATATTAGATTACATCATCAAATTTTAGAGGGAAAACAAATTTATTTTTTCAACTTGTATTTTCAACTTATCTCCCTATGGGTTTACTCAAATTTTGATCATAAACACTTGTTGGATGCAACATTTGAATCCTCATGCAAGGAGTACCCATGTTGCATACTTTCGATGGACCCTATTAAATGATAAATGAGAAATACATGAAAAATGTGATTGCAATCACATTTTTTCATGTATTTCTCATTTCTAGTGTAGCAGAGTGCATCGAAAATATGAAAGATGGGTACTACTTGGATGCTAAATTAAATTTTGCATCCAACGAGTACTCTCGCTTGAAATTTGAGTAATACCTTACAGAGATAACTTGAAAATACAAGTTCAAAAAGCAGTTTTATTATTTTATTATTTTTTAATCTTTTTACTTTTTTAGTCCAAAAATGGTGAATCATCCCCCATGGTTAATCATCATATTGAATTGCATTGGTTCTTATAAATTTTATTTTGGTTGTACATTTTTCTTAGGAGGCCCATTTTTTACCTCAAAATTCCCCTAATGATGCCAGTGTTAAAGCATGTACAGGTCAAAAAGCAAATGAAAAGACTATTTGACAAAGAGGACATCGGTCCCAAAACATCTTCTTGTGGGTTTCATAATGTTTTGGCTTTGAAGAAGGATGGTGCATGGAAATGGTGATCATACTTAGTAAAGAGTCGAGCCAAGTGTAAGGCTAGACATGCTAGGCATCGTTATGGCAAGAGTGTTCAAGGTGAAGCGAATTTGAAATTGGATAAGTTTCCTTTGATTGAAGGTCGAGGAGAGAATTTTCATATTTATTTAACAAAGTTTTCTCTTCTAAACATCTTGAAGAATTGTAGCAAGTTCCTATCTTTGACAGAAAGACAAAGACATCAAAAGTGAAGTACATTCATGAAAAGCTCAAAGCGAAAATCCAAGCAAAGCTAAGTGGATTAATATTGGAAGGGTGATCAAACTATACCTCTATCCCCTCATCTAATTATTGATTGAAAATGAGCTTTTGGAGGTACAAAAGCTTCCAATGGGAGGGGTGATCCAGGGGATCAAATTACTGCTCAAAATTCAAAGTGTGTGCAAGAGCTTGAAACCTGAATGAGTAGATAGATCTTGGTGATTTGAATCCAATGCAATTCGTTTCACTCAAAACTGATATTGTATACTCCCAATATCGTGTTCTAATCGAATTGCCAAACATCTAAAATTTTAAAAGTTGAGTTGCAGGTACGCCTAGGTAGCAGTCTGTACGCTGACTAGGTAGGTGATTGGAAAATACGATTGTGCATTTCAGGCCAGTGGTGGCTCGCCAAGTTTCCTCTGTTGATTGGTCAAAATTTTATGTTTTTTGATTAACTATTGGTGTTTTTGATTGGGGCCAATAGTGGAGGGCCAAGTGGACTAACTAGGGGTTGCCACGTGGCCTTCGAAGGTTGGTTCAAAAATTTATTATGGAGGCTGAGCAGCCCACGGGAGTCGAACTCGTGACCTCCCACCAAGAAACCATAGGCCTAACCATTAGAACTCAGCATGTTTCTTATTATGCATAGCGCAAAAACTATATTTAAAGTTGATGGCAACACACATTAGGGAAGGGGGTTGGGCTAAAACCTAGCCCCTGGCTAGCCTAGCACCCACGTGATCGGAGGCGGAGGGGACAAGGTGCTAGGCCTTAGCCCGACCCACGACCATAAGCCCGTACACATAACACAGTCGGAGCAGCAAAGAATCGAGCGTGGAAAATTGAAGGGGAGCTAACCCTAAGGCCACATGACGGGCCAATGTAACTGGGTGCGCGAAAAAGGGGAGTGGGGCAGCCCCAAGGCCACATGATGGGCCAATGTAACTAGGTGCGCAAAAAAGGGGAGTGGGGCAGCCCCAAGGCCACATGACAACCATAGAACCGAGAGCGCATGGATAAGGGGTTCCTCCAGGTCACTGAGAACCGATGCAACCATGAGCACGACCTATTCGGAGGGGCTAAACAGATGGCAGAGTTAGGCCCTAGAATCTCACCCCCCTGTGCGGTCGTATGTACACCACGTGACCAAAATTTTCAAGATAGGAGGCTTAATGGGTGAACTAACTGTCCTACAATTTCTCCCATCGGGCAGGATTGTAGGCCAGATTTCTGCACTATTTCTAGGTTTGGGGCACTCAAGCGATGTTTGGGCTGAATTGGAGGATGATTAGTTGGGTAATGGAGCAAAAATTGGAAAAATGCATAACTTACTCAATTTTTGGCCAAATGAGGTGCATAAAGAACCAAAATGGGGGTTTTTGACAGCGCTGGATCCAATGGAGATATCATTTTTTCTATTTGAGCTATGTAAAAGTAGGTAAACACACTTTTGAGCACTTAATGAAAGAGGCCCTGCATTGGAAGCTGGACCAAGAGATGTAGCCCAGGAGAGGGGTGAACTCCTTTATCATGTTTTGTGTTATGTGTTTTAGATATGCTTATTTTGTCTATATTTGGTTGTAATTTGTGGTTAAATTCACTTGCTTTCATGTGTTTAGTAAATTGATCCTCTACCAAAAACACATATAATTTTCACTTGCAAAATTGTTAAAAATCTTCAAGTTTACATATTCATATCACTCTTGTCTTGCAGGACTTTCACTTCTGATTGATCCTTTGATCTACTGTTGGGAGCCCCACTTGTTGTTGTATCTTGATTTTAATGCTCTGCATTGTGTCCTTGTCCTTGACCCATATCAATAAGGATTTTCCATTAAATGTGTTTACAAATATTTGGTAAGACCTATTTTATTTTATGCACACAACCTTGTTATGTTCTAAATTTTTTATTAGATTTGCACTCATCTGCGGTCTGTAGAATGAGAAGACATGTGGATCTGGGCATTCATACCCAAAATCACTCTTGAACACATGCCGAGAGTGACTCGGTTCCATAAGCCCTAATAGAGGAAGAAAAGAGTTGATGTCATTCTAATCAACTTTGATCTAAGAGTGGTCGAGCAAAAAAAATTTAGAACAAAAATGAAAACATTTAAACCCCCATTTAGTCGCATAGGCTCCCATCATACCAGCATCGAAATAATTTTAGAGATATGGGGAGGGAAAAAAACAGTCTCACTAGCTATATCTCCCCTCATCAACACTGACCATATTTGACGTGGATAAGCAGATTTGGATCTGCATCGTGATGGATAGGTTGTCTTTCCTCCACATGCATGTTCCAAAGCCAATTGTATATATTGCCTTAAGTAAAACATTCCACAACGACTGTTAGCTTTGGTTCCTCTACAGTGCCAAGATCGAAAGTGTGTTTATCGGTGATTTGCTCGACCCGCACAAAGAAAAATCCCCTTCGATCCACCCCATCCTCGTGTGCATGCCTTCCCTAGGCCATAGCTCCATGCAGGGGAAACAACTAAAATTCATGGTTCAAAGGTTGTTACTAGAAGAGAACCAAAGAAAACCCTAGCACCATTGGTGTTCACCATTGATCCCTAAGTACACACACCACCTAAATTGTTGAGTTTAATGGGACACGTCATTAGAAAAATATATATAGTTGAAATTGAAATATTTTATTTATAGTTCATATTCAGATGTAGAAAACATATATCCACATGATTCTCTCTCTCTCTCTCTCTCTCTCTCTCTCTCTCTCTCCACACACACACACATATTCAATAACTTCAAAAGGTTTGACGACCATTATTACACCAACACAACTATTTTATAAATGCCATGTAAATGCCACAAATAGGCCAGATACGATATGTCTCTGGAGATTTGAATTCACACAGTCAAGATAAATAATTTTTCACCAAACCACTCAGGTTAAGATCCTTTGACTTGAATTAAAGTGAGGACATGGGGGTGGGTTGTAATCCACTTATGTGTTACATGTCAACTCCATATTAAACATTGAAGGAATTACAAATTTACTTTAAGTTCGTAGAAAATGATGCTATTTAATATGGACATTGAAATATTTTATTTATGGCTCACATATTTTTTTTGGTTATGTTATTGATATATTTTTGTTTTAAATATTACATGTCAACTAGATAAAGAATTAACTAGCATAGATCCATCTTAACGCTACGCTGAGAGAGATCAAATCTCATTTGGAATGCAAACATGTGAAGACATGTTTACACCTTGAAAGCTTTTATTTGGTATATGAAGGATCTATCCTTACACACACACACACACACTATATTTCAACTCCATGTTGAACACAAAAAAAAAAAATACACTTTTCATTCATTTTAAGGAACATACAAATGAAATGTTTAAACCTTAGGAAATTTTTCATTTTCAATTGATATATATATATATATATATATATCTTTTAACAACAATGAGTACTCGTTGTATTAATCCTGTGTCCAGTCGCGGAAAAATACACGAGTGATTTACAATTCATATATATCCATGGGCTTCAATTTGTCATTTACAGATAGATAATCCATGCCCAATTGTCCCCGTTCATTACAAAAATATACAATACTCTTATTTATTCTACTAAGGTATACCTGACAAAATTGAGATGGAAGGAAAACACAGAAAAACCAACCATTACAATTGAAGTCTAAGCATTAAAATTAGTAGGGCGATTTAGATCGATGCCCGAGTTCTGGACTTCTGAAGGGGTGCTCTGTTCTTCTGGGAGGGAACCCAACTTGACCACCTGGAGCTGGAGATCCTCGATCATGTTGTGCAACACTCTAACCTCATCCTCAAGCTTGGCATCTTGCTTTCCTTTGGCTTCTATTACATTAGAATTTTCACAGGCCACCACATTTTGTCGGTGCAAAAAAACCTTAAGGTCGAAGAGCTTTGCTTTAATATCTGAGAGCTCCTAGGCACATTGGACACACACTGCAGGAGTCAGGGGACTAAGATATGTTGTTTTCGGTCCATTGCCATATTCTTCACATCATTTTCCACCACCTAGCTTGACCATGCCCGTCGGTTGCCCTAGGTCCCCGCAGCCATCCTCTTAGAGCGCCACTATAATGCAGAGTGAAAACAAAAGGCAAAGCCAAGGAAATTCAACTTATGATGTGGCTTGTCCTGTATTGAAACCCAAATAGCTCACTAGGGCAAGCTAGAACACCCAAGCTGAGAGACACAGTCCAAAAAGAAAGTTACAAACACACACTTTTGGGACTCTCTTGGGTTCTTCTCACCTAGTGGATGAAACCCAGTCCAACCTGAACTGCAAACGATAAGAAAAATGGGAAATTGCAGGCAACTCAAATGAAATTTATAGTAGTTACCATGTAGATACCTTGTGTGATGGAGTAGAGACGAATTAGAGCCTCAAGGATCCCAATGCGACGCCATCATTTCCCTGAGAGGAAGGAGAGCTTCCATTACTTGTAGTCAGGAGCTCGAGCGCTTGGATTGTCTACTCTGAGCCGAGAGGAGTAAATGCAACACAAAGGATGAGAGGGATCTCATAGTGACCAACTTCAAATTCCCACGATAAGCCTTGAACCAAGAACCATACAAGAAGACTCCCATGCTTAATTATAGATTTGACCCAGGTAGCCTCATGTGGAGGGGAGAATAAGGGCCACGCGTCAGGGGAGAGAGGAAGTGCTTCATCATGCAGGCAAGTGGGGAGGGATGGGATGACTTCACAATAATATTATCTAGCCAGACAAGAGGGGAATAATTAGATGCCTTGGGATCATAGGGTATATGCCATAAATGCCTTGGATGAATGGGGTTAGGAGAGGGGTATAATAAGGGACAAAGCATGGGGGTCATTAGGGAATGGGAAAAGAACTAGGGACCCCATTGATTTCCAAATGTCCTTCATTTAAACGACCAACTATGTTTTCCATCGTGCTCGCCTCTGTGTTGAGGTTTTTGAGGATATACCAAACACATGAACTTTCAAAGGTGAGGAGAATACTTTGAGCACGTTGGAGAGTCTAGTTTAGATCATGGTCTTGAGCAAGGGAGGAGGATCTTAAATTTCTAATTACAAGGAAGGAGTATCCCAAAATGGTAATGTTGTTAGCTTCCCTCTTTTGGGCTAGAAGGAGCCCCATATACAAGCCATAAACATCAACTTGATTATTGGTCCTTTTACCTAGACCCCATGCGTACTTATCCACTATTATTCCTTTGGGATTGTAGAGAATCACTCCCCCTCCTGCCACCCCTTCAATTGCTTTATATATTATACGTATAGTTGACATTGAAATATTTTACTCAACATGAGCATTGAAAATTTTTGTTTACAACTACATGGTTTACATTAAAATGATTTTTTGTTATTAGTATTATTTTAAATACATGTGTCCCTCATATTGAGAAGTAGAAAACATATACCCATAGAAGATGATATATTACTCTCTTTATATATATAATATATATATATATATATATATATTATATATATATATATATTATGTAAAGCGATTTATTTAATGATACATATCAAGTTCATATTAAGCATGAAGAAATTATACATCTCCCTCATACCCTCAATTGGAAAACACCTATAAATCGGAAATAAGAAATATCTCTCTCTTATATATGTGTGTAAAAGAGATATTGGAAATATTTTACTTAATATGCATATCAAGGTTTATTATAAATATTTTTTTAAATGTGCATATCAACTCCATATTAAAATTAAAATAAGTTAATATTAAAATATTTTATTTTACTTTTTCTTTATCTCTATATATAAGTATAATATGGAGTTGATTTAAGTATATTAAACAATATGGATATTAAAATATTTTTAAACAATAAGAAATTACACATCTTCATCATAATGAAAAGTATATATACACACACACACACACTTTATTTCTCTTTATATAAAGTTGATATAAAATAAGCAATTTTTAAGTGCGACTTTTTGGAAAGTTTTTCAGTTTATTTTTTGATCTAATCTGTCTAGAATCCGACAGGGATTCACTGAAATCACAAGTTTGACAAGTGAACTCTTCACAATCGAAGTGCCCTAGGGTTTTTGAAGGTGCTAAATCCATATATGCAGTAAAAAACCTAGTTTAAACAACACAAACCAAGATTTGACCATAATTTTTTTCACCAGATTCCAGCCAGAAATCTGTCGGAAACTTGAAAAAGTCACACTTAAAGACTACTCTGATATAAAATTATGTTTTTGTTTGTTTGTTTGTTAGGTAATGTGAGTCCTGAGATGACGAACATGCCTAACCTGTGACTTGAATAGACTATGGGTATCTAAGCTATTAAAATCACTCGAGGATTGCACCCAGACTAGGCCACACCAACCCTTAGCATCACTGGATTTTTTCCCACGAAGTTTCCAACTGATGACCTTTTTCACCATGGAGTGTCTTAACAAAGGACCCTATCACTGTTTATTCTATGCCCCAATGAGCTGATAGAAAATTATATTATTTAATATGAACATTGATTTTATTTATGGTTAATATTATTTTGTCCTTAATATTTTTTTTAAAATACCACATGTCAACTCTATATCTAGCATAAAATGAATTACACATCTCCTTCATATCAATTACTTAAATGTAACATTAACATACATCAACTCTATGTCTAGCATAAAATGAATTACACATCTCCTTCATATCAATTACTTAAATGTAACATTAACAAACAACATCTTATTATTTAATATGAACATTGATTTTATTTATGGTTAATATTATTTTGTCCTTAATAGTTTTTTAAAATACCACATGTCAACTCTATGTCTAGCATAAAATGAATTATACATCTCCTTCATATCAATTACTTAAATGTAACATTAACAGACAACATCTTATTATTTAATATGAACATTGATTTTATTTATGGTTAATATTATTTTGTCCTTAATATTTTTTTAAAATACCACATGTCAACTCTATGTCTAGCATAAAATGAATTACACATATCCTTCATATCAATTACTTAAATGTAACATTAACAAACAACATCTCCCTTATAATTACACTGGATAGAACTATTTATAAATGCTAATAATGGGCAAGTTACAACATGTCGCCAGAGACTTGAACCCATGCACTTGGAGAAACAAATTGTTCACCAAGCCACTCAAACCAAGATCATTTGACAATATTTTAGAACATATAATTTCTTTTTTTGTTTGCTAAGTAATGTGATTCTTGAGATGACCGACACGCCCAACTTGTGGCTCGAATAGCTGTGACCCAGGGGCGTCAAGCCATCGAAATCACATGGGGATTACACCCATCCTAGGAAACACTAGCCCTTAACATGACTGGATTTTTGCCCACGAAGTTTCAAACCAATGACCTTTACACCACAAAGTGCCTTAACATAACACCCTCTCTTTGTCTACTCTACACCATGTGGACATTTTAAAAAACATAATTAATAAACATATACAAACTTAATAAATTTAATTAACAAACATATCATTAAAAATAAAAATATTTCCAAATATAGAAATGTGAAATATATATAATATAAATCATAACTATAAATTAAGATCCATTTCGCCATATTAAATTAAAATAATGATTCATATTTATAATATTTCATAACTTTGTATTTAAATTAATTATAAGTATATAAACATTCAATATATATATATATATATATACACTATACCAAATATTTTATGGACGGAATCACATATAGATTTTACTGTCGACGTGTTTGGAATCACTTCCTTTGGTTCATCATCAAGACATAGATGGATCGTTGAATGAGACAACTAATAAATAGTAGATATGCAAGGACTCAATCTCTTATGCAAGGACTCAATCCCAACGGTCAAATTTTTTATTTATTTATTTATCTATTTTTTAATCAAAAGGAACATTACATCGAAATAATAAAATCAAAATTAGAAAATAAAAATAAAAATAAAAAAACTCTAAAAATAGGGATTAATATAAAATCAAAATTAAAGAAAAAAAAATAAAATTAAAATGGAAATTAAAATCAATAAAATTTAATTAAAACAAAAGTCAAAAAATAATAAAATTTAATAATAAATAGGGAATTTTTTTTTTTTAAATAATAATATAAATAAATCAATAAATAAAAATAAAAAAATAATAAATTTAAAAAGGGAATTTTTTTTTAATAATAATATTAAATAAATCAATAATAAAAATAAAAAAAATAAATAAAATTAAAAAATGAAAATGAAAAAAAAAAAAAATAAATAAAATATAAAATGGAAAATGAAAACAAAAATAAAAAATAAAATAAATAAAAATTAAAATGAAAACAAAAATTAAAAATATAAAAATATAAAAATAGATAAGATATTTATTTATCTTTCTATGATTCTATCTATATATTATCAATTACTTAAATGTAACATTACCATACAACATCTCTATATATGATCAATTACTTAAATTTAACATTACCAGACAACATCTCCCTTATAATTACACTAGATAGAACTATTTATAAATGTTAATAATGGACAAGTTACAACATGTCACCAAAGATTTGAACCCATGCACTTGGAGAAACAAATTGTTCATCAAGCTACTTAAGCCAAGTTTGACAATATTTTAGGACATATATATATATTTTTTTGTTTGCTAGGTAATGTGATTCCTGAGATGACCGACATGCCTAACTTGTGGCTCGAATCGTTGTGACCCAAGGGCGTCTAAGCCATCGAAATCACATGGGGATTACACCCGTCGTGGGCCACACCAGCCCTTAACATGATTGAATTTTTGCCCACGGAGTTTCAAACAAATGACCTTTACACCACATAGTGCCTTAAGATAACACGTTGTCTTTCTCTACTCTACGCCATGTGGGCATTTTAGAACACATAATTAATAAACATATACAAACTTAATAAATTTAATTAACAAACATATAATTAAAAATCAAAAAATATTTCTAATATATATAAATGTAAAATATATATTTACCAGGCGGAAATCCTAAAACCTGGAGGTCCTGTCCTCATCCCCCACATCCACAAGCTTTTCAATCAAGTGGCAAGCAAGGGTTCCCTAAACCATGGACTCAAAGCCTCATTATCCCTATTTTTAAAAGTGGGGATACAAATAACCCCTCTAATTATCTGACAAATATGCTTAACCCTCTCCTAGCCAAGTTATATGGTATTATTTTGGAAAAGAAGTTGAGCATATGGCTTGAAAGTGGAGGTAAGTGGGCTAAAGGCCAAGCGAGTCTTAGAAGGCAACACTCAACAACGGACCACCTCGTTACACTTAGGATCATTGTGGAGGAATGCCACAATGATAAATCCAATCTTTTCTATTGCTTTGTGGACTTTAGAAAGGCTTTCGATACGGTTCCTAGAAACAACCTATGGAATCTATTAGAAGAGCTAAAGGTTCCTTTTGAGTTGAGAGCTGCCGCTATAAGGTTATACGAGAATGTAATTTCCAAGTTAAAGAGCAAGGAGGGGTGGTTGAAAGATATTAAGTGTAATATCGAAGTTAAACAAGGTTGCCCCCTCTCCCCTACCCTATTTGGCATTTACATCGACAAGCTAGAAGGTTGTTTAGAGGAAGTAGGATGTGATGGCACGATCTTAGCTGGGATAGTCATCATCCTTCTTCTCTATGGTTATGATATCGTTCTTCTCGCAAGGTGCCCATCTAATCTTGATAAGAAACTTAGACTTCTTAAGGATTTCTGCTCTACCATGGGCATGATTGTTAATACTAACAAAACAAAAGTTATGATTATCAAATCCAAGAAGGACACTTACGCTAATTTTATGTATGACAATAGTAACTTGGAGGAAGTGTCTTCCTACAAGTACCTAGGAATTGATATTCATCACAAGCTCAACTGGAACTATAGCATTGAGAAAAGGATTAATGGGGGTGAAAAGCTTATTTTGGTCTTGAAAATAATTGTAAAATGGAAAACCTCATAATGTGGGATAGAAAAAAGTTCCTCTTTGAAACTTTAGTCACTCCTGTTATCTTATATGGATGTGAGATTTGGGGTTGTAGCATCTCTAGAGAATCCTGGAGAAAGATTGAGCAAATCTAGAAGCGTTTTATAATGTATAACCTCAAAATTAAAAGCAACACACCCTATCCTATTCTCCTTATAGAAGTGGGTCTTTCCCCTATCGAGAGCCTAGCTATGACTAGGCTTCTGTTGTACAAGCACAAACTCAATAACATAGGAGATCATAGACTTCCTAAACTAGCTTTAAATTCCAACCAAAACCACTTAAGGCTCAAGTGAGGCTGGTATAAAGACACCAGAGCTTGGTTAAAACATTAGGAGATCGACGAGCATGTTGCATTGCAAAACATTAATAACATTAAAAATATTGTTACTTCTAAGTTCAAAGAAAAAATGTGGTGTGAGAAAGATTTAGCAGCTAAAAGAAAATTAAGATATTACAAGGAGGTCATCAACCCCACTCTAGAAGATCAAAAGTATCTCTCTGTTTTAACTAGCTCAAAGAAGAAAATTAATATAGACAAGATTAGAAAGAACTCTAATGAGCTCCATAGTGAAAACACCATGGATGGAAAGGTTCTACCATCTCTGTGAGAATACGAACATCAAGGATGGAAATCACTTCCTCTTAGAGTGCCCCGTGTACAACCACATTAGATCTCAGTTTTAAAATCTCATACTGACCTTCCTAGCCTTTTACGATGTCAAAATTACAGTAAGCTCGGAAGGCTTCTCTCCAAGCTTTTTGAGCATTGGAATATTATCATAAATCAAACTAAATAATTCGTTTCTTTAGGTACAATAGACCAATGTTTGGTCTCAGTGGACGTTAACCATCATCATCATCATCATCATCATCAATATAAATAATGACTATAAATTAAGATCCATTTGACCATATAAATTAAAATAATGATTCATCTTTATAATGTAACTTTGTATTTAAATTTAATTAATAAGTATATAAAAATTCAATATTTATAATAATTTTTCCGATACCAAATATTTTTCAGAGGAAATCACATACAAATTAATGTTGTGGTCTTTGGAACCACTTAGTGTGGTTCATCATCATGAAATACATGGATTGTTTGATGAGAGAACTAATAAATAATAGATCATCATGACATAGATGGATCAAGAAAACTAATAAATAATAGATATGTAAGGACTCAATCCCAATAGTCAAAGTTTTTATTTATTATCTATTTTTTAATTAAAAAAACCTTA
>APFE030519002.1:32184-58119 GCA_000404065.3 Pinus taeda
TAATTTTATTATTATAAATCTTGAATTATTATTCATTATTATTGTTGGCATTATGATGTATGTGTTGTACTTGATGGCAACCCACTTGTAGCAGCACAACTCACTTGTATATGGTAACTAGATGAATCTACAAAAGAGATATCAGATGTGACAAAATGCATGACAAGTAGTGTTTACAGATGTGATGAAATGCAGGGTAGCTTCAAGGGATCAGTTCAGAATGCAACTCACTCAGATGAAAGATCACAGTATACCAGGAAAACAGCAAAGAATGACAGATCAGTCTTCACAGAATGAAGAAAGAGAGGTATACGCAGGTTCACCATTGACCAAGCTGTGTATACACGCAGGTTAACAGAACAAAAGGAGCGTATAACGTACACACGCACTTTCACAGAAAGGAAAGTGCGTATACTTTGGAAAACTAAGTTTTGGACCGAAGTATTTGGTCCTTGGTATTTTGATCTATGGTATTGGTCCATGGTATTTGATACGAGGTATTGACCCCAAGTAGTTGATCCAAGGTATTGGTCCTAAGTGGTTTTGGTCCATGGTATTGAGAAATGCCTAAAACTATAAAAGGAGGAGAAGATCATTAGGCCAAGGCACTCAAGTATTGAATATCTGATGAAAAGTGAGATCTAGTATGCAGGTTATTGGGTTATGTTGCATCGCTGGATTTGAACCAAGGAGGAACCTTAGCAGTTGACGGAGGATAAAATCTAATGATGGATCGAGATCTTAAGGCGTAAAGTGAACTATCATTATGTGTTTTTGCTCATGAATATTCTAGATCTGAATATTGACGCACATATTATTCTGTAAATGATATGATCTGGGTATAACTAAAGTCTGGTATAGCTGCAGAATTATGAATTAATATTTACAGATGTATACGATAGTTGGCTTTGAGGAAAGCGCGTACACACACAAGTTCGGCACAAGAAAGTAGTGTATACCTTATAATCTATGTTTTAGTTGTTGCTGTTTGTTGTTGCAGTGTTCTGGGTTCTGGCTTGGGTTCTGGTTACTGTATTTTGGTGACAGCATTCTGAAATATCAGATTGATGGGTTATCAAAGTGCTTGATTGACCTGGTTGTGGTTGGTTCAATAGGAGATTGGTGATGCAGATATATTTGATGATTGAATGATGTTTTTGATGGATCTAGTCTAAAAATTTATGAAACATGGTCCCTAGAAGAAAGGAGAAGGTTGTAGCCTTCTGTAGGCCGACACCTACGTATTAGTAAACATATCAGCTAATACAAGAGCTAGGGGGTTGTAGCTCCCTTCCAGTAGAAGCTGGAGAACGAGAGAAGGGTGTAGCCTTCTGCAAGTAGAAGCATGCGTACTGGTATAAGGTTGCACCAGTACAAAAATTGTAAATAGAATTATCTTATTATTAAAAGAAGACAAAGACGATTGCAGCATGTGGTTTTCACCCACATTGGGTTTCCACCTTATATCTTGGTGTTTATGTGTGTTGCTTATGTCTGATGCTTTATTCTGCTTTTACTGCACTGTCTAATGAATTGCTGATATATTGATTAAAGTTCACTACATGATAATTTGGGTAAATAAAAAAATTTCTGCATATACGCTGGTTTCATTAAGTATAGTTGCATATACATGCTAGTTCACTGAGTTGAAGTAGCGTATACAAATCAGTGTTGAAAATTAAATTATTAATTTGATAGTACTGATTCACCCCCCTCTCAGTATTATTTCCAACAATTATGAATAATAAGTAAGTTAGTGTTTAACAAGATTTTTTTCCTTTTTAATTTATAAAAATGGATAACTAGTTAAAGTAATCTCCTTTAAATTTAAGATTCAAAATATATTAATTCAAAAATAAATTTGACCCATGAATTAAATATATCAATAAATTATGTGACTTTAAATATATCTACTTTTCTAACTTTATTAAAAAAAAAAACAAAGTCTTTTAAAGAAAAACCAAAAATACACCCAACTACCCAACCTGTGAACTCAATTCAATTGTAACTTCACACCTACTTAAATAATAAAAACTTTACCATATCTCAATTCCACTTATAGAATATCTAAAAGTTAGGAAAACTACCTCTTAACCATGGATAGGAGGAATTGACTCAGAAATTCATGTCGGACAATTTTTTTAAAATAAATTTTGTAAAAGTAATGTTTAAATTATGTTTTTGAAGATGTCAATAGATTTAGCACCATCAAAAACCTCTGAATACCCAAAATTTTAAAATTTAACAACTTTAATTTAAATTTACAAAATCCTAATAAAATGTATCAAAATATTACCAAAATATTCATAATTTTGAGAGAAAAACAATGCAGTTCTAACTTAAACATTCTTAACCATTCCGGTTATTACTCTCTTCATAAATAAAATAATTATTAAACAGATATCCATCCCACTCATGGAACATCTAAAAGTTAAGGAAAACTACCCCTTAACCATTCCGGTTATTACTCCCTCCCTAAATAAAATAATTATTAAAAAAAGAGTTAAGGAATTTTAGTGAAACAAGGAAGAGGTACCTTCCTCGATCACCAAGGTATAAATAGAGCATTCCGGCAATAACCTTTCACAATGCAATCTAAAGGGAAGGAAGAGTGGAGGTGAGAAAGAAGGGCTTGGTCAAGGAAGAGAAGCAAAGGATTCCAAGGACGAGGAGGAGCTAGCAATAGGATACGAGCTTTCCTGGACCCAAACATCAACTTTAATTGCAGGAGCTTCTGGTCTTTTCTGCATGCCATTTCATCTCTGTTAGCCTCTTTTTCAATTTTATATTGGGTTTCCGTTTCTCCTTTATACGCTCTGGGGTTTGTTTGTTGGGTCGTTCCGGGGCTGAAACTCAATCCGTTTTCTCATACCTTATCGAAGTTTCGTTGGAGAAAAACTATCTTTGCGTTTCGGCATGTCATGATCCATGTTACCCTATTTTGTTTTTTGTTCAAATCTGATCAGAGATGCTTACTTCGATCTCTCTGTTCCGATATCTGTATTGATCCACTTTAGCATTCCTGATAAGTGGGCACCAAGAAAACTCCCAAGAAGGATCTCTATTTTGAAGGTCTGGATTTGTAGAGAAATACCAGGGTTTTGGCGGTGGCGAGGGCCGTGCTGATTTATCTTACGCTCTTTCGTCGACTGGATACCAAGGAAATAGCCTTTCTTAAACGGAGAGAATCCCAGACATTCTGATTTGTCTTGAGTAAAATACCAATTCTAGCTATTTCTGCCAATTGGGTTTTCCTCTTGCTCGGGCTCCCCTGATTCCAAAATTTCTGGCTCTTTTCCTGTAGAAGAATACAAATTCTAGCTATTTCCGACTTTGTCATCCTGTTTGGTAACTATGCAATCACAAGAATTCCTTACTGTGAAACCAGATTAGTTTTTTTATCAAATTGTGAGAGGAGTTGAAATTTGGGCAGGCTAAGAATCAAACCCTCAAGATCCGTACGTGGCCGGTGGGCTGTGCTGTATGCCCTCTTCATGATGGGTTCACTGGGCTGGTATCAAGGTGTGGATTGCTATCCCCCCTCCCTCGAGACACATGTTTGGCTGAAGCCTTTTAGTAATTGCCAGTCAACCTCAACACCCGACCCTGATACTTTGTTGAAAATTGGGTGGGCTGGGAATCAAATTCATGACTTGCCCCCGCCTAGTGGGTTATTATACCATTTAGCTACATGATGTTTTCATGTGAAGCATCGTTACTGTGGGGTTGCAATTTGCGACAAAAAGGATCGATTGTTGTTGATTTTTCTACTTTGTTCTTTGTTCGTTTTGTTTGATCCATCCCACCCTGTTCAATCATTTGATCGTTCAAGTAAATAAGCCGGGTATACCCTTAAAATTTCATGTAAAAGCCCAACAAGTCTCTCCTGTCTAGAATTTAAACACTTATCAGCCAGGATTTCGCAGGGTTATAGACTATAGTCAAACTAATCTCTTGTAAAGCTTACAATGCCTGACTTACTATGATGTCTCGCTAGAGCACCTGCTAAATTTTGAATGTTGATAAAAAGACATGAATGACTCTGATGACTTGCCAGGGTTTCTTGTTAAGATCTTGTCCGTTAAAACTAATTGCTAGCAGATGTTTGCGTTCAGAATAAATTAGGATTTTACAGGGATCAGCTAACCATTGAATTAACCATAAAATCCCAACAACCCTTTGTTTCTTAAAAGCAGATCAAGCATTTGATCACATTTAATCTGATAGCGATCTTTAGAGAATGTTGTTGCAGAACATTGTTCGACTTTTCAAATCATGTCCTTGTAAATTATGTTTACTGGCCTTATAGGAAACTTCACGGTCTAACATTTCTCGTTAGCTAATTTTTTGCCATGGGTTATAATGCCAGAAGATACCAAAATCATGTTCTACCTTTTCCTGGTATAAAGACAATGTAGTCTTATTTTGGATACCACGAGGTCGTAAATCCTATTTCTGCCAGTTACATCTGCCATTCATTATAAGTCACATGTTCCTTTTTGCTCTTTAAACCAGTCCATAGGGCCTTGGTTTGAAAACGCTCCTTGGCAACACTATGCTGTGAACGTTTACCAGATTTTTTTTTGTTTTTTTGTTTTTTTTTATTAATTTTTTCTGCCTGGACGAGTACTTCCAAATTTGATGTTCACTTTTACCACGTCATTCGTGTTTTGTTTGTTCTTCATTGAAAGTTTGAAGTATAGTGTTGGATGTTTGTGTTTGCTGTTAAAATTTTAGAAGTAGTTCTCATCTTTCTTTGTTGCATTGTGTGCTTGATAACATGTACTTGGCCTCTACTCCTTCCACGGGCTCAAGTGCAGGCTTTTAAGACATGCAAACATATCTACCATGGAGCGTAAGTAGGACTCAGAATTGTATTTGTCAGTGAATGGAATTTCCAAACTAAATTCTTGAATTCATTTGTTGCGGAATCTGAGGTCTTGCAAACTATTTGAGGATCTGGCTTCTAAATCCTGTCACTGAAGAAATTTAGTTAAAGCTACAACTAACTTTCCTGTAGAAGCGGATAGTGATTTTGCAATCTTCTTCAGCGGCTTAAAGTTAAAGAATAAATTCTGGGTGACCTTTTTCTTGGTAAGCCATCTACCTAAAGTTAAATGTCTTGATTTTTAAGGAAATCTAGTGGTTTAGTGCAGCAATAGAATTTTATTCATTTCAAGTCTAGACTTTCCAGCTGTTGTTTCAAAATGGTATTCTTTCTCTATTGCTTTTGAAATTTGTTTGAAATTTGAATGTCTGTTGATTTGGAATATCAGCGTCACACAAAGTAGTGGACTTTAAAACACCACTGCATAATTTTCTTGTGTAGATGTGTTCAAAGAAAAGTGGGCAGGGTGTAGAATCGTAAGGGTAGTTAAAGGGTTCTGAGGACTTGTTAAGTAGTTCAGGCTTCCAAACATGTACATATCAGTTAAGAAGAAGATAAATTTAACTTGATTAAGCTCCTGCAGGACCATTTGACTCCTAGTTCTACACTCGGAACTATAAAGTCTCTTTGTCATACCTTTGAGCAAGGGCTAATGTAAAATTCGTGTTATTCTTGTTGGTTATTTGAAATTTCACAACTGAAGGATATGTTGTTCATAAAGTTGTAATATGTTGTTCATAAAATATTTCAAAGCTCTTCCCACAAATCAAATTGCTTGATTATATTTTTACACTTGTTCAGTTAATAAATAAATATGCCAGAGGATATGGAGCAGTGCAACATCTTCATTCCACGTAAGGCTAGGAAGTGTCATCATCCCTATGATAGTCCAAGAAACCAAAATCCTGAAGAAAGCACTTCAGAAGATGGAGAGATGGAAGCTAAGAAGAAAGAGTGGGATGCTGCTAGGTGCCCCATCTGTATGGAACATCCACACAATGCTGTCCTCATTATGTGTAGTTCACATGACCAAGGTTGTCGATCATACATGTGTGACACTAGCTATCGTCATTCAAATTGCCTTGATCAGTACAGAAAACCAAGAGAAAACTGCAGGAACAATGCTACTCAAAGTGTTGAACCATTGGGATTGAGATCACTAGAGAACTTCCATGACGATGCGAGGTTGGGTGGGCCAAGAAGGAGTACAGTAATTACAAGGTCTTGGCGATCACGTTCAAGGGGATTCCAAGAAACGCAAAATAGGAGGGTCACACATGGCTTGTTTGAGTTGCATTCTAACAGGAGGCAAGATAGATTATCAAGAGATAATGCAACAATAGGAGAAACAGAAAGTCAGGAAAGTTTATCAGGTCATGGCAATGAAATTGAAGCAACTGCAAATGGTGTGGTGGCACTGAAATGTCCTCTTTGTCGAGGTTCAGTGCATGGTTGGAAAGTTGTAGAAGATGCTAGACATTATCTCAATTTGAAGGTGCGGAGCTGTTCTAGAGAGTCATGCTCTTTTACTGGTACATATGAAGAACTTCGAAAACATGCAAGAAGTGTGCATCCGACAACAAGGCCAACTGATATTGATCCTTCTCGCCTGCATGCGTGGCGGCAATTAGAGCGTCAACGTGATTATGGGGATGTGCTCAGTACCATTCGTTCAGCCATGCCAAGTGCAGTTGTTATTGGGGATTATGTCATTGATAACGAAGATGATATCCATCTTGATCGGGACAGTGAAAGGGATGCATTGGGTGCACAAGAACCATGGTGGACAACTTTCTTCTTATTTCATATGATCAGTCCCATGGCTTCTATTGAAGATGCTAGAGGATTGCCAGCAAGATGGAGGGGTTCAAGGAGACAGCATGGATCTTCTGGTATGCATAATAACCATCCGAATTTGTGGGGTGAAGACATTTTGGTGTCTCAAGACACTGATAATGTATCTGGTAATGGTCACTCTGGACGGAGGAGGAGAAGGCGATTAAATCGACCTAGGCCTGATGGTGATATGCCATAAGGTTTATTTCTGATTTAATAGATTGTTTGAAATAGCCATATAATGTGGTTGCTGCTGCAGGCTGGTGGAAGCCTTGTTCATCTATTGTACATAACAATCCATTCATTTTCAGTATTTGCATTTCTGATTCTTACAATAAAACGTTAATTGGTTATTTTTCATGGTTATAATGATCAAAACAAATCTGTATATGAGCTTCAGTTGGTTTTTGTTGTAGAGTTTTAACATCCTTAGGTATTGCTTATGCCATAAAGTACGATACTTTGGCCTTATGATGGCCAATTTATACAGTTAATAAATATTAAGAGAGGTTAAATCGCAGCTCTGTACTTACAGGCTTCTCCAATTCACATGCATCATGCATAGCTTTCTTGTGGCTGCTAACTGAACCTTGACTATTACTGATCAGTTCTAACTTCTGCATTGGTTCTCTAGTGCTGTGTTGGCAACTTGTGTGGACCTTCCAGGCCATGGTGAGAAAGTGAGTGCCTATAGTTATGTTTAAGCCCTGAGCTTTGCCGGCTTCCCTCTATGGACAGTGTGCCTTTTGCTCTGTAAATAATTGTCTCACCAGAATTTTATCCCATGACACAGCTAGTCTGATTCTTGGCGGCCTCATCTTTTGAATTGAATGTGCAACATTTTGTGCCTGGTCAAGTAATAAGTCGTTCTTTTGAAATGATTTGAAATAACACCCGATAATATGACATCAGTTTGTGATTTAGATTTCATCCAGCAGCGTCTCTGATTTCTCATAGGGTTATGAGAGGAGAAAAACTTGGGAGGTTTGGAAGAGTTGAACTGCTGGTTGCTAGGGACATGCCTCCAAATTTTTAATTTGTTGATTGTAAAGTTGATTTTAATTTGAATCATCATTAGCTTTTCTATTATGACTGTTGATTAATATTGTGAGAACACAAAATTCTGATTGTTGCAAGTTAGTGAATATTGTGAGAATAGAGGATTATATATTGCAAGTTACGGGAAATTGATGATTTTTGGGCACACACTGCATTGCGTGCCTCAATTGGTATCAGAGAGGATATCTTAGGGCAGAATTTGCTATGAACACTAAGGACAATTATGTTGGTTTTTTATAAAGAAGCAAACAGAGATTTTGTGTATGTTGGTTTCGTATTGACTATAGTGAAAGAAATGTAGGAGAGAAGTGTGAGACACTCATACTTGGAGCTCCTCAATGAAGATTTTTGAGTTAAGTGTTAGGGGTGGGATTGTTAATGTGAGCGCCTGCAAAATTGTGTAATACAGATCTAGTAAAAGTCATTTGTTAAGATCGATGAGTCATTGTTTGTGCTTTATCCAAAGAAGATTGAGTGGACTGATCATGTTCATGATTGTAAATTTTTGAATTGAGTTGAATTAAAGATCTATTTAGTATTTAGAGTTTATTGTTTGTGTGTAAATGGAGACTATTGGTTGTTTGTTACCTTCACGTAGGTGTTGCAGTATTAAGTAAGAGTACAATGAAAATAAATCAAGACTTGAGGTATGTCTGAGAGTTGTCCAAAAAGAAATGATGATTTGAGGTTGTGACAGTTGTCGAAATTGCAAAAGCTGACTGGGAAAGCTCTAATAAGAGTGTTCTAGAAGTTAAAGCAGGCATTGGACACGATGATTAAGACGGGCAAAAAGAAAAGAAAGCCCTGAAGATATGTTTCACGATCATGTAAGGGTGAAGACAAACACTGTGAATAGCTCGACAGAAAGCATTGTAGAAGTGAAAGAAGACATTAGACACACAGGCTAATGAGAAGAAAAAAGTGCCCTGAAAATATGATTTGCAACCATGTAAAGGGCGAAGACAAATCTTGTGAGCAACATAACACATGTTGAGAGGATGGTAGAAGAGGAGGGGCTATTTGATGAGGTGCCATCGAAGTAACACCAACGATGGAAGTACCTACAGGGATTAATGACTCCCTTTGAGATTGTGATGGCTGTTTCATGTGTGGGAGTGGAAGGCAATGGTAATATTGGTGACTTAGAAATTCAAGACCAAAGAGTCACGCTCTTGTATAATCTAGAAAGTGTCTAAAAATTGAATCTATTATATGATGGTGAAGGAAGACCAACAAGGTGATAATGTTATAAGAGATGGAGGAGTGGAAGTTTATGGTGGAGGACCAATGTTTAATGTTAGGAGAGCTAGTGAAGGAATGGTAATATTCTTGAGTTAGAAATCCAAGACCAAAGAGTTGCACTCATAGAATCTGGACTTCTCCAGGAAAGTGAACCAGCTATGATGAAGGAAGACCAACGAGGTGTTAATGTTAGAAGAGATGGAATGTTACAAATGTCTTTCAATGTGGACGTTCAAATTGTTCGAACAAGGAAGAATGACGCTGGGTGAAAATTTCAAGTGGTGAAAATATGTTGCATGTGCATAGGTTACAAACTGAAAGAGAATAAGGTGCATGAACCGACTTGGCAAATTGAAAGAGAATAAGTTGCATGAACAGGCTGGGCAAATTCTGAATAAAAAGGTTGCATGAAGATAAGATAACAATAATATGGCTATTTACAGAAATTGAAAGAGAATAAGTTGCATGAACAGGCTGGGCAAATTCTGAATAAAAAGGTTGCATGAAGATAAGATAACAATAATATGGCTATTTACAGAAATTGAAAGAGAATAAGTTGCATGAACAGGCTGGGCAAATTCTGAATAAAAAGGTTGCATGAAGATAAGATAACAATAATATGGCTATTTACATAAATTTATTAGAATTGAGTGTTCCAACAGGTAACAACTCGAATATGAAGTTAGAAAATTCTTAATTGGAAAAAATGTTGTAAAATTCCGTAATGGGAAAAAGAGAACTTTTTCCTCTTCTTATGATTTGGGGTGGAGTGATACTCCATTCAAACCTCATCCAATTCTACCTTTTCCTGCGTTGCAGCATTCTAAACTCATCCAATTAGAATTGAGTGTTGCAATAGGTAACAACTCGAATATGGAGTTAGAAAATTCTTAATTGGATAAAATGCTGTAAAATTCCGTATTGGGAAAAAGAGAACTTTTTCCTCTTCTTATGATTTGGGGTGGAGCATTCAAACCTCATCCAATTCTCCCTTTTCTTGCCTTGCAGGATTCTAAAGTCATCCAATTCTCCCTCTACTTGCCTTGCAGGATTCTTTCCACATGCATGGGTCCACCATAGTAGTACTGTTATACCTTGGATGTGGTACTGTTGAGTCATTCCTTATCTTTATCGGTTATCTTTTTGCACCAACTCATGTTCTCCTCGTCATGCATTGCTACCTCTGTAGAAACCCACTTTGCAATCTTACCCTTTGTGTTCTTGACATTACTTATATGTAATTTCGTTCACATTCATTACCCTTTCGAAGATTCTTGCAAACTTCATCCACTATCTTCTCTAGGGTGGTATTTGGATTCCACTTGTGCCACGTTGCCAACACTTCTAAGTGGTCTCTTCATTAAACTCTGTGGGTTAATAAAAAGCATATTGTCTTGCATGCCTTTCATTGTTGTCACTATCTTTTTCTGTGTCGCGTCTTTCTTCATTGTTGCTGCCCTACAACCTCCATCTATCGTTTCCCTCTTCTTTTCATTGTTGCTGGTTTCAATATTATCCCTACAAGCCATGCATTGCCCACACCACCTGAATTGAGTCATGCCCTTGGGAGAAATTTCCTACTATTTTCCTTCATGCAGTCTACACGAGTGCTTGGGCATATCTAGCTTCTCTGCTCAACTACATAGCACAAAGATCTCTGGCTCTGACGTTACAATATAAATCAACTCAATTGGTGAAGCAATTTCTCTATTTCATTAATGAAACAATTCTTACAAAGACTCACCTTTCCTTTTAGAAGTCTACATTTCAAGACTCCCAATATTTCTGCACATTAGCTTCTCTGCATTACTGTCTCCTATGCAGATTTCTCTCATCTCTAGAAGATTTGAATCTCCTTTGCCTTTTGTTAGTGACACCATCTTCATCTTCGTTTCCCTCTCTTTCCTAGCACTGTATGCTAGCATAGTTTGTCATCAACTTCTAGCATCCATTCTTTTCCCCTGTTCTCGTCATCTCCACACACATCTTCTTTCTTTTTTATCTGCATATTTTTATAGATTTCTCTCCATGCTATCATCTCTTCTGGGCACTTTTCTCATCCCACAGGGGTTGTAATGATGTGGAGAAGAATATCCCATGTACTATTGTGTGGAACGTTTGGTTAACATGTAAGAAAACACATGGAAAACAACATAACAACAATGAATATACAACAACAGCAAGAAATATATCTCACCAACAACTACAATGAAACAAAATTGAACAACTACATTGAAACAAAATCTAACTACTCACATTACAAATTTCATTGGGTTACGAGATCAAAGTTCATGGCATCATTTTCTCATTATTCTCCTTTGGAGCAGTCTCCTCATTCTTCAAAAGTCATGTTTATTATCCTTATCACTTTAATTGCCTTTAAGAACTAGGTTCCATGACCACCTTATCATTTTTCAACTCCTACATTGTGTTCCAACATATCGTGTTTAATTTTCTTTCTCAGTTTCCTCTCTCCTTCTGGTGTTGTACTCATCCACATTTTTACCAACTCCTATGCCATTCTTGTATGTCATTGCTTTGGGGTGGGATCACACCCTTGCTTTTCTAAGCTTATCAATGCTCTCTTATTTTTCCACATCTCTTTTTACTTGTCTGTGTCTAACATAGCATTGTTATAAACCGAAGTAAGCCAATGGTAAGGAAAAATGTCTCATAAAAGTTGTCTTCTATAGTGCTATCGCAGAAACTTAGAGGGCCAAGAGACGAGACTTGCTCCTCATCACAATTTACATGCCATGCTCATTGCTTCCTCATACCCTCATGTAGGGAAACATGGAGGGTGGGGATGCAAAGTGCTAACCCTCTTTTGCTTTTCCCCAAAGGCTTTTTGCATCCTCATACCTTCATATAGGGAAACATGGAGGACGGGGATGCAAAGTGCTAACCATCTTTGGCATCACCCTTTTTGCTTTTCCCCAAAGGCTACTTATCATGAATACATAATCTTTCTCTAAATATTCTTCTTTCTCTTGAGGTTGTGTGGCATTGACTTGCTTTGCTCCCAAGGCGTGGCCAACATTTGTGTGCTTCATTCATAGGGGTGTGGCCAACATGTGCTTACTACAAACTAAGTATGTATCTTCACTTAAGATTTTGTTGTGATTTTGCCTTGAGCTTATAATTGGCTAGATATGTGACTAAGTTCAAAGTTCACAATGTGCCACATTTAAATGTGGCCTTAAAACATCCCAAATCTTTTATACTTGGTCAATGCTTATTAATACTTGGCCATTCAATATAACTTAATGAAGATTAACATCCAACAATAACAAAAAGACCACTACTTAGATGTATGAGCAACACCAAGGGATTGCCTTAACTTTATTCGTATGAAGAATGTTACAAAGATACAACAAGAGATTGTGGTGCTTTGCATGCAGCTCTATTATATATCTACAATAAATCTAAGACAATTTGCCTACTTGTCATTGCCCAATGGATATGTACAAATCTCCTACAAATCTTGACTCTTCCATCACTCCATCAACATCCAAGCACTCCATTATGCCAACCTAAGACTTAGCACAATTATAGAGCTCCTTGTCCAAACTTGTGTGAATGACCAACCTTGAAGAAATGACTTAGCACTTTAAGGCCGCCTCTTCATATACTAATCAATATTTTAGTTGTTTCCTTAAGGTGAGATGCCTTTTAATTGTGAAAATTTCTGAATCTAACACATCAGAAACCCTTATTGCAATATCCAGTTTACTATTTCCTACTTGTTCTTTACATTAACAAGTTATTTAATAACATAAACATCAAAGTAAACACAATTGCAACCTTCACAAATATACAGATCAACCATTGAATTAAACTGAGATAATTCAAGGGACACTTATTTTTGGACAATTGTCCTCGGAAAAACCCAATTTGGGAAAACTGGTACAACATATAGAGGGTTTTATTATTAAGCAGATTTTGAATAAAATTAAGGTGCCAGAAATGGCTCACCCATCAGAGAATATCCTTGGTAGCAATACCTCTATCCAGAGGCAGATATTTTGGCTGATCAACAACTAGATGAACAATCCCATAGTGGCTATAGCCGTTTTTTGTGCTCGACAGTGAAAGCTATTCAACGCACTCCTTTGGAACTACATCACCCTCTTTAGAACTGTGTCACCCTCATAAACTTAGCGTTAGCTAATCAGCTCTTAGTGTGTCCCACAGAATCACCTCAACGCAGCCTTTGAAGCTCTTTGTGTCCTTTGTGTCAACCTCTACGGTCTTTGCATCAACATCTTTGGCCCTCTGCATCCTTTGCGTTGACCTCCTTAGCCTTTGCGTCAGCCCTCGTTGACTCTGTGTTAGCGTTCCTAGGCTTTGTGCTGCCTCTTCTGACACTTTGCTGCGTCTCTGTTCGGCCTCTTGCTGAGTTGCCCCTCGCTGCAACTGATCACTTGCTTGATTTCCTTAGCGAAACTTGCCCCAGAAAATCAAATTCACTGATCTCTCTTGGTGTCTTGGTCTGTCTCCAATTGACCCTCAATCCCCACTTATACTTTTCTTGTTGACGATTCAACTGCTGAGATTAAGTCCCTAATCAACGACTAAGATTAGATTTGGCTCAATCCTCGTTATTTAGAGCTTTCTCATCCATATTATATTAATACACATTAATATTTTAGTTTTTCCAAGTTTGGACTTAGGAACCCCATTAAAAATATTAAATATTTTAATATCTCTCCATTCGGGTGGAATTTCCCCAAACGGTTTCTGAGTCTTGGAGATTTCATGTGCCTTAGCCTCTCCACCAATTTTCATGGCTAGAGCACATTCGATGCTACCAAAAATCAACACTCCCTCTTAGCGATGAATGTGCTCTAGTGATGCGTCACCATAGAAACATCACACTGATCCTCCGCATCGATACTTGCGCTGATGCTTGGCTCGCTGCCTTACTTTACAACGCTGCTGCTTCTTGTACTGCTGCTCATGACATTGCCACTGCCACTACCACATCTGTATTGCAACTCCCTCTCAACATGCTGCATCATGCTGCCCATAGCATTGCCACTGCTAACTCTTGCATTGCAACTCAGTTATTGAGAAGTAAGTAACTGACTTTCCCCAAAAAATGACATCCCGATCAGTTTGGAAACCTCGTGATGTTGAAGGTATATCTGTTGCTATCCTGTGCTCCCTCTATTGCCATTGTGCTGTTGCAAACACCTATGTGCCTCTCGCTCTGTTGCAACCTCCATTGCGTTGCCTCAGGTTTCTGCACTCTAGCACTGCTTTGTCACTCCATCACACTTTGATCCACCCGAGACTTGTCATCATGCTACTTTTGTTAAGGGCTTCCGTAGCTGGATGTGATCCAAGAGTTTGGACACCTCAAGTATCCTGCTCCAGCATGTGGTCCTCTCGACTACAACTCTATGTCTCCCCACCTCTTCTCTAGAGGTGCATGAACACTCATGGCACAATCGTCATTAGTCTCGACATCCTTCTTTGCCTTTGCTGGAGTCGCCTTTGAGTCGAAAGCTTCTCCCTTGCCTTTCTTCCTGGGGCACTGAGATGCATAATGTCCCAGCTCCCCATAGTTGAACCACTTGACATTGGAGAGATGTCTTTCTTCTTCCTCTTCCTTTGCTACTTGCAGATGCTTGATCTGTATCCTCCTCCTCTTTCTTGACTCGAACTCCCTTACCACTACTCCCCACCTTAATCAACCTCCTGATCTCTTCCCGTTGAAGCGCTGCCCACATCTCTTCCCAACTGGGGAGAGTCACTTTGCCCAAAATGCTTTGGACAAACGTCTCCCAGTCCTTAGAGATTGCATTCAGAGTAGTCTTGACCATAAACTCTGGATCCGGTGTAGACCCCACAGAAGTAAGCTAGTCGTGAATTCCTTGCAACGTGAGGAGAAAGTGATCCATCTCCTCTCATTTCTGCCCCAGATATGACCTCAACGGATTCTCCAACAACATCTTTTGCTGCATGTGTTATAGACATTTTTGGGCACTTCAACCCCAATCACAAATGTCCATAAATTGAGGGCTCTTAAATCCCTAAAAGTGTTGCTTCACTGCCTAAAGGAACAAGGTCAACCGATTACATCATCTCCCATAAGTTCTCCACTGAAAACTGCTCATAAATGGTCAAAACTGGACCATATTGAAAGCTTAATGCAGAGGGTGCGATACATATCACCTTCCCAGTGAACAGGGTGCGATGCATACTGATTTGCTCCTCTGTAGGGTGCGATGGTCAGGGATGGACAAATGGCAGGAACAAAAATGTGAGGTGGAAGATCATGGAATCTTTCAGAAGCTTTCCCTCTGACACTTGCCACTCCATTTTCGACCAGGGATGAGTAAGAGATCATCATTCTCCAAGTGGAAGCAGGAAATATTAAAGAGAAGACACTAATCAAGATCCCAAAAAATGACTCACCTCTCTGTAATCATCTATATATGGATCCCTCATCACAGAAATCCAGAGGCTGGAATTTTGTATCTTATAGAGAAGTGCTGTTAGTATTCTGGTGTACATTATTAGTGTTGGGTGATCTAGCTTTGCTTGAGGTGAAGAAGGGCTTCCTAGCTGGAGGATGACGCTGGGTCACAACACATGGTTGTAATCCTCTTGCTACTTTTCATTTGAATAAAGCTATTCTTGTTTCCTTCCATATTCTTGTGTACTTGTTTATATAAGCTTGTATATGGTTAATGCACATCTGATCCTGCATTATTTATGAATTTAGATCCTTGTTTCTTGCATAGTAGTATGTCGTTGTGATTCCGTAGGTCCTTTTGAAGCAGGGCAGATAAAGAAGAAGCGGCAAAGCTCTATCAAGAAGGAGAGGAAATCGAGCGTAAGACTCAGGGTGGCCCGCTTGGTTCTCCTCTCATCTATTTTCATAAAAGGAATCAATAGTAGACTTTGATTGTTTGTTTCTAAGATAGCCACCCATCTTAGTGGGAATAGCAGCGTCCGAGTGGACGCTATTCCCGTATAACAAAATGGCGACTCCACTGGGGAGCGTCTAGATTACTTGTTAGCTTGTTTCTTTTATAAACATACAGACGGAGTCTGAAGTCAAGCCAACGAGCCTTCGAACTGCGTTTGTCATACAAATGCAAAGTAGATCAATGCTGCTTCAGTCAATCTCCGTGTTTTGTTTATGAATTAAACAATAGATCTGCAAGCAATCTAATTGCCCTAAGTGGTGGCTCTAGTAACCTCTTAGATCACCCTTGTGTTTTACATACATTGATCTTTACTTATTCAGCTTAAACACCTGAACTAAATTGCAAACTGTGAGTGAAATCTCGTTCAAAGTCTCGCACTGCTACCATTGCACCCTGCTTTCAAGGCAGCGTGTATGCATCGCACTTCTCGAATGGAGTAGGTGCGTTGCATACTGAGTTCACTGTGTAACAGGTGCGATGGTCAGGGAGGATTGACTTTACCCTCCAACTGTGGATTTTTTCTCACTGTTTTCAGTGTTATTCATGAGTTTTGCTGTCTGTAATCAGTGTACTTCTGTGAATACCCCCTTCTCTTGCATTATTCCGCCTCCTTAGTGCAAAGAACTTTTTTTTTTTTTTTTTTTTGTATGTATTGTGCGTCGTTTTAGTTCTCTTTTGCAAAAAGTAGCATAGTCGAACTGTCGTCTCTAGATCTGAAAGTGTCGTAGCTGTCGTTTTCAGTTTTGGAAAGCAATTCCATTGTTTTAGATAGTCGATTATACAGTTACTGTTGCATAGCATTTGAATTACTAGTTTTAAAGTGTCGAAAAGCAATTTCCATTTCAAAATCACAAAGTGTCTCTTTTGCTTTCACTTCGTTTTGAAAAAGAATTTTGTTGAGTACAGTCGCTTTAAAAGTAATTCAGTTTTGCACATAGCTTTTGTAATTAGCGTGTGCTCTGTGCTTTGTGAAGTAAAGATGCTTGACTTTCTTCCTTTTAGTAGCTAGGATTTTCATTGCTGAAAGAAGATAAAACGTTTATTTATCATCTTAGACTGCATTTAGGAATTATACATACATCACGTGGTGACCCTGAAAGGCAAACTGTGTAAGCAAGATCAACTTAAAATAAATTCAATGAATCTAACAACGCTTTGGAACTTAACACACAACATCTAGAGGTCTAGGCTAGAGACGTATTCCGGCGTCGTAAAGCCTGGTAACTGTTGCTTTCAGCGCTGGTTGGGTGATTCCTCCACTTTGAGACGGCAAGTGCCAGTACGGACTTGTGCTCCCACGTACCGTCGCGTATATATTGGGAGACCACAATAGGCTGCATCCTTTATCCTTAGGAAGCCGTGTCTGTTACCCTATCGATCGTAATGCACCGAACACAGCATTTGGGAAGATTGACTGCCATACCGTAAAAAGTATTATGCAGTTTTACGATTGGTTTGGTAATCCTCTCTGCCTAGATCTCCATAGAAGTCCATTTTGCTCATTTTCAGACTCCTTAAAGGAAAAGGTCCTCTAAGCGCTTGTCACTTCAAGCTCAATAAAAATCGAAGGCGACTAGAGTCATCTTTTGTTTTTTCTCCACTCTTTAAAATTGAAAAAACAAGTTGTGTCCAAGCGTCTAAAAATTTATTTTAATCGGAATAACGTCACAAATTCCCCTGTTGATCTTCAGGTTGAGAAAATGGAGTCTACCAACCAAGGATTTCCTCGTGAAGGAAACCCTAGTCCCTTCCTATCTTGGGGAGATGTTGGTCCACCCCGTATGGCCACTTTGTCACTTCCAAGATTGACAATTGGTTTGCCGATCTGGCTCTTCTTTACCTCTGTCGTTCAGAATCCTGTAATTCATGAACAATCTAATCAACAACTAGATGACATTAGAGTTGTCTCCCAACCTTCTACTTCATCTGATTTTCCCTCTCCTCCTTCCTCTTCGCTTGATAAAGTTGATAAAGCTAAAAGTCAAGTAACTGAGAAGAAGAAGAAGCAGAAAGAGAAAAAAGAAAAGAAGAAAAAGGAACCAAAATCGAAAGGGAGCAACCAAGTATCGTCTAGCAAAAATCCACACATTGCACAGTCAAAACCTAAATCTCCTTGTGTCATTTGCAATAGAGACCACTATCACCGAGATTGTCCCTGCATCCCTTGGATCTTAAGGCACTGGTCTTGTAAGGTCCTTGGGCGTGAACGCGACGAGCGCCGGGCGAGTCACCGTGCACGACGGGCGCGCGGGTAGACGACGGGCGCACGGGTGGGCGCGCGAGCACACGAGATGGGCGAGCTGCACGACGGGAGGGCGAGGTTTGCACGACTAGCATGCGTGCTGAACGGAAAAGTGACGAAATGCTGAACGGGTATGCGACGATACTTGGACAGTTTTACGACACTTACGAAATGCGATGGAACGATGGTAAACTCATACCCATTGTGCGTAGAGTAGACATGGGTGCGGCCGACTTGAGAATGTGGGCAGGCCGACATGTGAAACGAGCGTGCAGGGGGTGTGTAACCATGTATTTGGGGGTCGGTTGGAGTGCCACCACCCACACCTAAAACGCATATATATTAGCATGCGTTGAGGTTCATTTGACATCAATTAACTCGCTCATCACTTGTGCTCTTCGCATAGCAAGGAAGAAGTGCGTAGGTTGGGTAGGAGTGCGCATAACTCATGCACTCCACTTGGTAAAGGCGCAAAACTAACTCTTGGTCAATGGTTGGCAAGAAGTGTCGTGAGTTGGGTGTTGGTTGCAGATTTGTGCTGGGATTGAGAAGAGTGTCTTGGTGACTCGGGTGAGCACCCACTCTTTGTGCAAGGCGTGCACATGGTTATTGTAAAAGGCTGATTTGCCTATGTTGTAAAAGAAACTATGTATTGGCTTGGAGTTTGCCAAGCATTACTTGCTGTGATGTATTATTGAAAGACTGATATAATATATTGTTGGGCAGACTTGTTCGGGAGTTGCCCCTCCCCTTTATATCGTGCAATTGTTGTCTTCTTTTATAATTGCTGTGGATAATGAATAAGTATGGGTGTTCATTGATATAAAGGTTAATTGCATTTTACACGTTGCGAAACACAAACTAATTACACGGTTGTGAATTAGGCGTAGTCCATGTGCACAAGTATTGTTAAAAAGAAAGTGTTTGGTGGTGCCGCACCTCGCCGGCACGGTTGAAAGACCACCGTAGGCTTGGGGGCGTGACAGTTGGTATCAGAACTAATGAAGCTCGTGACGAAGGCAAGTGTGTGATACACTTGGAAGAAGTGACTGTGGTGACAGGTTCTTGCAGGGGAAAGAAGTTGGTGGAACACTTCCTGATAAATGTGACATCAAGGACTTAGGTTGTAGGTGAAGCGGGTGCATGGTCGAGACTAGATTGCAAAGGAGGAAAATGCTATTGGAAATGGCTGAATCCCAGGCTGGGTCTAGTCGTGATCCCAAGGATACTACCCTTGGTTTCATGCAAAAAGTGTTGGAAAGAATGGAGTACTTGGAAGGTCATTTTGAAAATAATATTGACCTTGTTGTGGGAGAACAAAAGGCAACTTTGAGGATGAAAGATGAACTTGATGAACTCCGAACTCAACACGAGTACACTGATTTGATGTGTACATAACTTGAAATAAGGGCCAAGGAGGTTGAAGAAGCAAGGGACCAGGGTCTTGCAGAGATCGTGGAGTTGAAGAAATCTCTTGATGAAGTCAAGGATGAGATAGCGGTGTTGAAGAAGGCCGTGAGGCATGGCTCAGGGGGAGGAGTGCCTCATGTGAAAGTCAAGGAACTAGAATCATTCGATGGTACAAGAAGTGCAAAGACTCTTGGCAACTTTTTGTGAGACATGGAGCAATACTTGGAACGGTTGGATCTATCTGATGATGAGACTAAGGTCAAGGTTGCTGCTCAGTTTCTAACAAAGGATGCTAAGATGTGGTGGCGAAGGAGGATGGACCAGATTGCCAGTGGTAGTGCTAGTGACATCACTTCGTGGGATGAGATGAAAGGAGCTTTGCAGGCCCATTTTAGTCCTCAGGATGAAAGATGGGAAGCAAGGATGAAGATAAAATTCATAAAGCAGACAGAGAACCTACTAACATACCAGCGGGAGTTTGCAAGTGCTGTCCTTGAACTTCCTGACATGGCGGAGAGAGACAAGGTGTTCAATTTTATTGTTGGGTTGAAGCCTTGGGCATGCAATGAAGTGAAGAGACAAAGGATTAGGACACTTGAAGAAGCCTTTGCTGCTGTTGACAGGTTGGTGGAGCATTATGATGAGACTTGTGATGATAGGAAGAAGAAGTCCGATAAACCGAAAGATAAGAAGAAAGATGATGCTTCGAAATCGGATGATAGTTCGAAGACAAAGAAAGTCTTGAAGTGTTGGATATGTGCTGGACCACATACGGTGAAGAATTGTCCCTCTAAACCAAAGGTGGCTGCTATAGCACAATCTAATGCGAAAGATGAAGGTGCTTTTGTGGGGATGATGCAGATACTTGGAGCTGCTGCTGCTACAGAGGTGATCTCTCGGAAGGATCCTGAGAGGAATAAGTTGGAGTATGTTCGGATGAAGGTTAGAGATGCTGATATACTCACTATGGTGGATAGTTGGGCCTCTCACAACTTTATGGGTGAAGATACTGCAAGAAGGATTGCGTTGAAATATTTTCCTATCAAGGCACATATGAAGACAGTGAATTCTCCTCCGGATGAAGTTCTTAGTGTGGCTGAACAGGGGGACACAACACTTGGTGAATGGACCGGGAAGGTGGACTTCACTAGAGTGCGGATTGATGACTATGAGGCTGTACTAGGGATGGAGTTTATGAAACAATATGATGCCATGATTGTTCCACATTTGAAGAAGCTGTACATTTATGATGGGAGGGAAGATCTACCCATTGGTGTGCCTACTTTTGGTGTGACTAGGCCTGATTGTAAATTGGCAGTGATGCAAATGGGGGATGAGAAGAAATTGGGTGACATGAGTAAGCGGTTGTCTATGGCAGAGACAAAGCTTACCGAACAGTCATTGGTCATCAAATCACTTTCAGATAGTATCTTGGATTTGACAAGAAGGCTAGAGGTGATTGAGGATGAGGATGATAATGAGGTATATGTGAGGCGGGATGTTCGAGAGGAGGACCGGGTCACTTATCTACAAAGGATGGAGGTTGAGGATCCTGATAGATGGATCGAGATGATTAGTGAGGGTGAGCCTTCCGGCTCTAACCCCTCTACATATTCTTAGATGGACAAGAAGATGGGGCTCATTGTTAGCTGCTCATGGCAGTGAGTCCCTTAAGCAGGTTGAACAGGTATGATGGTGCAGGGATGGCTTGGCATCAAGCATCATGACATGTTGCATATGGGATGAGGGCTACTTCATGGACCTGAGCATGGTTTATTCTTGATGAGTTCAGGATGTGGCAGATGTTTTGGGAAACAACTGGTGGTGATATGAGTTTGTTCACTCTCATGGCTTGAGCGTGATGGTTGGATTAGCTACCCAACTAGTTCAGACATGAGGTCCGGAAGTGCACAGGGGCATGTTGACATTGTGTTGGAGTATCATGACAACGAACACATAGGACACATGATGGAGAGAGGTGTTCTCATGGAACACTTGACAGATTGATGGATGAGATGTTGGCACATGGTTGAGGTGTGTTAACACTTGTTGACATATCATGGGCAGTTTTGCACATGGTGGAGGTGATGCACATGATGGGGTGGACCCCTGGTTGCAGTGGACATGTAGCTTGATGTTGGGGGGATCAGCCTTCCATGGGGAGAGCAGCGTGAAAAGATTGTGGCAGGTGGTCGATGCTCATGGGCATTCGATATATGACATACATTGGTATGGGCTATCTTGGTGACAGTGGATTGCTGAGATGAGACATGGTGGAGATGGAGTCCTACATATGTTGCAGAGATGTTTGCCATATGTGGAGGAGTTGACATCATGGATATTGATGCTTGGAGGACGAGATGTTGTCGAGGACGACAACGACTTCAGGTGGAGGAGGATGTAAGGTCCTTGGGCGTGAACGCGACGAGCGCCGGGCGAGTCACCGTGCACGACGGGCGCGCGTGTAGACGACGGGCGCACGGGCGGGCGCGCGGGAACACGAGACGGGCGAGCTGCATGACGCGCAGGCGAGGTCTGCATGACGGGCGGGCGCGCTGAACGGAAAAGCGACGAAAGTCTGAACGGGTATGCGACGATACTTGGACAGTTTTACGACACTTATGAAATGCGATGGAACGATGGTAAACTTATACCCATTGTGCGTAGAGTAGACATGGGTGCGACCGACTTGAGAATGTGGGCAGGCCGACATGTGAAACGAGCCTGCAGGGGGTGTGTAACCATGTATTTGGGGGTCGGATGGAGTGCCACCACCCACACCTAAAACACATATATATTGGCATGCGTTGAGGTTCATTTTACATCAATCAACTCGCTCATCACTTGTGCTCTTCGCATAGCAAGGAAGAAGTGTGCAGGATGGGTAGGAGTGCGCATAACTCATGCACTCCACTTGGTCAAGGCGCAGAACTAACTCTTGGTCGATGGTTGGCAAGAAGTGTCGTGAGTTGGGTGTTGGTTGCAGATTTGTGCCGGGATTGAGAAGAGTGTCTTGGTGACTCGGGTGAGCACCCACTCTTTGTGCAAGGCGTGCACATGGTTATTGTAAAACTCTGATTTGCCTATGTTGTAAAAGAAACTATGTATTGGATTGGAGTTTGCCAAGCATTACTTGCGATGATGTATTATTGAAAGACTGATATAATATATTGTTGGGCAGACTTGTTCGGAAGTTGCCCCTCCCCTTTATATCGTGCAATTGTTGTCTTCTTTTATAATTGCTGTGGATAATGAATAAGTATGGGTGTTCATTGATATAAAGGTTAATTGCATTTTATACTTGGTTGCGAAACACCGCAAACTAAGTACACGGTTGTGAATTAGGCGTAGTCCATGTGTACAAGTATTGTTAAAAATAAAGTGTTCAGTGGTGCCGCACCTCGCCGGCACGGTTGAAAGACCACCGTAGGCTTGGGGGCATGACAGGTCTCCTCGTTTACACGATCCGGTAGCATCAACCTCTGGCGATCATGTTGAATGCTCACCGTCAACCAGTGAAAGTGAAGCACATGGACAAAGAAGGAATCTTAAACTTCCTTGTAAGTTGTGTGAAGGCGATCACGCCGTCCACTGTTGTCCCTTCCTTGAAGAGGCTAAAAGGGTTTTGGATAATTGTCCGGTTTCACCGTTACGACTCCCTCCTGGATATCAAAAACTCTTGCCGAGCCCTCCACCGGTTGAAAATCCGACTGGCCCGTCCTTGTGGCCAGCCGAAGCACCTATCGTTGAAAATGAACCCTCAGAATCCATACCAGACGAAAGTCAAAGAGTCGATACGACAATTGACCCGATATTGCCTTTAGAGTGTTCATCTTCAAATGATACCGTCACTGAAGAGAAAGAGAACGACACCGTTCAAATTCTTTTCATCAACACAGACTCTGATGAGCCTGGGGGCAGTCCCTCCGTTCCTTTACTGCAGGAAGGAAGTTCGTCAGAGTCACATTCGCCCGTCTATTCGGTCCCACCACCAAGCAACCTAGTTGTTTCCTTCGACTGGAATCTACTAGGCAGACCCCGTTTACCAGCCAGCGTACCATTCAAAATCATTGTACAAGCTTACAGAATGGTCATGGTTGGTACCATCATTGATGAAGGGGATTCTGTGAGTATCCTTTCCTCAACTGCGTGGAAAGCGCTTGGTTCACCATTGCTTTTGCCTAAGATGAGAAATCTAACAGGCTTCGACAAGGGAACCAGTTGACCTTTAGGGATCTTTCCAAATGTGCCCATTACTTTGAGAAGGAAAACTGTTCACATGAATGTTATGGTAGTTCAAGGACCTTTAGATTATAATCTACTCCTTGGACACGACTATATTTATTGCATGGGAGCATCCGTCTCCTCACTCTTTAGAGTAATGTGTTTTCCGCACGAAGGCAGAATGGTCAAGCTCGTAGACCAAATGTCATTCCCCGGTTCACACATTGCAAATAGTCAAATGCCATCCTTAAATGGTATTTTCACGCAAGAAATGTCTCATCGGTTTCCAATTCGTCCACCTGATGAACGCGAGTGATTCAGGAAGGTGTGACTGAAACCCAGGGGGCATGCACCCTGGTCTGTTTCGGCAGGAAAACCTTAGGTATAGAGTGGATTTCCGTGAGGGATATATGACTAGTTTGGCGAACTCGTCCTTATAGGAAAATGGGAACAGGCTGGAATAAGATACCTTCGTCAAAGTTATGTGAGTGGAGGTGCGTTTGCGCCATTCACCTTTGTCTGTTTCGATAGACATCGCCGAGGAAGCATTTTTCTTAGTAACATGGACATTTTTCGCTATACCTGGGGGCATGCAAACCTTTTGTAAGCAAGCGAGAAACGACCAACTAACGTTAGCTCTATGATTCCGTTGACTTCAACCGCCTAGGTCGGGTGAGTCGCCGAAACCATTCATTTTTGCGGGGGCAATCTGTGCGCTGGCAAAGTAAAGGAAAAATTGTCCTACCTAGCCTTGATGGTGATATTGGTAGTTAAGTAGAGGGGCGTAGTTTGTTGTTCCTAGCATGCATGCAAAAGGATCTGGAGCAAAGCTTCAAAAGGCGCAAGCTCCATAAAAAATGGCATCTTGAATGAGACATTCTTATCATACGACTAGCGAGCAATGTTGTCGCAGAGTTCAAGCTGGTTAAAAAATAAACTCTCCACGAGCAGTTTTAGCGCATAGTTCAAGCTTGTTAAAAAATACACATAAGTCATGAGCAAGTGTTCCCCCCAACGTTTAATCTCATTAAAAAATGAATCGGTAAATAACCATTGTGAATGCCTTATCGCCAGCTTTTGAGCCTTGGTCGTGTTCTCGCCATCACCTCCACTCTGTTTTTAGCCGATCATTCACCCTCATATGATTGTTTACCTCTTCGAGGAACATCTACGAAGAGTGATTTTGCTAGCCATCCTTGTAACACTGCCGTGATTGGAAAATTCCAAATCTTACCTGAAATCAATTGCTACCCAAACCCATCACTCGTTCCTCGAAAACGAGTCTTCTTTAAGCTCTTTTCACCTGACTCATAAAATATGAAAAGATTGCTGAGCGATTGGCCTCTTCGGCTCGTTAAAAGGCATCAAAAGTGCTATCCCTCCTCTAGATTTTAATCTTTTTGGACCTAAGGGATTATTACACAAAAAGATCGAGCGCTTGTCTTGTTCGGCTCGTTAAAACTATCGAAAATTCATCCATTTTGTATTATTTTACGTTTTTTCGGTCTTAAGGGATTATGCAACGAAAAAGAATTTTCAGAGTCTTCTTTCTGTTTCTTTCAGACTCTCTAAAATTGAAAGAGACCGAGTTATCTTTGTCATTAAACTCGTTAAAACAGAATAGCGACAAACTCCTCCAAATGGACGAGAACGAGTTTCACTGTCGCTAGGCTCGCTAAAATATAGCGACAGGTTTGCTCGAAGGGCGGATTATAGGACAAGCATATGTTATCCTCCTCAAGCTTGACAAAAATAAAGAGGTACTGGTCAGCAATGACTGGGGAAAATTGGGAAGAAAACAAGAAGAAACTTTATTGGTAGCAAGTCGCTCTTGAACATGACACTTTCCTTTCGCATCCATGCTGGGTTGGGTTGTTCCGTTCACTGGTCTTCACCATTGGTTCATCACACCATCCATCTTTGGGGTTAACGCTACCAATCCATTGTCAGTGTCACCGATATGTTCAAGAGAAGTCATTCAGACAATTCATCTGTGTCTCACCCACTGCAATACATTCATGCTTCATTCCTTCATGACCGCCACCCTGAACCCTGTATCGTCAGTTTGTTTTCACCTCCAAAATCATTTGCTT
>APFE030519002.1:58392-68772 GCA_000404065.3 Pinus taeda
TTGTGTCAAAGCATCTAAAAATTTATTTTAAATCAGAATAACATCACAAATTCCCCCGTTGGTCTTTAGGTTGAGAAAATGGAGTCTACCAACCAAGGATTTCCCCTTGGAGGAAATCCTAGTCCCTTCCCCTCTCGGGGAGATGTTGGTGCACCCCATATGGCCACTTTGTCACTTCCAGGGTTGACAATTGGTTTGCCTGTCTGGCTCTTCTCTACCTCTGTCGTTTAGAATCCCGTAACTTCTGAACAATCAAGTCAGCAACTAGATGACACTAGACTTGCCTCCCAACCTTCTACTTCATTTGATTCTCCCTCTCCTCCTTCCTCTTCGCTTGCTAAAGCCGATAAAGCTAAAAATCAAGTAACTGAGAAGAAGAAGAAGCAGAAAGAGAAAAAGGAAAAGAATAAAAAGGAACCAAAATCGAAAGGGGGCAACCAAGCGTCATCTAGCGAAAATCCTCACACCGCACCGTCGAAACCTAAATCTCCTTGTGTCACTTGCAATGGAGACCACTATCACCAAGATTGTCCCTGCATCCCTCGGATCTTAAGGGACTGGTCTCCTCATTTGAACAATCCGGTGGCATCAACCTCTGATAATCATGTTGAATGCACACCGTCAACCAGTGAAAGTGAAGCACCTGGACAAAAAAGGAATCCCAGATTTCCTTGTAAATTGTGTGAAGGCAATCACGCCGTCCACCGTTGTCCCTTCCTTGATGAAGCTAAAAGAGTTTTGGGTGACAGTCCTGCTTCACCGCTACGGCTTCCTCCTGGATATAAAAAACTCTTGCCAAGTCCTCCACTAGTTGAAAATCCGTCTGACCCATCATTATGGTCGGCCGAAGCATCTATCATTGAAAATGAACCCTCTGAATCCATACCAGACGAAAGTTAAAAGGTCTAGATGGCAGTTGACCTAGTCTTGCCTTCAGAGTGTTCATCTTCAAATGATACCATCACTGAAGAGAAAGAGGACGACACCATTCAAATTCTTTTCATAAACACAGATTTTGATGAACTTGGGGGCAGTCCACCCGTTCCTTTATCACACGAAGGAAATTCATCAGAGTCATGTATGGCCATCTATTCGGTCCCACCACCAAGCAACCTAGTCATTTCCTTCGACTGGAATCTACTAGGCAGACCCCGTTTACCAGCTAGTGTACCATTAAGAATCATTGTACAAGCTTACAGAATGGTCATGGCTAATACCATCATCAATGAAGGGGCTTCTGTGAGTATCCTTTCCTTAACTGCTTGGAAAGCACTTGGTTCGCCATCGCTTTTGCCTGAAATGAGAAATCTTACAGGCTTCAACAAAGGAACCAGTTGACCTTTAGGGATCCTTCCAAATGTGCCCATTACTTTGAGAAGGAAAATTATTCACATGAATGTAATGGTAGTTCAAGGACCATTAGATTATAATCTACTCCTTCGACACGACTATATTTATTGCATGGGAGCCATCGTCTCCTCACTCTTTAGATTAATGTGTTTTCCGTACGAAGGCAGAATGTTCAAGCTCGTGGACCAAATGTCATTCCCCGGTTCACACATCGCAAATAGTCAAATGCCATCCCTAAATGGTCTTTTCATGCAAGGAATGTCTCATCGATCTCCAGTCCGTCCACCTGATGAGCGCGAGTGATTCAGGAGGATGTGACTGAAACCCAAGGGGCATGCACCCTGGTCTGTTTTGGCAGGGAAACCTTGGGTATAGAGTGGATTTCTGCGAGGGATATATGACCCGTCCTTACAGGAAAATGGGATTAGGCTGGAATAAGATACCTTCGTTAAGGTTATGCTGAGTGGCATGCGGTTGCACCACTCCCCTTTCTCTATTTTGGTAGACACCGCCAAGGAAGCTTTCTATCTGCTACGCAGATGGAAATTTCATGGTATCCTAGAATATTTCACTATACCTGGGGGTATGCAAACCTTTCCACATGCAAGCGAAGAGAGGCTATTTATTTTTTTAAATTTGTAGGACCTCTAACCCTTTAAACCCATAAGGATAGTTGTTTCCTAACTTGCATAAAGAAAGGATTCAGGGCAAAGCTTTAAAGATTTAATCCCTTTCAAAATAGCATCTTGAATGAGACATTCTTATCATACAACTGGCGAGCAATGTTACTGTAGGGTTCAAGCTCGTTAAAAAATAAATCCCCCATGAGCAGTTTTAGCGCATAGTTAAAGCTCGTTAAAAAATAAACATAAGTCATGAGAAAATGTTTCCCCCAGCATTTAAGCTCATTAAAAAATGAATCGGTAAATAACCATCGTGAATGTCTTATCGCCAGCTTTTGAGCCTTGGTCGTGTTCTCATCATCACCTCCACTCTGTTTTTAGCCGATCATTCACCCCCATATGATTGTTTACCCCTTCGAGGAACATCTGCGAAGAGTGATTCTATTAGCCATCCTTGTGACACTCCGTGATTGGAAAATTCCAAATCTTACCTGCAATCAGCTGCTACCCGAAAACATCTCTCGTTCCTCGAAAATGAGTCTTCTTTAAGCTCTTTTCAACTAACTCGTAAAATATGAAAAGATTGCCGAGCAATTGGCCTCTTCGGCTCGTTAAAGTCATCGGAAGTGTTATTCCTCCTCTAGATTTTAATCTTTTTGGACCTGAGGGATTATTACACAAAAATATCGAGCATTTGTCTTGTTCGGCTCGTTAAAAATATCGAAAATTCATCCCTTTTTTATTATTTTACGCTTTTTCAGACTTAAGGGATTATATGACGAAAAATAATTGTTGGAGTCTCCTTTCCGTTTCTTTCAGACTCTCTAAAATTGAAAGGGAACAAGTTATCTTTGTCGTTAAACTCGTTAAAACTGAATAGCGACAAACTCATCCAGATGGACAAGAACGAGTTTCACTGCCGCTAGGCTCGCTAAAATATAGCAATAGGTTCGCCCGAAGGGTGGATTATAGAACAAGAATATGTTATCCTCCTCAAGCTTGAAAAAAATAAAGAGGTACTGGTCAGCAATGACTAGGGAAAATTGGGAAGAAAACTTGAAAAAACTTTATTGGTAGCAAGTCGCTCCTAAGCATGACACTTTCCTTCTGCATCCATCCCGGGTTGGGTTGATCCGTTCACTGGTCATCACCATTGGTTCATCACACCATCCATCTTTGGAGTTAATGCTACCAATCCATCGTCAATGTCGCTGATATATTCAAGAGAAGTCATTCAGACAATTCACCTATGTCTCACCCACTGCAATACATTCATGCTCCATTCCTTCATGACCGCCACCCTAAACCCTGTATCATGAGATTGTTTTCACCTCCAAAATCATTTGCTTCGTTCCATGTAGTTGATGTGGGATTCATTAAGGCCCTCCTGTGATGGGTCGCTTCTTGTCGACATTAGCTCATTATCCAAGAAGTTGACTTAGGAACAACCCTTTCAGTACTTTGAAGCTTGCATGCCTCAATGGCAAGTTTCTCACTTTCGGCGACAAGTTTACATCAATGGCCTTTGACCGAGAAATTTTACGTGGTGTTCGACGCCAAGTCCTTTTTCACACCACGTGAATTGTACTGTAGTACCTTGAGGGTCATTTCATTATTGGTGATTACACTCGCGCATGTTAACAACTTACATCATTGGCTGGTAATCAGGCAATGTCTTTCCATGTTCGACTCCAGAACATTTTTCACATGGATCGACTTGTACTCCGAGTGAAGATTGAACGAGTTTTGAAGACCACGGATCTAGTTTCATCCATCCGGGCTACGATATATTCATGAATATAAAGACATCAAGTGTACATCGTTGCCGAACAGATGATCATCCAAATCAAAGGATGATGAGTCCAAATCATCAGTCTGCCACACAGACGATTGTCTGTCCTATTTACATGAAAATGAATTTATAAAGTTGAGCATGGGAATGCCCGCCTCAGCTAGATCATGAAAAAATGTTGAAAAAATAATGTATTGTATTGTATCTTATTACAGGTCGCCTCCCAGCTCGAAAAAAACTTCGGAGCCTCATAGTGAAGCATTTCACCCGACATCAAAAATATTAACGATCTCATGCTTTAGGGGGCAACTGTTATAGAAAATTTTGGGCACTTCAACCCCAATCATAAATGTCCATAAACTGAGGGCTCCTAAGTCCCTAAAATTGTTGCTTCACTGCCTAAAGGAACAAGGTCAACTGATTACATCATCTCCCAGAAGTTCTCCACAGAAAACTGCTCATAAATGGTCAAAACTAGACCATACTGAAAACCTAGTGCAGAGGGTGTGATGCATATCACCTTCCCAATGTATAGGGTGCGATGCATACTGAATGGCTCCTCTGTAGGGTGTGATGGTCAAGAATGGACAAATGGCACAGACAAAATGCGAGGTGGAAGATCATGGAATCTTCCAGAAGCTTCCCCTCTGACACTTGCCTCTCTGTTTTCGACCAGGGATGAGTAAGAGATCACCATTCTCAAAGTGGAAGCAGGAACTATCAGAGAGAGGACACTAATCAAGACCCCAGAAGATGACTCACCTCCCTTCAATCATCTATATATGGATCCCTCATCACAGAGATCCAGATGCTGGAATTTTGTATCTTATAGAGAAGTGTTGTTGGTTTTCTGGTGTACATTCATAGTGTTGGGTGATCTAAGCTTTGCTTGAGGTGAAGAAGGGCTTCCTAGCTGGAGGATGATGTTGGGTCATAGCACATGGTTGTAATCCTCTTGCTACTTTTCATCTTAATAAAGCTATTCTTGTTTCCTTCCATATTCTTGTGTACTTGTTTATATATGCATGTATATGGTTAATGCACATCTGATCCTGCATTATTTATGAATTTAGATCCTTGTTTCTTGCATAATAGTATGTTGCTGTGATTCCACAGGTCCTTTTGAAGCTGGGCAGATAAAAAAGAAACAACAAAACTCTATCAAGAAGGAGAGGAAATCGAGCGCAAGGCTCAGGTTTGCCCGCTTGGTTCTCCTCTCATCTATTTTCATAAAAGGAATCAATAGTAGACTTTGATTGTTTGTTTCTAAGATAGCCACCCATCTTAGTGGGAATAGCAGCATCTGAGTGGACACTATTCCCGTATAACAACATGGAAGAACTTTGGTACAAGTTGGTCAGGGTCTCCCACATTTCTCTTGTTGTGTTCTTCTCAGCGATATGTGGTATAACATGATCCTTGACCCCGTCTAAAATCATGAATTTTGTCTTCGAATGAGCCTCCTCATACTTCTCATTAGCATCAGGGTCAACTAGGACAACTATGGTTCTCAAGGCATAGTCCTTGATGCGATGTTTATCTAAGATTGCCAAGATCTTGGCCTTCTAGATGACAAAATTGGAAGCCTCGTCCAATCTGTCCCGATCCCTCAATCTGTTTACTGCCATCTCTTCTCCTCTTTTGGACTCCCTCTGAGTTTTGACTTCCCTCCTGGAAATCTTTCTTCCAAATGTCGAATCGCTCCTCTCCAATTCTCCTTTCCTGCTGTAACTCAGATTTGGATTTCTTGGCTAAAAAATCTATCGAGGTAGTGCTTCCCTCTACCTTGGTTCCGTCTCCTTAGACACTCTTCTGCACAACCAAAAACAATGTCTCACCAACTCCTCAAATCACAATTTGCACAACTCCCTTAGCCACCGACAACTGAAGACTCTGAACCCTTTCTAGCTCTGCGCAATCACAGTGAGAGCTGAATCAACTCCTCTTGGCCTCAACGTTGATCTATCCTAGCTAAGAAAGATGAGAGGGCATTGCGTAGGCTTGATATGCCCCCCTATGCGTCGGTGCCGACCTTTTTTCTGGCTCAGAACGATGACGAAGGCTTTGCATGAGCCTCTGCGTCACCCTCTTAGCACTGTGTCACTCCTCCTCTTGCCTCTTCAACGTTGGAACAATGCTGTCTCTTGGGAAAACTCCTCTGTTGCAAATCCTCATATTTCTTTTGCTGGCGTCTTCAGTCTTCCTTGATCTGCAATTGCTTTGATACCATGTGAAAATTTCCGAATCTAACACATTAGAAACCCCCACTGCAATATCTGGTTTACTATCTCCTACTTGTTCTTTACATTAACAAGTTATTTAATAACATAAACATCGAAGTAAACACAATTGTAGCGTTCACAAATATACATATCAACAACTGAAATAAATTGAGACAACACAAAGGACACTGTTATTTTTGGACAATCGTCCTCGGAAAAACCCAATTTGGGAAAATCGGTGCAACATATAGAGGGTTTTATTATTAAGAAGATTTTGAATACAACTAGGGTGCCAGAAATGGCTCACCCTTCAGAGAATATCCTTGGCAGCAATACCTCTATCCGGACGCAGATATTTCTGCTGATCAGCAATTGGATGAACAATCCCATAATGACTTTCGCTGTTCCTTGTGTTGGACATCGAAAGCTGCTCCATGCACTCCTCTGGAATTGCATCACCTTCTTTAAAACTGCGTCACCCTCATTGGCTCAGCGTCAGTCAATCAACTCTTAGTCTGTCCCATAGAATCACCTCAGCACAACCTCTGAAGCTCTCTGCGTCCTCTGTGTCAGCCTTTACGGCCTTTGCGTCAGCCTCTTTGGCCCTATGTATCCTCTGCGCTGGCCTCCTTAGCCTCTACGTCAGCCATTGCTGCCTCTATGCCAACCCTCCTGGGCTCTGCGCTGCCTCTTCTGGCACTTCGCTGCCTCTATGATATGTATTCTTCGGCCTCCTGCCGAACTGACCCTCACTGAAACTGATCACTTGTTCGATTTCCTCAGCAAACCTCGCCCCAGAAAATCGAATTGATTGATATCTCTTGGTGTGTTGGTTTGTCTCCATTTGTTGAGTGCTATTTTTGCTGCCTTTTATTGCCTCAATAGCTCATCCTTCACTAAGGATGTACAACTATTGAACATTACACTTTCGAGACTTATTATTGCTTCAGTGCTTTTAACCAATCTTCCGTGTTTTTGTACATTTTCAATGCCCATGTTCTTGAACTGATTAGGTAGCCAATCTAGTTGTCATGCCCAACCCATGAGAGTGTACTTCTTCGTGTTCAAAGCAATGACTTTCTTCAGAGTTTTTTGCATTGCAACTTTGTTGAACAAGAAAGTATCTCTACCCTTCCCTTTTGCAACTTAATGGAATCTTCCATGGCACAAATGCATTGAAGCCTCATGCATACTATCTTAGTCCTTGGGTAGTTGATTGCCTAAAAATACCTCAATGTGAAGAAGAGGATGGTCAACATGTACAATGGCCATGGCAAGTTTTTTCCTCCTAATAGACATGCTTTGTCATTTGTCCAACCCTTCGCTACGCTGGACACTTTTATTGGTGTCCCAGGGTCACTGCTTGTTCTTAGGCAATAAGCCAAGTGAAAGGAAGATGGCAAGTGTTGAGAGGGCCACTGCCAATCATTGCATCTATACATTGTTTGGAATCCACTATGATCTTTGACCTAACAAACTTCTATTCAAATGCCCTCACCAAACCACTATCCAACAAACATTGCATAGGGCTCCCTCATGAAGTTTCCTTAGACTTATGGTTCATTGTTGTTTAAACATGGTCAAGTCTTGTCAGGGCTAGCTTAACCTACAAGGTTTCCATTGATGGTCGATCATCTTGCTCGACGACATTCTTCTCTTCTCTCATTGGATAATGCTTAACATAACAGTTCACTGCACACACTCAACAAACAAAAGGTTTACCACCATTTTTGTTCTTGCTACCATTTGTTGCCCTAGTCTTCTTGCTTACTTTCCATATGGTTATCCCTTTTGCCTTCTTTTTAGTGTCCCTTAGATATGTGTTCTAAGGGACTTGAATGTCTAAGCTTAATCTTTAACTTAATTGTGCTTCTTCCAAGACCACAACTTTCCAAGGCAAAGAAATGGTTTTGGCCACATAAGAAATACAACTTTTGTTATATTGTTGCATTATCTCCTATCTTGCTACTAAACATCTCCTCACATTATGACCATGCTTCGAACCTATGAGAGGAAGAGTCAATATTTAAGTTGACTTGTTTTAAGACTATCTAATGGCATTGTACAATGTCATCCTAGACCAATTGCCTAAAAGTCATGGTCTAATCTACTGCCTCCATTATAGGTCTTTTAACGCAATACTATTTTTCTTGGACTAAATATCTTGCCTTGGCGCTCAATGCTCATACTACTTTAGTTCTTATCGATCTGATTCATCCTTCGTTCCAAAGGCTTGGTGTTGGTGTCGCCCACTTTCTCTAATTAAGCCAAGTTGTCTTTGGATGGCTTCAACTCACTAAAACAATGCGATGTCTTTTCCTAGTATTTGTGAACTTTCTTGCATGACTCTTGTCACAATTTTCATGAGACAAGCTAAATGGGACTTCTTCACCCCTTGAGTTTTCCATTGGGATTGCTTTGATACCAATGATTATGTGACTATAATGTTGCTTAATTTGTGTTCACTTTCAACCCTTGAGATTGTGCAAGACTACCTTTCCTTGATTGAGGGGCATGGGCAATCTACATCTACTATAACCAGAATATACCTCTTCGCCTATAGATACCCCTGAAGCTACAATTGATTAGATTTGCAACTAAGTTAAATACACCAAAGTTCATGATAGGCACATCCCCAACTATGACCTTAAAGCATCCCATACCTATTATGTAGCCAATACTCATTAGCACTTAGCCATTCACTAGAATGCAACATGTAACAATATCAAAGAGACCACAACACAAAGGTATGTGTGGCACCCAAGGTGGGGGCCTTAAATTTATCTATATGAGTAATGTTACAAAGATTCAACAAGGGAGTACAACCCCTTCCTGGCAACTATTATATATATATATACAATAAATCTAAGGCAATTTTCTTATTGCTTAATGCTCAATAGACTTGTACAATCCAATTCGTGAAGCATCTATAGGCTTGCTACCTACATGCCTTGACTCTTCCTTTATTCACTCCACTAGTGTCCAAGAACTCTTTTCTAACCCTAGAGTTACAACCATTATGGAGCTCTTTGTCCACCTTGTGTGAATCAAGAAGGTTGAATGGATGATTTAGCACTTTGAGGCATCCTCTTTATATAGGAGGCTAGGTGCCTTGCAACCCACTCCTTCCCAAAGTGGATCCAAGTGCCACTACATAGACTTTTACCACACGTGCTTGATGGTGCCTCCATGCCCTTTAGTGATTTGTGTTGGGAAAATTTGACTCGACCATAGAGCCAAAGTTGTTAGATCTACAATACATGGTTTGGTATTGGTGACCCATGGTATTGCATGTAATGAAGCCAATAGATGGGCTAAGAATCCTCCATCGTAAGGTGCCTTTTGTTCAAGGGTAATATATCCAGTATGATATGGTTTTCCTAATTTAGGGTTTCCAAGATAATTACAATCAATTTTGTTGTTGTGCTTTATTATAGCTGATTATTGATTATTTTCTGTTGTATATAATCTTTAACATTGGTATTAAAGTTAGGGTTATTCTAGAGTCTTCGAGGGGGGTGGTCTAATGTTGGTGTTGAAGAATGGAGTGCCTTGTGACAAAGTGGTTGTAGTATATAGCTATGGTTTCAATGGAAGAAGGCCCACACAAAGTAGTTTTGAAAGCGTAAGAGTATGTCATAGGAAGTTCAAAGTACATAGAGAGTAATTGTAAGAGCCTGAATTGGAGATTGAGGCCAACTTGGAATTTTACGTATGACCAAGGCTTTTTTTATAGCATGAGGAGATGAATTTTTAACTACATGTAATGGGCATACGATTGTATGACTTGGTGAGGCATGCATATCTCTGGTAAAGTGATAAGGGGGCATGCATGTTTCTTGGATTGGTGAAGAAAGAAAGATTGTTAGGTGAACTTGTCTTTGTCAGATTCAAAGTTGTTAGGGATCTATAATACATGGGTTTTGGGCACATGGTATTAGTGACCCATACTAGCATAGCTAAAGCCTATAAATAGCCTAGGAATCCCCCATTGTAAGGTTCCTTTTGGTCAAGAGTAATAGATCTATTACGATATCGTTTTCCCCATTTGGAGTTTCTAAGATAATCATGGTGTTTTCTTCTTGTGTTATATTATTGCTAGTTATTGATTATTTCCTATCACATTTTATTAATAGCAATTTCTGCCGATAAGCCCATGCATCTAATGATTGTGCGCTTGCACACTACTCAAGACACCCAAGTCTCTTGACAAATATGGGTAAGGTCACTTGTAGTAAATCCCAACTTTGCTTACCTTAATCGGTCTCTTTTTCGGGGTTCCGTTGGTGTCTCTGACCATTCTGTGAGGTTTCCCTTGTATGCAGTGCACCCTGTTGTTATGTAAGGGCATGTGGTAAGTTGTTATGTGCCTTGCTATTATGAAACCAACTCA
>APFE030519002.1:73140-92236 GCA_000404065.3 Pinus taeda
TCTATTTACTACAAATTTAACTTTTTATTTTTCCATTTTTTTAAAAAGATTTATCAAACTACTCATCAAAGCAAATTTGTTTCCACATGGATCAGAATCAACCAGAAGGCAATGAAGATTAGCACTCTTCTGTACCCATTGTTACGAAACAAATGGTTTAAAAATTAACTATGTATTTTAAAGATAACACAAAAATAACGAATATGTTTTTTTTTACCTATGTAATTGTGTACTTTACTGTTTGTATAATTAAATACTTTATTGTCTAGTTCATATAAGATATCCTTTAACAATCCAGGGCAAGACCCAATAAGAACAAAACACAAAACTATTACACTAATATACTTAAAATGAGTCACTGGAAAAGATAACATTCCTTTCTCCAAATCACCCAAAATAAATCTAATAAATATACAAACAAAACACACACACACACACATATAAAATAAGCAATTCTAATCTATATATATATAATGATAGACAAAGATATGTCATAACTATATAATGCTAAAAAATATGTATCATAACTATAAGTTGGTAACTATAAAGTTTTAATAAGTATCAATCAGTGATATAATATATATATATATATATATATATAATATATATATATATATATATATAAATCCATAAATTCTTTCATTTCCTCATCTTAGAGCATACAATCCACTTTGTACATTGTAAGCATTGGTAGATCTTTCTAAAAACTATGGCAGATATGTACCCTTACCTCTCTTTTTCCTATTTCTTAGCTTTTTGGAAGACTTATGTAAGTGTTTTTTTGTACAAGGACACTTTTAAACTTATGCACTACTACATAATATAAACCACCGTTTTTTTGTCTGAAAAAATACTATATTATCATTTGCTTTTTTCTGTAAAACATATAATTGCTTTGTATTGATGAATTTCTTGAAACAACCCCATCTATCTTCAACTCTCATCCACAACCATGCCCATGTCAAGTTTCAATTTGAAGATTTTATATGATGGTTGTTTGAATCCGGAGTATGCTACCATTGTGTTTATATTTGCACTTTCAATTGAAATAAGGAAAAATGAGAATTTTATTGGATGTTTATTGTAAGGTGCATGGCTGCATGCAAAATGTAGAACACTAGTATTTTCCATTTATTGTATCAAACATTTTTATTATAAAGATACTATGTTTTTTCTCTTGGAAAAAAGAAAAAAATAACATAATAATATAGAAAAAAGTTTGTGTGTTTTATCTTTTGAAAGTTTTAAAGTAATTTTAACATAATTTGATTATATACTTGTTCTAGAGAGCTCTACAAGCATCTGCGATGAAGGTGACCTAATCTATGTTCTTGCTCTTTACGACCTCCCCTGGCATTGTTGGTCAGGGCCACGCTGTCCCCTAGCCGTCATGGTGGAACCTATTCAGAACCTTGGCACCCAATCTTTCAAGGACATGGTCACTGGTAGGCCTCCAGACCAGGATTCATTTTTCACAAATTTTGCCTCTATCTTGGCCTTCTTCTCGACAGGAGGAAACTCGGATAACGAAGGAATAATACACTATTAGCAAAAGGAACCACCTCAGAGGAATAAAGGAATAGAGAGAGGGAAAAGAAAAGATATTCAAACAACAAATGGAAAGGCCTTAGACATGCCTTCCCTAGCAGACACAAAAATCTCAGGAGCAGATACAAGAACATAGGAAAAAAACAAAGAACAATTGCAACCCCATAGCAAAGAAAATATCGGCACTGGAAATCCAGGACCCAGGATTAGCAGTCTACAGAGAATACATGCAAGAACATGCAGTAATATGCAAGTTTATGGGCATCTGGCCAACTGAAAGAGCCTTGAAATGGTGGATTCAAATCAAATGTGCACCCAAGGGAGAAATAAGACTTCAGTTGGGATCCAAAGGATTCTTCACAGTCATCTTTGACCTCTTAGAATATAGAGATATAATATTTGAAGGAGGACCTTATTTCTACAACTCAACTGGACTATACATGAGATTTTGGAAGGACAACTTCACTCTGAAAAAGGAGGATTTCACAAGAGTTCCAGTCTAGGTTCGCCTTTACTCCTTAACAACTGATCACTAGGCTCCTTCGATCTTAAAAGGTATAGGAGACTAGCTGGGGGAGTATATCAAAATGTTTGAAGGTACTAGAACTGGACACTACGTTTCCTGTGCCCATATCTGCGTATATATTGATGTCTCTGGATCCCTTCCAGAAGCAATCAAATTAATATTTAGGGTTGAAGTCTGGCTTCAAATTATAGACTACAAATATATTCTCTTCAGATGTAGGTAGTCCCATGAGCACGGGCATCTCTTCCAAGACTGTCCTCTTAACAAAACTCATCAATCTCTAGAGCAGGAAATAAAAAGAAAAGACAGTGAAGGCTTCACTAAAGTCATCTCCAGGAACAAGAACAACAAGAAAAAGGCGATCCCCAAGAATAATCAATACAAAGAGGCAAGTCAAAACTAGTTCGAGGCACCGAACATCACTCAGGAGCAAACTGATCCCAATTACTTGACAGGAGATGAAGCAGGAGAAGAGGGATTGAACCAAGCAGATAGAGAATACGAAGATAGGGACACAATATATACGAATAGCGGGAAGGAGCACTCACAAGAGGATATAGAAATGGAGAAAATAGTGACAAAAGAAACACCAAAGGAAAGTGCTATAGAAGAAGCTCTGGAAGGGGTAGGGGTAGATTTAGCAACAATTGCAGAGGCATGGAAATTAAATGGAATCAAATCCATACCAGAACATAAACTACAAAAAATCGAAGGTGCTTATCTCCTCCAAGAAGATTTAAAACTTAGAGCACTCCACCCCATTCAATAAAGTACAACCTCAAAGGGAATCTTAGAAATTATTCCAGTAGGAGGACTCAACCTCAAAGGCCCAAGCCGGAAAAGAGGCAAAAAGACCACTAGTCAGCTCCTGCAGGAACTCGGAGCTAAGCTAATCAATGAAGGAAAGGTAAAATCTCTGGCCCTTAATCCCTCTCCATGTCAATGAATTTCATTTCTTGGAATATTAGAGGACTCAATAGTGTTGGTAAGAAACAAATCTTGGAAAACATAATTATGTCTGATAATCCATATATCCTTCTAATTCAAGAAACCAAACTCGAGTCGGTACACCCCCCTCTCCTTCTCAACTCTTGTTTCAAGCCTTACAACTTCTTAGCCAACTCGGCAAGAGGTTATGCGGGAGGAATAATGACCCTATGGAAAGATTCCAAGTTCGACCTCATGTCCTCCTTAGCCACTCATCATTCCATAACAGTGAACCTGAGAATCATTGGCACCAATGAGAGTATCAACATAACAAATGTCTACGCCCCGTACAAGGTTATAGACCAAATAAAAATGCTCCAGTGCATCTCCAACCTCCTTGATCCTATAAACCTTCCTTTCAATATCATAGCAGGTGACTTTAATATGATAACTAATCTGGTTGAGAAGAGGTGGTATTCAGAAGCTCGATAAAGACACTAAGGCATTCCTTACTACCACAGAAAACCTCAACATCATAGACATACCTACCAGCAATGGAATTTTTACCTGGAATAACAGAAGAGGAGGAGACCGTCAATTAGCCTCATGGTTAGACCACTTCCTTTTATCAGAGGCAACTTATCTCACCTCTTGGGAAATGGAGGCACGAATCCTCCCGCAAGCAGGGTCAGATCATTGGCCTATATCTCTCAAGATTCAAATTTCCAATGGCCAAAAAAATAAACCTTTCAGATTCAAATCCTTCTGGTTGGATCACCCGGACTTCATGGAAAAAAAATGAAACAATGGTGGTCAAATCCTCCCACCAGATTAGGCAATAAAATGTAAAATTCCAGCAAAAGTTAAAATATATCGAAGAGGAAATAAAAAAATGGAATAGAGAATCATTCAACAACATCATCATGGAAAAAATAAAAATTGGAGCACAAATTGGAACTTCTCCAACAAAATATAATTGAAGAAGGGCTCATGGAGAGCAGAAAGCAAGAGGAACAAATATTACAACAAAGTTGGGAGGAGAGAGCCATCCAGGAAGAGAAGTTGTGGCAACAAAAATCTAGAATCAATTGGCTGAAATGTGGGGAAAAGAATACTGTTTTTTTCCATAAATTAATGATACAACACAGGAGGAACAATAGAATTTTGGTTTTGAAGAACCAAGAGGGTCATATCATTCACTCTCAAGAGGAGTTGGAAGTTGAGCTCACTCATTACTTTTGCTCTCTTCTTAAAGAGCCAAGGAATGACCAAGTTTAGGAAATTAAAAAGACCACCAACCATATCCCCAAAATCCTCACTGAAGAGCATAACAGAATGCTCCTAAGAAAAGTGTCCCTCCAGGAAGTGGAAGTTGTGATAATGGGAATGCCTAATGGAAAAGCCCCTGGTCCGGACAATTTCACCATTGAATTCTACAAATCTTGCTGGCCCATCCTCAAATTGGAAGTCCATGCCCTCGTGGAAGAGTCCCACATTCATAAGTCTGTCCTCAAAGCCCTGAACTCCATTTCCTTACCTTGATTCCCAAAGGAAGATCCGCTGACTCCCTAGACAAATTTGATGTAGGAGCATTCAGCTCAAGAAAAATCATTGTATTTTAGTAGACATAGGGGGCTCTTGTGTTTTAAGGAAGTTGGTTTCCCAAGTGTAAAATTAATGTAATTACTCAGGTTTTGAGTGATTTTAATGAAAATAAGAATTAATTAAGTATTGTGAGGCATATTGTAAATTTTCTCGAATGAAGGGGAACATGAGAGAATCAGGGTAGTTAAGAGTTCATAGGGATTGATATCTTTGGAAATTAATTGTAGATCTTGAATTAGGAATTAGTTCATGATTTATAGGATTGAGAGGATTCTTAGGTTTTAGTTGAAATTACTAAGGATCTGAACCAGAAATTGGTTATAGACTCCTTTCGTATAAATGTAAGTCAAAAAGGCATAAAAGAGTTAGTCAAGTTAGATAGTTAGCTGGTTAGCTAGTTAGAGGTTTGACTGTAAGCCTACGAGCAGATTGTGAAACAGAGGCCACTGATATTGGAAATCAGGTCTGAGAGAAGAAATTGTGTAAATACCTGTTTATTAATACAGAGAATTCGATTATGAATTGTGTGGTGTGTATTGACTATTAGAGTTATGAATTGTGAGGGAATTAGAAGTTTCTGCACAGTGTATATATGCAAGTGAAGTTCGAGCAGAACATAGAGAAGAAGGGGAGTATTTATGATCGGGGCTTGATCGATGAATCAAATCAAAGGATCCAAGTAAAGTTCAAGGATGACAGTACACAGAGTTAAGCTCAAGAGAGAGTCGTGTTGCAAAACAACCAAAGACAAAAACCCTGGAAGAAACCCGAAACCACAGAAGAACATTGGAGAAATGGCATAAAAACGAAGTAAAGGGAAGGACGAATAAATGAGGTGTCGATACACAGGAGCCGTCGGATCGTTTAGATCGACGGATATGAATGGCGGAAAAAGAATGGTGGAGGAATAGACCGCGGGGGATAGGAGTGTAGAGATGTCTTGATCGTGGTTGAAGTCGCGCACTAAATCCTAGCCGTCGATCTCATTTTCAAATGCTTATGTCACAGTCAACTGTGGGGTTAAGCTGTTTGGTAATCCGTGTGCTAGTTGAAGACCCGCAGGCTGTAGATTTGATGATCTTGTATATCCAATGGGTATCGGGTCGTAAAGTGATCAGAGTTTAAGCTTAGAACGAACCCGAACATTTATAGATTAAGGATTTATAATCCTTATCGGCTCTGTGAGGATGGGTAAACGTCATGCAAGATTCCTGTGCGATATCGCTACTGACCATTGGATCAAGTGTGTCTTGATCGAATGGTGGAGGATCACCGATTAGTTTCGTATCACAATATTTCATGAGTGAATGAACTTTGGCCTTAAGAAAATGCGATTTGCGATGTGTGATAAGGCTTGGCCTGAATGGAATCAAGAAGTTTATGGACTGGAGTGAAGTTTATTTGAGTTCCGGAGGGTGAATGAAATACGACGCGACAACCATTGATCTGAGGGAGATAAATGGATGGTGGAGGCTGAACGCGATGAGAGAGCATCGATAAATGTGCAGAGACCGAGGAAAGGTGAAAATGTAAGGTTTACGCTTGCTTTGTGGAGTATTTCTATCATATAAGAATTATAATAGAAATACAGCGGATAAAGGTTTTATGGGTTAAGTTCGAATATAACCAAAGTTAAAGAGTGGGGTTTGGTTAATATGCGCGGGGTATAGATTAACTAAAGTTTGTTGAAGGTTGAGTAAAGTACCACTCAAAGGTTAATTGAGGGTCAGACTTGGATGGTAAAAAGTAATGTTTCCGCATAAACCTAATTAAGAGCCTAAACCTTAATTTGTGAAGGTTTTCACCATGGAGAAGGTGATTAACGTTTGGGACCAATGACATGAAATTTTATTTGCATAATGTGGGTATTGTTGGCTTAGGCTGGCATCATTTTGGTATCAGAGCAGAATTGTGGTTGAAACATTTGGTAAAGTAGCACAAAGAAATCCTGTGTGAATTTTTTTTTGAAAAAATTTAGAACAGAGTTTTGTGTTGAGATGTATATGCAGGAAAGAGGAGATCAGATTCTAATATGACAAATAGTAGGCACATAGGGATAAAGTGTAGCAGAACTTGCAGATGCAAGGAAACAAAGGACAATCCATTCAAAGTGTAGGTGAATGGTAGAACAAGATCATGCCGAGGTCTTGAATGTGAGATGATATGTTTTTATTTTAATTTGATTTGAAGATTGGAGAGTGCGTGGTCTTTATATTGATGTGCAGACAATAGCATAAGAAGGTGAGAAGATTGCAACAACCTAGAGCAAGGAGTGCTCAATTGGTTCTAGAGGAAAGAACTAGAGAGATGCTAAAAGACCGAGCTCAGAGGAAAGAAGTTTAGTGAGGCATATGTAGCAAGAAGGAAACTTGTTACTGCAGGGGTTTTGTTGTAGCTCACAAAGGAAATTCCACAGAGGATGTGGGTAGAATTACTAAGGGATAAAAGAAGCTGGTAAGAGTTTCTCAATGAAAGCAGAATGTGGCAGAACCTTGAAGAATTCCAACAGAGGTTGGATAAAGAGGAAAATTGTGTTCTTGAAAGGTGCAGATGAGTTGAAGCCTAGAAGGAGCAGAGAGAAGTGCTCAAAGAGGTTCCAGAGACAGAGAACCAAGTGCTTGCCAAAATACCAAGTACAAAGGAAAGCTTGGTGAGGTAAGTGGCATCAGGGAGGACTTGCTGTTGCAGAGGATTTATTGCAGCTCATAGTGAGTGAGTGAGGAACTCATAGAGATGGAGAAGAAGATGATTACTGATAGTCATAGGGGAGGTTCTGAGGAAGACCACAACAGAAGAAAAGTGAAGAAAGAGAATTCCAAGGCAAATGGCAGGAGAATGAGTCAAGAGGAAATTGACAAAGAGATCGCTGAGATGAAAGAACAATTCAATGTATTAATGATGATACTTGAGGAAAGCCAAAGACTAGCTTGGGTCTTGAAGAAAAAGCCAGTGAAGTGGCATAAGTTACAAAGAGGGCTACAATAGAGGCAAGTAAAGAGCCTGGTGGAAGAATTCAAAGAAGCTGAGTTGGAAATGGAAGTGTCCATTTGTGAACCCTAGCAGTGTGAAGTTCTAGGTGAAGATGAAGACTTGAAGACTAAAACTTCAAGTGAGACCAAAGGATCACATGATTTTAAATCTGATAATTTGTGTATGTTTGCAAGTGAAACATGTGAAGAAGGACAATTTGCTAATATTGTCGTAAAGAAGGAAGAAGACATGTAGAATCTAAATTCTGTTCTAAAAGAAGAAGTAGAGAAGGATATCAAGAAAGCAAGTGGAGGACTTGATGAGGTTGAAGAGAGGACCATTGAAATATTTCAGAGTCATGTAAAGAACTTGGAATAGCAGGAGGACTTGGTTATTGAATCATCAAATAAGATCATGAGGTCTTGTGGTTTTACCACTGACAAGTTATGTGTGAATGTAGGTTTTGCAGAAGACAAACCATCTTATGGAACTGTCTTGAATGAACCTGAAAGTTGCCAAGCAAAGTATGATGATGACTGTCTTTCTAATGAAGATCAAGTTGAGTTATTACAACAGAAGGAGTTCATAAATTCCTTGCTTAGTGGAGGAAATATCTTCAATTATGTCTTATGATAAGGAATTTGCTATTGGTAAGAACAACTAGGAATTGATTTTCTTAAATGGCCAAAGGGAGAGTGATGGGCATACATATAAAACTATCACAGAGATGGAGTATCATAATTTTATTCTAATGAAGAATAAAGTAGTGTCAACAAGAAGTTATACTTGTGACAAAGAAGAAGATAGTGAGGATTGTACAAATATTTTAGGAGAAATTCCAAGTGAGATGGAAAATTTATGGCATGATTTAAGTCTTTTGGAGAAAAGGCTAGACAACCAAAAAGTAAGTGTTTAGATTGTAAAATCAGAATTGAATGAGAATGAAGAAGTTCACTACAGTGGACAAGGACATGAAGACATCATTGAAATAGATGGTGTGGAGGAGAGACTAGCTAACAGTCTCATGAATTCTTTTGAGAATTCAAAACAACATACTGATGTGCTGACATAAGAGGAAAAATTAGAGCAGCAAGATGAATTGTTGCCAAAGGAAGAAAAGGCACAAAAGCCTTATGACTTTTATTTTAACAATTGTTTTATGGTTACAGGTTTTGTTGCAGACAAGGAGAAGAAATTAGATGTTGCAGAGGAAGATATTTTCAAGGATATTCAAGAACTTTGGGTGGAAGCAATATCTACAACATTACTTGGAGCAATATCAAGAGTAATAGAAAAAACTGAAGTACAAAAGGTTGAGGAAAGTAATCAACAATTTGAATATGAGTGGACGTTGTGCAGTGAGATGTAGAATGTGAAGGTGCCGCAGTTAGTGGACAAAAACAACGACCTGAAGCAGAAAGGAAGAGATAGCAGTAAATGGCAGAGTATGGACCAACCCAAGGATGTGTTGGAAATGGAGATTGAAGAACTATGGCAGTCGATGATGAAATAGTCTAGGATGAGGAAAATGACAGTAGGAAGGATGATCAAATAGAACTTGAACCTGATTGAAGAGAGGAAAATGAATCCAAAGATGGCATATATACAACAACAACAAAGGTGTAAGGCATTTGGCAGTTACAAAATAAAGTTTGGGACCCTGGAGGTTTTCTATCAACATATGAAGGCACATGATCAGGAGATCATAAATGTTTTTTACCTTGGGAGTCTGATGCAGGAGCATTCAGCTCAAGAAAAATCATTGTATTTTAGTAAACATAGGGGGGTCTTGTGTTTTAAGGAAGTTGGTTTCCCAAGTGTCAAATTTATGTAATTACTTAGGTTTTGAGTGATTTTAATGAAAATAGGAATTAATTAAGTATTGTGAGGCATATTGTAAATGTTCTCGAATGAAGGGGAACATGAGAGAATCAATATAGTTAAGAGTTCATAGGGATTGATATCTTTGGAAATTAATTGTATATCTTGAATTAGGAATTAGTTCATGATTTATAGGATTGAGAGGATTCTTAGGTTCTCGTTGAAATTATTAAGGATCTGAACCATAAATTGGTTATAGACTCCTTTTGTATAAGTTTAAGTTTAAAAGGCATAAAAAGAGTTAGTCAAGTTAGACAGTTAGCTGGTTAGCTAGTTAGAGGTTGTGAATTAGAGGTTTGACTGTAAGCCTACAAGCATATTGTGAAACAGAGGCCACTGATATTGGAAATCAGACATCAGAGAATAAATTGTGTAAATACCTGTTTATTAATACAGAGAATTCGATTCTGAATTGTGTGGTGTGTATTGACTAATGGAGTTATGAATTGTGAGTGAATTAGAAGTTTTTGCATAGTATATAGATGTAGGTGAAGTTCGAGCAGAACACAGAGAAGAAGGGGAGTATATAGGATTCGGGTTTTGATCGATGAATCCGATCAAAGGCTCCAAGTGAAGTTCAAGGATGGTAGTGAATAAGAGTACACGGAGTTAAGCTCAGGAGAGAGTCGTGTTGCAGAACAACCAATGACCAGAACCTTGGAAGAAACCTGAAACCACAAAAGAACATTGGAGAAACAACATAAAAACAAAATAAAGGGAAGGATGAAGAAATGAGATGTCGATAGAAAGGATCCGTCAGATCGTTTAGATCGACGAATATGAATGGTGGAAGAAGAATGGTGGAGGAATAAACCACTGGGGATAGGAGTGTATAGATGTCTTTATCGTGGTTGAAGCCCCGCTTTAAATCTAGCTGTCGATCTCATTTTCAAATGCTTATGTCACAGTCAACTACGAGGTTAAGCTGTTTTGTAATCCGTGTGCTAGTCAAAGACCCACATGTCGTAGATTTAATGACCTCGTATATCCAACAGGTATCGGGTCATAAAGTGATCAAACGTTAATCTCAGAACGAACCCAAACATTTATAGATTAAGGATTTATAATCCTTATTGGCTCCGTAAGGATGGGTAAACGTCATGCAAGATTCCTGTGCGATATCACTACTGACCATTGGATCAAGTGTGTCTTGATCAAACGGTGGAAGATCACCGAGTAGTTTCGCATCACAATATTTCATGAGTGAATGAACCTTGGCCTTAAGAAAAGGTGATTTGCGATGTAAGATAAGGCTTGGCCTGAATGGAACCGAGAATTTTATGGACTGGAGTGAAGTTTATTTGAGTTTCGGAGGGTGAATGAAATACGATGTGACAACTGTTGATATGAGGGAGAGAAATCGACGGTGGAGGCTGAACGCGATGAGAGAGCATCGATAAATGTGCAGAGATCGAGGAAAGGTGAAAATGTAAGGTTTACGCTTTCTTTGTGGAGTATTTCTATTATATAAGAACTATAATAGAAATAATGCGAATAAAGGTTTTATGGGTTAAGTTTGAATATAACCAAAGTTAAAGAGTGGGGTTTGGTTAATATGCACGGGGTATAGATTAACTAAAGTTTATTGAAGGTTGAGTAAAGTACCACACAAAGGTTAATTGAGGGTCAGACTTGGATGGTCAAAAGTAACATTTCTACATAAAATTAATTAAGAGCATAAACCTTAATTTGTGAAGGTTTTCACCATGGAGAAGGTGATTAAGGCTTGGGACCAGTGACATGCAATTTTATTTGCATAATATGGGTATTTTCGGCTTAGGCTGGCATCAAAATTCATGCCTATAGCCCACTGCAATGTCATTTACAAAATCATCTCCAAAGTCCTTGCCAATCGGATAAAATCCATCTTGCTTCTCCTTATCTCCCATCACCAATCCGGCTACGTGGAAGGTAGGCAAATCTTGGATAGTATCATCTTTTCTCATGAGCTCATCCACTCTCAAAACTCAAAAAGAACGTGGTATGATGACTCAATTGGACATGTCCAAAGTCTTCGACAAAATCAGCTAGGAATATACGAGACAAGTTTCGGAAGCGTTTGGGTTCCACAAAGACAAAATCAAATGGATCATGACAGTGATGTCAGGAGCATTTTTCTCCATACTCGTGAATGGCTCCCCTTCGTGACCCATCAATCCTACTAGGGGTATCAGACAAGGAGATTGTATCTCTCCCTTCCTCTTTGTCATCATGGCCGAAGGGCTTAACCGCTCTATTTCTACTGCTTTTCATTCTAACAAGCTCTCAGGCCTCCAGCCTTATGTCTCTGCTCCCCCCTCCATGCACCAACAATTCATGGATGACACCCTTTTTATGGGGCTCCCGAAAATCAGAGAAGAATCCTCGTTTAAGTCCATTATGTCTAACTTCTCTATGGCCTTTGGTACCACTATCAACCCTGAAAAATCCAAGTTGTTCTTCTTTAACACCCCGCTATCACTCTGCAGGAACATCGCCAAACTTCTAGACTTCCCCATTAGCACCCTCCCCTCCAACTACCTAGGGGTTCCCCTGACAGACAGGACATTCTCTAGGGCTACTTGGGAAGACCTGATCAATAAGTTGGAGAAAATAATTTCCAATTGGACCTTCAGATCCCTCAATCTGGGAGGCTGTCTTTCCCTTGTTAAATCTGTTCTTCAGGCCATCCCGTTCTACTTGTATTAGGCTTTGGTTTCCCCCAAAGTAATCTCAAACAAAATCATAAACTTGTAGAGGAATTTCTTATGGAGAGGCGCAAAGGTTAAGCGGAAATGGGCTTTGGTTGCATGGGAAAAAATTTGCAAGCCAAAAAAAGATGGAGCGCTTGGTTTGAGAGACATAGACCTTCTGGGGAAGGCCCTGGGTGCCAAAACCTTATGGAGATGGATTGCAAATTCCAACTCCCCTTGGGGAATCATATGGAAAGCTAAGTACACCCGTTCCCTTTCGTAGGAGCAAATCATTAGGCTAAATGGAAATATCAAAGGATCAATTATCTGGAATCAAGCATGGGAGAACATGATATCATTCAAAAACATAGTTTATGGGAGATTGGCAATGGAAACAAGGCTCTCTTCTGGGAAGACACTTGGAAACAAAGGTCAAAACTAGATCAAGATCAATAACATCAAATCAAGGCTGACATGCAAAACAGAGGGAAGACTAAAGTAAGCAGTATTGGAAACCGAGTGAGGAAGAGGATAGATGGAGAATTTGGTTGGATCAAAAGGACTGGGATCCCCATAACAATCCTCAAGCCTAGTCTGGTCTTTCTTCAGAACTTCAAAAAAGAAAAATCCTCCTTGACTCTGCTGAGGACAAAATCAGATGGGGCGAAAATTCAGCAAGTCTTTTTAATTTAAAATAAGCCTATAGATACATTGCCAAGTTGGATCAACTGAAAATAGACTCGAAATGGAATTCCATATGGGACATGAAGCATTGACCTAAAATATCTATACTTCTATGGCTAGTGATCCACAGGAAGATCTTAACATGGGACAACTTAAGGAGAAAAGGCTTCATCGACCCCTCCAGATGCCATCTCTGTCAGTAAGAAGAGGAAACCCCCAATCACCCTCTGAATGAATGCTCATATGCATCCAAATTTTGGGACTGGATATTACTGGTATTCAACAACTCAGATTGGGATCCCTCCTCCATACATAAGACCATCGCGAATTGTAGATCACCATCTCCTCACATCACTAGTTAATTGCGCATGGAATCTAATTCTTGGTCTGGTCTACTGGGTAGTTTGGAAGGAGCGCGATGTTAGAATCTTCCGGGGCATCTCCACTCAGGAGGAAATTATATTATCGGAGATCAAAAGAGAAATCCAGGAAACTGTGACTTATTTACCCACTTAGACTTCCAAAATCTCTCCCACCAACTTCGAAGCAATAATTCTCTCAATGCTGGGCCTTCTTCAAATCAAGATTAACGAAGTCACCTCCTTCTCCAGGCATGATTATCAAAAAGGATTTTGGAGGCCACCAGAGTTGGGCACCTTAAAGCTCAACTATGATGGCGCCGCAAAAAGTAATCTGGGCCAAGCGGTTTTTGGAGGGGTCTTCATGAATTCAAAAGGTGAAATAATTTGGATATATGAGGGCAACATAGGTTCAACCACAAACAATGCTGATGAAATTCACGCTCTAGAAAATGGTATCACCATTGCGCACAACATAAAGAACAATCCTCTGATCGTGGAAGGAGATTCCACGTTGGCCACCCAGATAGGCAAAAAGTTACAGCAGGGCATCAACATGGAAAAAGTCTTTAACAACTGGCGACTAAACAAAATTATACAACGAATCAAAAACAAAATAGAAAGAATGACAGACCTCCACTTTTAGGCCATTAGATTGAGTGGTAATAAGCTCACAGATAGAATTGCAAATGAGGGTATAACTAGGACCCTTTGGCTGAACTCTAGAGCATGGAAGGATCTGGAGGACGGTGACCTTCGCCTGCTCTGGGAATCCATTAATGACAAATATATCCAATCTATCGAACAATAACTATTCGTGTACCCTTCATCATTTCAAGGTTGATTGATTCCAAGTATAGGAGGAAGGACATCATAGTGGCGCACACGCCCAGACCCATCCTCGGTTCGCCCGTTGTCATGGCCCTTACTACCACCTCCCTTCTCCCTTGTGTAGACGCCGCCTCCTTGTCACATCCTTTCTGCTTGGCTCTTCCTCCACCACCTAGCATCTGTTCTTCGTATGCTTCCCCTTCCCGCCCCTCTTCCCCGCCCGGATGACTCCCTTCATCCCTTGGCCTCTATATGTACCCCCCTCCCATTTCTCCCCCTCATCTTCTCCTCTTCTCTCTTTCCTCCTCACTTGTCATTCGCTCTCTGGTTTCTCTCGGTCCCCAGCCCCTCTGTTTTTCTCATGGCTCCAAAGAATAGCTCCATCCCTCGCTCCAGTCGGGGAGGAGGGCGTAGTAGCATAGCTTCCCGATGGCATTCTCTGGGTTCACCCCCTACTACCTGTGCGGAAACCTCCACGAGGCGTGTAGCTCTACACTGCGCAGCAGCTGTTAATCAGGAATCTCAATAGTGCATAGAAAATTTGGAAGCCTAAGAAAATGTTATTCGCAGAGAGGTCACGACTGAGGAAGTTGACACCGACTTCACCTGAATCCTTGATCCTGCCCTCACCAGAGCGCGCGAGAACCTTTATGCGCGAACCATAGAAACACGGTGGCAGATGAAAACCCTCATGGGGCTTGCGATGTAGGAGAAGGAGGAGCGCACCAAGGTACTTGAAACAAAGATTGACAGGGTTACTGAGAAGTTTGTCATCTATGTTGAAGTCGTCCACCACTGTCAGTTCATAACTCAGGATTCACCGCAATAAACGGTCATCAGGAGGAAGGCGGCATTGAAGGTCCATTATGTAGTTGAAGGCACCCCAAGCATCAAGAAGGGAGCCTCCACTAGTTGCCTAAACTCTATTGCGCAGCAAGAGGGGAGCACCCAAGAGACCCCCAATTAGCCTGGACGATGATCTGGTGACCACCAATCAAGAATGACTTTGGCCAACTCTCTTTTGTCTCTTCTCCTCTGCGGAGGTCTGACTGCTGCAGACTTCTTAGTCTCAGAAATATTAGACTCTGACCTAGTCTGCTCCGCTTTGGTTATAAGTAATACTCTCCTTTTTAAGGATGTTGTAAAAAGGGTTCTCCTCTATTTCCATCAAAGAACACAAAACCCATTTTTGCCATGGCTGCTATGTAAAAAATATAATACTAAGGCCACTTCAGGCTTTTCTGTTGGTTCTTGTGTCGGGGTCTCTCCCCCGCACAACCCAAACAATGTAATTTTCAAGTTTTTTCAGCGATACATAACATCTTATTTACAAAAAAAAAAAAAAAAAAAGATTGGTTATATGAATAAGTTTCAATATTTTTATTTTTTTAAATGCGGAATTGAAATATAATTGTTATTGAAATTGCAAGATTGTATTTCTACATCTATAAATGGTATTTAGTGTTTTGAAAATGTGATTTTATTTTCATGGTGTGGTTTTAAATAAATATTTATAATTCTAATATATATTTTTTTTAGATTTTTACTCCCAATTTAAATAAAATTAACAAATAAATATTCTTAAATATTTAAATTAAAAAATAACATCTAAAATACTATAATTATGGGGAGAGAAGTGGTCTATTTTCTTTTCTTTTAATTGGAAAGAGTATTTGTTAATCTGAGAGGCTTATTTTACAATCCAATATGAAGATGATGTGTAATTATGTCTGTGCTAAATTTGAAGTTGACATCTACCCCTTCAAAAATAGTTTAAATGAAAAAACAATTACAACTATAATAAAAACATAAATAAATATACATATTTGGTTAGTTTTAATTAAAAGCATTATAAAACTTTAATAATTACATTCTCATTGAGCTCACTTGCCCTTTTCCAATAAAAAATAAAATATTTGGCTATGTTAAATAATATAATTTTAAAGTGATTAAAAAAAAACTTCTTCTTTTATAAATATTTCAATATAGAACTTACATAAACTGTTTGGATATCCATAATAATAATAATAATAATACAATGACAACTATAATAAAAATATAAATAAGTATACATATTTGGTTAGTTTTAATTAAAAGCATTATAAACATTAATAATTACATTCTCATTGGGTTCACTTGTTAGTTGATATTTCATTCTCACTTTTTCAGTAAAAAATAAAATATTTCGTTATGTTAAATAACATAATTTTATATAACTTTAAGGAGATAAAGTGATTTAAAAAAAATAAATTCTTTTTGCTTTTATAAATATTCGTATAGAACTACAATAACTCTCTAGAAGATCCATAATAATATTAAATAATAATAATTTGAAAAAATGTTTTTGGAATAACTTTTCAAGGGTTTTTATATAGAACTTACATAAATTGTTTGAATACCATAATAATAATAATAATAATAATTTGAAAAAATGTTTTTGGAATAACTTGTTTAGAGTTTGTTTAGAGAAATTTTCGGCGAAATCACATAGATACTCTTTTGTCGACGCGTTTCGAACCAACCAGTGTGGTTCATCACCAGGACAAGTTGCAGAACCAATCCAGCATAGCTTGTTAAATAGTATGTGCAGAGACTCCAACGGCTATATTTCCTAATTTTGACCTAATGACCCGAATCAAACCAAAATATTCAGCTTATTTGAATTACTATATTCAAAAATGTTAAATTAAGATAATAAAATTGTTTAGAGTTTATAAATATTTTGATATAGAACTTACATAAATTGTTTGAATACCATACTAATGATAATAATAATATAATAATAATAATAATTTTGGAAAAATGTTTTGGAATACTTGTTTAGAGTTTTTCAAAACCCAACATAATAATAATAGATAAATTTGAAAAATAATTTTTGGAATCTTGAGAAGCTTTTGGTGCTAACGCCAGATTTCTTAGAGCAAGGAAGTGCAAAGACAGATTCTTGAGTGAATTGGTGTGGAATTAAGGGCAAGGATGCAAGATATATAGTTGATGGATGGGATGGGAGTGTTCTTGAGGTAGGTGGTTAGGAATTTAATTTTAATTTTTTAATATAATTTATTAGGTTTAATTTAAGAGATAATTGAATTAGCTAGGAATAATAATTTATTATTAATGCGAGTTAGATTGTGTGAATAAATATTTCTTTAATAAAATGATATTTAATTAATTTGTGTTATATATTATTAAGATATACTTATTAAAAAAAAGCTATTTATCTTGGTGTGTTTTAAAGTGTTTACTAGTAATATTCAATGTTATGAAAGGAAAAAGTAATTATGATAAAATAAATTATACTTTTTAATAAGAGGAAATTTGTAACTAATTCTTTTTAATATAAAATATTAATAATAATAAATTATTCAAAAATACATTTCAAACAATGAAAAATTGCACATGGTCTATATAGATAGGCAGAAAAGCACTATAGATCTATCTTAATCATGGATTTATCAAGTAGTAAAAAGGATTAAATATCTTGACCGGTAAATGTTTTTTCAAGTTTTGCATTTTAATAAGAGGTTTGCATATAATGAGATTTGATTCCTCTAGGTTCTTGGTAGATCATTGGGTAAGAAGGATCTATACCGATATTAGATCCTTGGATAAGAAAAATCTATGCACCTAATTAGCAACAAATACATCAAACATTGTAGAACTAATTCATCAAAAAATTTCAATTTTTTTTTTTCTTTCCAATAAGAATACATGATTTTCCTAGGAGAATATATCCTAGCAACAAAAAGAGGGGCTTTGTAGGTGAATACCTTACAAAACCGCCCCAACAAAACAAAAAATTTACAACACGAGATTTTTTTAATATTAGAGAATTATAGCAGCCTTGATTTGACCACTAATCTTTAAATCACTTATCTTCAATTTATGCACCTCATTAACATACTTGTCTGCTTCTAGCCATGGAAATATGTTTTGGATGTGATATCTTTCCCAATTTTCCTGATTCTTTTCATGATGTTTTCCATGGATTCCTCTTTTGGGAGGGAGCCTTTGACAAGATGATGCATGATTAGGAGAGCATCTCCATATCCTTAACCAAAAACCTATGGTAGAGACCATAAATCTTTTCTTGACTATTTGTTATATGACCAAGGCTCCATGCAACTTCAACACATACTTTAGTCCTCCTCTATAAGCGTGGTTTGTTTTCATCCTCAATTTTTTTTTTTTTTATGGAGGATCTAGATTTAATATTTTGAGAATATTCTTAGTTATATATATAATTTAATAGATGAAATCAAAAGTTTCCAAACTATTTTTATCTGTATTTTTAACCTCTAATCATACTTTACAAATTTCCAATTTTATAAATAAAACATAATTATTATTGTTTGAGAAAGATTTTGGGCGATAATCGACGGCCTGTGTGGTTCATCGTCACGACAAGATGAAGAACCAACAAGTGTGGTTCATCATAAGGATAAGATGAAGAATGAAGAACCAGAACGTGGTAACAAATTAAATAGAGAGATCCATCATTCAATAGCTAGAAGGGAACGACTACATTTGACCTGGGAACTGATTGACCAATAAATTTTGATCTGAATATCACGAAAATCTTTTTCAAACAATAATATGGATCACAAAAACCTAAACTCAATAATTATTACTATTAATATTTATTAACCTTTTACTTTCTATAATTGACTCTTAATATATAAGGAGGGCCACCGCTCTTGTTATTTTCTAACCTAATAAAGCCATGTACATTTAAAAACAATTGCATGCTGACTTACGTTGACACAGACTCAGTTTCTTTTGAATATTTTTATTTTAACTCAATTTCAAACGAAAATTACCTATGGGGAGCCTTTGAAAAACCTTGGAAATCATCCAGCCTGATATCGATCCATTGAAAGACGGTTGTGCGAAGCAATATCTGCAATTTATTGCCAAAAAGAGACTGAATGGATGTGAATATTTATTCACCAGGTTGTTTATTAAAAATAACACGGTTATTTTCACTCGATTTTTTTGGATTTTATAGTATTGGAATTTGGTCGAAAAATTTGATATAAAATTTTGATTTGTATTATTTAAATTAATTTTTTAATTGTATATACAGATTTAAT
>APFE030519002.1:92852-105820 GCA_000404065.3 Pinus taeda
AAAAAGTTATATATGCATATACATAATGAAATGAAGTGGAAATTTATAAAAAGTTACATATACACATGCATAATGCATTTATCTTTCCAGCTCATCGTAACCAAAAACCAAATTTATAGCAAAAAACAACCAAATTATAGATCAATAAAAAAAACTAACAATCCCTCCCCATCTAAGAAGCATCTAAGTGCTCAACGTACTTTATATGAACTACTCCATATGCAAGTAAATACATATAATCCAAAAAATAAACACTTACAATGTAAAACTATAAGTTATAATGTAAAATTATATGTTAATGAAAGACTGATGTATAAGTTATAATGTAAAATTATATGTTAATGAAACAATGATGTATAAGTTATAATGTAAAATTATATGTTAATGAAAGACTGATGTAGGTATGATTGCACTTCCTTAGAGTTCATTGATTTTCCATATGTCTATATCCCGTCGAACACCCTCTTTGGATAGTAAGTCTATCTCGAAGTTTCATTCCATGTATATATGGCAACAAGAAATAAAATCAAAATATAGTTTTAAGTGTTGAATCTCTTTCAAAATAGGTAACAAGGAACGGTTATGAAATCAAAAGAAAGTTTTAACTATTGAATCTTTTCTAAAATAAACAACAAGGAATGATTATGACATCTCTGAACAACATTGAACCAATTGATAGCATTTAATAAATCCCCAAAGACTTGAAGTGAGCGACATCCCATTTCCAAAACCCAACAAAGGAAAATTTTCAAGGACAGAAGCTTTGCATAATTATTTGATCCTTGCCCAAGCCAACTTTAGATTTCAGAAAGTATTGAGTGTTGGGATACATGATAAACCCTCCACACACCCCATTTTCATTTGAAACCCCATCGAAATATGCCCATAGGATTTGATGGCCAATCTCCTCCTCAAATACCACTCAAGGCGCAAGATTTGGCTCCTTTGAGGGCAGAAGGGCATATATAGTAGCAATTTTGGCAGCGATGAGAGTTGGAGAAGAAGCACAATTTCTAAAGATAACTTTATTCCAGCAATCCAGACACGACAACAGTATAATGGAGGAATGTTTTTTTGCATGGCCTCATGTGACGAATCCCACTAAGACTTCTAGGCGTCCCCAAAATTCAATCCTTTCCACTCCAAATTACATCCCAACATTTGTTTTGCGGGCTCCAATATACTAACAAAGAAAGGATAGTTCATGAACAAATGAGGGACAATTTCTTCTATATTTTTGTAGAGAATGCACCAGACATGACCCTCTTTGTGTCCTTTTTGGAGATTATCCCAAGTCGAAGTTTTATCTCTAATAATGCACCAAAGAAACAATCTGGTTTTGGCTGGACATACCAATTTCTAGATTTTTTTCCACCACCAAGCTGGTTCAATTTGCATTCAGGGTTCAATTTGAAAACTATACCCAAATTTAGGGGAGTAGACAGTTGAAGGTGCATGGACCCAACAAAGAGTGTCTTCACGATCTCTAATTTTGATTTGTGACCTTCTGAGAGAAGAAATTAACTCTTTCTAAATGCCCGCAAATTCACCATTCAAGTATAGCTGTTCTATGCTCTTCCATCCCTGAGACCAGAAAGAGGACCTTCTTTCATCCGTAATCCGACTTTAAAATGTTATCCAATGCTCATTCAGGTAAGTCACCATCTTCGGGAAAATCTATAGTTCACAGGGCAACCAACCTAGGGATCAAGGCGTATTCTGAAATTTTCTCCATTTCTGACTTACCATGTTAGGCCGTCATCATCTACATTAAACGAGTCTACTGCCGCTTTCTAGATGGATGACGAGTTCAAGACCCTTTTGTTTGGCTTTCTAGTCTATTCATCTAATGAAAGGGGGAAGATATACTTCTTGGACACCACCGATGTCCAAACGTTATCAATGGATAAGAGACTCCATCTTGACTTTGCTGACAAAGATTTTGCAAACAAGGGGATATATTTGAGACCCCATCCCTCTCAAGATTTTGGCAGAGCTATTTTTTCCCAAGCGACCCATTGAATAACCATTTTTTCTTACTCCCCAGGGCAAAAAAAACCTTCCATACAAAGTGAAAGCATAAAGATGGGTTACTATTTTGGGTCAAATGTGGCGATGAAATTTCAAGTTTTTTCTTTTTTATTGAATTGAATCCCTCAAAATTCATATAAGCATTGTGAATTTTGATTCGGAGTAAAAAGAAAAATTGTGGATAATTATGTTGTCGTCCTAAGGATATTTTTGCAAAAAATTTAATGTTGTATAATATGTCAAATTGCCATTAAATGAAATGCTTTTCCTTGCAAATTTTTACACATCTTAAGAGGTATGCATGTGTTCATCTAATTTTTTCATATTGAAAATTTATTTTTATGCAAAAATAGATTTTTTTATTGTAATTGAGATATTGGAAATTGTTGCATATTTTTTATTATTTTCTGAAATTGACAAAGTAATATTCCAATTGCATTTTGCAGACACATGTTCACGTAATGTTTCTTTCAACTATTTAAATAAATTGAAAAACCAAAAATACCATTTTGAAGAGGACTTGTAAACAAAGATAATGGTATTTTTTGAAAGTTTTTCATTGTGTATATTTTATGATTTTGATTTTTTATTCAACCTCTTTAAAATAGTTCTAAACAATTTCAAGCATTATGTTTAAAAGAAATTAGATGAAAAATATCATATGAATTTGAAAATGTCAAACTCATATGCCATTGGATAGAAGATTGCTTTATGAATCCAACATGATCAACTCCGCCACCTAAGGACAAATTTAGCCATAAGTCTGCTAGGGTACAAAATGGTATTGCAAGAAATTTTGCAGAAGGGGTGCTGAAATTGTGGATTTTAGGACTTGACGCTTAAATTTCAAATTCGAATAGAGTGCTGAAATTGTGGATTTTAGGACTTGACGCTTAAATTTCAAATTCGAATAGCTTGATCAAGGGTTTTGTAACACTCGATCCCTCCATATAGGTGGGTAACAAGGGCTGGAGCCAGTGTTATGGCTCCATCAAGCTACATAACTCATTGAGCTATTATGCTCTATTGAGCCTCTATAATTTTTTTTTGAATGATTTAAAATTAAACTTTTACCTTATTTTAAAATTCCAAATCTTATTAGAAATTTTCTTATCATGTCAAATAGAAACCTTATTAAATTTAATATTATTATTAAAAAAATTGTAATTATTATTAAATTAAATGATGAAATGATATATATTTTTTGAAAAATTCGGCTGTTGTTTATATTTCAAAAAAGTTTAGGAGGCTAAGCTCCAGAGATACATGATTGGAGCTTGAAGGTTGAGCTTGCAGTTTGACTACCTTACAACATTATGCTAATTTACTGTATTTTCTAACTTGAAGAAAACTAACACAAGAGTAGATTCTGACGAACTGGAAGAGGATTAGATAGACTTTACAAAACATCCTTATCTATATTTATGTGACTGATCTATCGTGCAGTAGATTCTTCTGGCTTGCTTTCTTGATCAACGATTTTGATGCTGGAACAACTGGTGCTTGGAGCATTGAGTTTCTCCATCATATATTTGAGGATATCCATGGATTCTTGAATATGAGTGCAGACATTGGATAAAGCATTGAATTGCTCCTGCAGGGAAGAAACACGATGAAGGAAGAGGTTTAAGTCTGCTTCATACTTTGCATTGATTATCCGAGTGGAAGAGTCAATCTTTTCATTCAAAACTCACTGATACACCCTAATTTGTTCTAGTTCTTCTTGGAGATCTCGGAAGTGAAGGAAATCCTCATTACGAGCCATCTGAGAAGCTTTTGTTCTATTCTGAAGGTGCGCTTGAAATTTACTGCGCCAAGAAGTAGCAGTTGTAATCATAATAAGAGAGTCTGAGCAGAAGGTCTGAAGAACAGAGAAGGGGAAAAGATAAGAGATCAGGGAGAAGGGAAAAGACCAAAGAGAGTTTCCAGAGAAGCCAACTGGAAGAGTTGAACAGGCTGGTTGGGAAAAGAATAGGGTTGGACCGACCTTTAACAACACAAGCAAAGGGAGCGCTGTAATAAAAAGAGAAGGCGAGGGAGGGAGCGAAGTCCAACAAAAAACAAGGAGAGCAGAAGCGACTGGATGAGCAAGGGAGGGGATATACGAAGAGGAGTAAGAAAAATTACAAAGGAGAAAGAAGGATTACAGGGGAAACTGGCATGAGCAGATAGCGCTGAAGAGCAACCGAGATTGAAAATGAGCGTAGCTACTACAGAAAAAACACTGATAGAGATGAAGGCTTGAAGTTGGGGTGTCCAGGTCTTTATAACAAGCGGGCTGTAAGAAAGGTAGGACAGAGTCATGTGGTGAGGGTTGGTGGATTCACAGATTTCACATGAGTGACCAAATATCGAAGTAGATGAGAAGACTGTAGGATTGGGAGGCAAGATTTTCGGCGGTAGAGAGATTGCTGCATCAGGATTGCAATGGATTTGGTCAAGGTACGCCTTGAGATTTCGGCCAGTGTTAAGCTCAATAGGTTTGTCACGAGTCATGAGGAAGATCAGGGGAGGTATTGAAAAGAATCCTTATTGTTGCAGAGAATATTTCCTTTAGTTCAGATACACGCTTGATTGGCGAGTTTGTCTGCTTCTCGGTTTAAGGTACGGAGGATGTGGAAATTTTTTATCTCCCAGGTTTGATTGATCATGGTTTGACATCTGCTGATGAGTTGCTGTATGAGAATGTTGGAGGCTTTTCGCTTACTGTTCATGAGACTTATAATAATAACAGAGTCCCAAAAAATCCATGCTTTCCTGATTCCATGAATTTGAAGTTGGTATAAGCCTTGGTAGAGAGCCAAATCCTCTGCTCTATTATTTGAAAGATTTCCCAGTCCCCACTCAAAGGTGGCTAAGGGGTCTCTTTTGGGTGTATAGATAATTCCCCTTACCCCCACAACTCTCAGATTTGACTTGGAGGCACCATAAAAAAAGAGGGTATGAGTGTTATTGTTGCAAAGCCATTCATTAAATTCGTCCCGCTTTAATCTTATTTTCCAATTGTGGCTGAGGGTGTTGATTGAGCTACTAAAGGTGATTGCTGATGGGAGGATACTGCGATTGTCTATCAGGTTCCTGATGAAGTCTCTCTCTTCGATACAGAGGTTAGCCATATCAATTTTCTTTATACTTTTGGCAGCAATGGTTTCTATTGCAAGGCTTTTAGCCTTACTATAAAGTTGTTTGGTTATTTTTCCCTGATCTCTGAAAACCTTACAGTTCCTAGCAATCTAAATTTTCCATAAGAGAGCATATGGGAGGGCACCCCACACCCTCTTGGCAATGTTATTTTTCTTGTGTTCCCTGGGATAGCTTTTCTTCCAGTTGTTTAAGGCTTCATCGATGGAGTGTTGTGAATTCTAGGTGAAAGTGTCATTTGAAGCTACGCCTTTCCAATAAGAGATGGAGAAGGGGCATGAGATGAAAAGGTGCTGAATAGTCTCTTATGCCTCATGACAATTTGGGTATCGGGAGGGTCCAATAATACCTCTCTTTTGCAGATTTTCTGAGGTGAGGGTCTTCCCTTTTAAGAGGGTCCACATGAAGAATTTAACTTTAGGGATGGCTTTAGATTTCCAGACTGCTTTCCAATACATCCATGAAGAAGTCGAGTGGTCTCTGATACACAAATAATGATAACCTACTTGTATTGAGTAGTTGGAGCCCGTGGGATCCCATCAAAATCCATCAATGCCATTTTTAATTATAGGCGCGATGTTGTGGAGATGGATCTGAAAATTGTTGAAGATCTCTTTGAGATTATCAGGGATGGGAGGGAAACTCCAACCCTTCCAAGCTTGGGTATCTATATCCCATTGAGAAATTTGATTTAAGCGATATATTCCTTTGTTTTGGAGGAAGAGGAGAATTGGTTCCATGCCTGGACAACTGCTGATTGCTTGGTTTCCCATAATCTTATTTCCTCCAATGCTGATTTTGCTACCACCTTTGGGGACCTTTGAGACATTTTGTGCCATAAAGGAGATGCCTTTTTTGCAAACTTTCCAAATGCTTGTGCTGCTTCTAACGAATATTTCACTTGTTAGAAGTCGCTTCCTTGGGCTGTTGAGATAGTTGGCCTCAATGACTTTTTTCCACCAAGCTTGCTGATCCTCAAGCAATCTCCAAACTATCTTGCCACCAAAGAGTAAGTTTGTGAGCATTGGAGATCTGATTCCAAGCCCCGCTTTTTCCTGGCTTTGAATAACTTGTTTCCAGCTAACCAAGTTATATTTTTTCTTTTCATTTTTCCCACCCTGCCATAAGAAATACCTGAGAATACTCTCCATTTTGTGGTGAAATGAGGTTGGCGCTTGAGCTAAGGAGAACTGATATAGAGGGAGAGAAGAAAGGCTTGATTTAAGGAGAACCAATCGGTCAGCTGGGTTGAGCGAGGAGGATCCCCACTTCTGAACTTTTCTTTTCAATTTATCTAGCATTGTGTCCCATATTTCAGCTCTAGCATGTCCCATGCTCACTGGCATTCCCAAATAGTTGAAGTGGTCCCAATTTAACTTGCACGACACCCCAAAGATGTTGGATATGTTTTGGAGTGTTTGAGCTCAATCATTCCAACCATAAATGTAGCTTTTGAGGTGATTTATCATTCCCCCAAAGTATCTCATAAACTTATCTAATAGAGATTTGAATCTTTGGGCTATTATTGCATACGCCCCTCCTATCAGCAGGGTATCATTAGTAAATTGGGAGTGATTAATGTTTTTAACTCCATCTTCAAATTTGATTCTGGTAATGAGGCCTGCCTGCCCCTTATGGTCGAGGGTGCAACTGAAGGATTTAGCCATTAAAATAAATAAGTAGGGAGAAAGAGGACAGCCTTGCCTCAATCCTCTTGAAGATTGAAAGGCAAGGCCGGGCCTTCCATTGATAAGGGGGGCGATCCAAGGTCCAAAGATACAGGTTCTTATGAGGTTGATAAAAGGAGAAGCGAAGCCCATTTTTTGAAGAGTAGCAAATAGAAAGGAGTGTCGGACCCTGTCAAAAGAAATAGCCAAGTCTAATTTCAGAATGAAGCCCTTTTGATTCCTAGAGTGGCTTGAGTGGATGGCTTCCTGAACTAATAGGATGGAGTTGGAAATTTTCCTATTGGTCATGAAGCCGCCTTGATTTTTAGAAATTAGCATTGGCAAGAGAGGCTTGAGATGGGAAGCAAGGAATTTTGTGAAGATTTTATATGAAGAATTGCAAAGGGATATGGGACGAAAATGGGAAAAATTAGAGGGGCGGTTCTCATTGGGAATGACAGCAAGATGGGTTGAATTTGTGTAGCCTCCCATTTTATTTTTCCTTTGTATCCATTTGAAGTACTTGATGAGATCCTTTTTGATGGTTGGCCAGTGCTCCCTATAGAAGCAAATTGGGAATCCATCCAGTCCTAGAGCTTTGTCAGGCTGGAGGCCCCATATGGCTCCCTTGATTTCTTCCTCCTTTATCTCTTCGGTCAATCTTTCATTTTCTTCTGCTGTGATTTTATTTGGCATATGCTGTAAGAGATCAACATAGTTTTCTTCTTCCCCTTTTTCAGATAGGAGCTCTTTGAAGTGTGCTGAAGCCATGTTTTTGATAGCAGCTTGATCGTTGTGCTGAGTGCCTGTGTTGTCTGTGATAGTTGTTATGTTGTTTCTGATTTGTCTAACTGTTGTTTGCTTGTGGAAGAAGGCTGTATTCCTGTCCCCACTTTTCAACCAAACTTGTCTTGATTTTATTCGCCATTTTTCTTCCTCTTCTCTTCTGATACTGTATAATTGACTATAGAAATTTTCTTCTTGTCTTTTCCCTATCTGAAGGTACTCTTTATTTTCCATTGCATGGTATAAATCTTCAATTTTAGCTTTCACATCTAGCTTCTTTACTTCTAGTTCTTTATATTGAGTTTTTGCCCAATCCTTGAGTGCATTCTTTACGTTCCTGAGTTTGCTTTCCCATATGAAACTTGGTGAGCCTTCAACATGTTGACGCCAAGTTTGTTGGATTAGATCTTTTGCTACTGCAATTTCATTCCATAAAGGGTTGTATTTAAAGGGGATAGGGCCCAGGGGGCAGTGGGATTCAAGGGTTAAAGCAGTGGGGTAATGATCTGAAGCAGCAAAGGGATGAATAAAAGCATAGATAGATGTGAAAGTGGAGATCAGGGACACATTTACCAGGATTCAATCATGCCTTTCCATAATATTTCTTTTCCCTAGCCTACGATTTCTCCAAGTGAACTTACGATTCTTTGGGATTATATCAACAAGATCTCCAAGCTGCATTACATTCTCCAGCTGATTTCTAAAAGGATCAGGAGTAAAGCTGCCTCCACATTTTTCATTAGCATGCAAGATGAGATTTAAGTCTCCACCTAAAATTATGTTGCTGTTCTCTTCCTTCGCTATATTGTTGTTGAGGGAACTGCAACAAGCTTCCTTGTCTCTATAGTGATTCAGAACATAAACATTGTAGATGACAAGCTGTTGACTGCTCATGTTGTTCTTCAGAACAATCTTTATCCAGTGTTGTTCTACTGTTTCTACTGTATTGTTCCATTTGTCTTGATGCCAAAGTGTAGCGATTCCTCTTGAAGCCCCTCCAGAATCACAAACACATCCTTTGTATTTCTTATGCTTCTGAATAATTTTATTCATCTCTACCTGTCCCTGTTTTGTTTCTTGAAGTAAAACAATCTCTAGTCTTTCTTGGATAATTAGATATTTTAAGGCATTTTATTTGGAGGGTTGCCCCAATCCCCTGCTGTTCCATGAGAGCACTTTCATCATTTCAGATGAGGGATGCGAGGAGTTGCTCTTCCTCCCTGGTATTTATTTACTAAGTCCTTGTCTATTTTCCCTTGTATATAGGATTCTATGGGGTTATGAAGACCCAATGCTATGTCTTTTTGCGCATTTTCATCTCTGTGTTGTTTGGCATGTTTTCTTCTAGGCTTCTTTTGGTTGTCAAGGGTGGAACCATGCTCCTTAGAATTGCTTCTAGTGATTCTGAGAGGGGAGATCAGATGGGAGGGAAGAGGAGATAGTGAGGGGAAGGGGAGAGTTAGAAGGGATAGGTTGAATCACTAGAGAAGGGGGATCCTTAGGAAGAGATAGGATGTGAAAGGGGTTGGAGGAGGGAGAGGAGGAATGGGGATCAGGCTGGTGAAGAAGGGGAGGATGGGATGAATAGGGGGGAGGAGATGAGGGAGAGGTAGTGGGGGGAGGACAAGGGGAAGGGCCAACATCATGAGATGGGATAGGGTTAGGGGCTGCCTTTTTTTTTTTTTAACTATTTCCCGTTGTTCTTCTTGTGGAGAGTTGTCAACATTAAGAAGTTTAGTGCATCGATTGGCAAAGTGGCCATATTTGTGACATACCTTGCACTTGAAGGGGATCTGCTCATAGTCAAGCTACTGAATGTGAGTCCAGTCGTCAACCTTAAGCTTGATGGCTTCTGGTAGGAATTTTCCCAAATCAACTTCTACACAGATGAGAACATAGGCCTGCATGTTGTCTTTAGGTTCACTCCGATCAATGTATTTCCCAACAACATTCCCGATAGCACACACTGGTTCATCTCCCCAGCAGTACAGGGGGAGGTGAGGTAGTCAGACCCAAATAGGCACAACACTAGGGATGTCCAGCTCTGGATCAAAGTTTGGTGTCCACTTATTAAGGTATAGTCTTCTAGAATCTATGAAGTAAGGCCCATTACAGAAGATCAAGTCCTTATCTTCCTTTGTTTCGAAATGAAAAGTAAATTATCCTTTCCCACAAAATTTGATAGAGATTTTCCCTTGAGTTTTGTCTGACCAGTTCCTTTCCACCCACCTCTGCACTATTTTTGGAGAGGGCCAGAGTCCTGTAAATTGTCTAATAAGGCCTCTTTCTGCCAAGGCAAGGGAAGCCATACGAGGTAAGGTTGGAGGCAGAGAAATTTCCTACAATCCATCAAGCTTTTTCACAAACTTCGAAACTGTGGGGCGAGTTCACTGTGGAGGTAAAGATCAAACTAGGTCAGAGAATGCTCGCTGAAGAGTTGTCTCCTCTGGTGGTGCCTCCGGAGGGGCCATGACGAAGCCGAGGGCCGATTCAAAATTGCTGGTTCAGGCGACAGTGGGAGCAAGCGCGCATGGGTTTAGGCAACAACGGGACCCATGAAATGATATTAATATAAAAAAATTAATATTATATTGTATGTTAATATTGAATTTATTATTGTTGGATTAATTAAAATTATTAACTTTATATAAATATATAATTTCCTACATTATAATATATACTAGCACGATTACAATAATAAATGTTGTTGATATACACCATAGGCGTCAACAAAGGAGTCATCAACACAAAAAGAGTCAGACAAGCTTACTCAATATGTTAATTTTATTTAACCTAATTCTTTTATAAACCTAACATAATAAAATATATAATATTTTTAAAATCCTGAAGTAATCATAACCTAAAGCTACATTTAAAGAAATAAAACCTAAACAATTTCAATTGGAAGACATAAAGCTCTCTATGTATCTTTGATGGAGGTAGCTAGAAAATTAATATTTTGGAAAATTTTAGATAATTATTTCTATTATCTCAAAACCAGACCCTGGAAGGCTGCTGACAAGGAAGACTTCAAGTAACTATTTCAAACCTTCTTTAGGCTGAAGCTTAGCCTCTTCAACCTGAGAGGGCTCTCTCAAAAGGGTTAATGATTTTTTCAATTGTAATTAAGATGGCTAACTCTTGTGAAACGAATATAAAATATGAATGGTGGAAACACGATTAAGATCTATCCATTGGGTTTATGGGGTCAACATCATTTCAGTAAGACAATGGTTTCAACCTTACATAGAAGTCAAGGCATTCAGCATTTAACATATTCAGAACATACCAACTCAAACAGGACCACACAGTCTATGAATGTATACAGGAAGTTAGAGCACCTTAAGTGAATTCTAAGTGATTACACATTCATACCACTGTAAATATTAGGAAAAGAACAATACCACACATTCTGAACATCAAATCCCTCATGAATCCTGAGAAGTAAAGCAAAACTTGTATTGCCAAAACAGAGTATTACATAAGCCAAATATCAGAGTTTTTTCATAAATTTTCGAACCCTTTGTGCATTGCTCTTTCTCTTATTTATAGAGCTCTTCTACCTGATTTAGATTCCTCCTCAAGCATGAGGGGAATTCGAAATCTACTTCTATTGACACCTACTCAACTTTTAACTGCCTATTAAATGTAACAAACTTCAACTAGACGTTTTAGAGATCTAAATCAAGTAGGATTCTAACATCATGTTATGCTAATAATCGCCTTGGTTACAATGGTTCTCGTTCCTTGACATCTGGTCCCCTTTTCAGTTTGGCTGTGATGGATATTTAAGGCTCCATGCTGGTCTTCCACGCCACATCTTGTCTATTGTCATGAAATATAGGAAACTACCCTTGCTCATCGGTCCTTATAATTTTCGAATCCATAGAAGCAGGTCCTTCATCTTTGGTTTTCCAAAAAGTGACAGATAACCACGTCCTTGATGTGCTTTCCACCTCCTTTAAAAGCAAAAACTCCTTTAAGATGTCTTGACATAATTTGAACCGTGATAAAGATGCTCACTTAATGACAAAAGTTTAAAGTTGGATCCAAATCCATATTTCTCCACTTGTCTTAACTGGTTGATTACTGCAGCTTCAGATGATGCCTTGAATGTATTCACCCTTCAAAATTTCCCGCTTATGTTTCAAAACTGGTTGATTAATATTGGATATTTAGCTTCAGCAGTTTCGTAGTGTGCTACGAAACTGCTGAGCTCTGGTCATCACCTTCAGCAGTTTCGTAGCGCGCTACAAAACTGCTGAGTTATTTAAAAAATCACAGTTTCAACCAAGAACTTTGCTATTTGAGCACTTTGCTGGCTAAAACATTCTTGCAACTGTCTCAAAGCCTTCAAAAATTGAATGAGAATGTTTGGAAAAATTATACCAAGCAAAATTTATCAAAACTTTGAAATAACTCCCTACTTGAAGTGGGTCCTCTTTATGGAGATCCTTTCTACTGGTCCAATTGGGTCTTTAAGTCTTCAACTTGTTTTCTCAGTACTTTGATCCCAGACCTGAGGTTTATATTGACCTTTCTGATGAATTGAGCTTCTTTTATTGCAGGAGTAGTCCAGCTACGGAATTGAACATTAAAGTCAATCACTTCAGGGATTTTAAAAGTTTGATCTTCCCATCGAGCCTGCATTTGATTAAAATAAGCCTCCTTAGCTGCAAATTTCCTAGCAACTTTCTTTAGTCTGGCAATCTCAAAATTGGCAGCTTCCAATTTCTTTTTCAAATTTCCCACACTACCTTCTTCTTGAGTGGCAACTGTCTTGCCCTTATCCTTACTTGAATGAAGTTGTATCTCCTCCCCTGTTTCATCTTCTCTTGGCGACACCTCCTGTACCTGTTTGAATTTCCTTGTTATGGGTCTCCTGGGTTTGAAAACAATTTGCTCAGGTTGGTCATCAAACTTAAGTTTCTTTGAAGCTTTGACCTTCTTAGCCTTCTCTTTTCTTGACTGTATCAAATTAGCTTGAACTAGTGGGGACTCCTCAATGTCAATTGCTTGCAATAAATCATTTAAATCTCCTTTTGAAACAGGACTTTCTTCAATAGCCACTGACTTACCCTTTTCTTTTGCTACCTGGCTCCTCGTTCTTCTTCTTTGAACTCCTTCACCTGTGCTTGATTCATGTGCAGTTTCCTTATCCTGAATTTTCTCTTTAAGGGACTGCTGGGGTGTATCCTAAATAATCAGTGGCTTGGTGGATTCCTTTAATTTCTTTCTTGCCTTTAACTTTGAAAACCTCTTGGCTCTTGTTTCTGCTTGAGGACCTGTTGTTGAAAGATCTTTTGCAGCTAGAGGGCTGAGACCGGTCTTGCTCTTGAAACC
>APFE030519015.1:0-12588 GCA_000404065.3 Pinus taeda
CCCCTCGAAGAGGCTGAATTCTAAGGTGTTGATCTATCTTTTCTATCTTTTCTTGAGCTGGTTTCATAACAGGCACCAAAACCCAACTTTCAACTAGTTCATGATATGATGCACAAACACAATCCGATATTTAAAAAAATACAAAGAAGTAAGGACATAACATCAGCCTAGAGACGTGTGACCAATGGACTAATAAGTATGCCAAGAGTGACAAGCCTCTTACTCTGCTACAGAAATCCGCACCACTAATTCGACAATGGTTCCTTCTCCATAGATGTTTTATCTACAGGCATGCACTTTATATTTTCCATAGTCTTAGAAGAGTATATTAGCACTGCCTTTGCCTCCACCAATCTCCTGATGGAGTGGTGCTTTGTGTACACTGTATTGATGTGATGACAAAGGGAACCTCAGTAGCCTGAAAAAATACCGAAACCAGAACAACCTCACACACAACAACGGCTGCTGCCTTTTACTTGAAATTCAACGCTCGACAGGCCTTTTCATTCCCCAGAGTGCACATTAATTCCCCAGACACGGCAGGGACACTAGAGACCTTAATTCAAAATTTAATTCTCCTTTAATTGCTTACATCCACAGACATGCAACTACAATAGCTGTGGTTGCTGCTCCAGTTTCTTCTTTTATGCAATAGGTGCTCTGGCATCAGTATGCACAGACCCAAAAATCCTGAAAATCGACAGTACTCAAAAATCGATAGTACTCACCAGAGATGAAGAGATCAATTCAGACAGATCAATAACGTATTCTATAGAAACTTACCTTGATACTAGATTTAGGAAGGGAAAACAATCCCTGCATAGCTATGATGATCTGACGATTTCCGCACAACATTTTTCTGGTATTTGTGCAAAGATCCTTTATCTATGAAACCCATGTTCGAATCGCGGGCTATGTGAATTCGTGACGAGGAATTCATCCAATTCATACAATGGTGTCTCGAAAACAAAGAAATGGTGGTGTACTGCTTTGAGACTTTAGTGGCCCATTACACCAGTGAGCTTGTGCCTCCTCCTGCCTTTGACGAGGGTCAACATCCATTATTTGTCACATGGAAAAAAGTTGTTGGTGGGGAGCCTCGTCTGAGAGGATGTATTGGTACATTGGATGCCAGGTGTCTTTTTAATGGGTTCAAAGACTACGCTCTGACAACTGCCCTTCGTGATTGCTGCTTTCCTCCAATACAAGCTAGAGAAATTCCATACCTGGAATGCACAGTCTCTATCCTAACAGATTATGAGCGTGCAGCCAATTATCTAGATTGGGAGGTAGGAAAGCATGGCATGATTATGGAGTTTAATGATCTAGATAATACAAGGTGCAGTGGAACTTACTTGCCTGAAGTAGCCGCTTATATATGATCATGACCTGAATGGTATGATAGATTATGCATGGAGCAACGCAGTTATTTCAGACGAAGATTATCACAATTTCAAGGAATCCTTCGATTCCAAGTCGAATAACGATTCATCACCCCTGTGTGATAGTGCCATCAGAAACTTTATTCAAATGTACGCAGATATTGCCATTTAGAGTTTGTACACGCTTGTTTGTGTGCACCGGCTCGATAAAACTACATCACGCCTTGCGGCATCCGCTAAATCCCTGTCAAAACATGACATGCAAACAAGACCAAAATTTCTTATCCTTGGACACTGTGCAGCGAAGTGATCTCCTGGAACAATTCTCCCACCACCGTTCTACCCATTTTCAGGAAGATCATCAAGGGCAGTTTTTCAAAGCTAAAAAACAGTGAAACTTACGAAGTCACCTCATCTTTATTTCAGAGCTTCTTACTCTTATAATATGCGCATCACTTGACTCCCTCCGTATACGTAATTCTACATGAAATGAACTATGGACTGTCATTCCTCAAAGCTTGACCCTTAATAAGGAAGCTCAGAATACCCAACCATTCACTGCTAACCTTCCCCAAGGAAGGTTTCACGACACAGTCATTTGCAAAATAAACCATAAATCTCTTAAGAAAGCATCTGGATTTGAGGTTTGTGCAGGGCAATATTCACTAAGGAAGCTCGGAAGACTGAACCTTTCACCACCAACCTTCACAGATCGCGTGACCCGATCGTTTTAAAATAAAAGAAGAAATTTCCCAAGGAACTGTCAGCACTTCATGCGATTCCAAGTTACATAACACTGATTTCTACCACCATATACAGAATCATAGCTCAAATTTTATTAAACGCAATAATTTCCATTCAATGTCGAGAACCAGTGGTTGATCAGATTGAATGTAATAGCATTTTGTATGCAGAGAATAATAATGAATAGCAGTGAATGTTAGTAATGGCCTGAGAACGGTGAAGGAAAGCGAATCAACATAATCATAATTGAAACGCTTTTGCATGGAACATTAGGAGCGGTCAATCATGGAATCGTGGCAATCATGGAAGCGTTTAAAACAGTGACCGGAGAATAGTTAAACCATAAAGAACAGTGATACCCCTGCGCTGGGGCACGCGGATATTTGACCGTTTTCACTGAACATTTATTTCAGCGTTTCTTTTTTTTCTTAATACCAGACATCAAATTCAAAAGCGTTACCTTGAGGCACTCTCTAAGATGTTAGGTATGCAGCGGCAGTGTTTCTTTCACGCAGACGTTTCTTTAAGAAATTAGGTATGCAGCTTCAGGCTGGCAGGCAGGCGTTCTTTCAGGTAATGAAGACTGGGCCAGCACTATTCAAGGCAACTCAGATCAGTTGCTCAGAGAAAACAGGCCACACATCATGGTTCTGATACCATGTTAAATAGACATGGTGAGCGAGAAAAAATAGGAAAGATAAAGCTTGCAATGCATTTTTATTAACAATAGATGTACATTTATAGTACAATATGGTCACTGTTGGGATTCACATCCCAAGGTCTCTTGGACTACTTAGTCTGTTCGGCTTCCACACTAACCCATTTAGGATTAGGTGTCCAACACTTTCCTCCATTTTATCTTCTTAACCCGATTATTTTGGCCCCTCATATTCGACCTCTAACTATCAGCAATGAGATAATATGTATATACATATATGGAAGTTGCAGGTGGGCGCTCATTGCAGGCAGATTACCAGGCCGTGCTGCTTTGTCCGTCAAGAATCATTGGAACACCACATTGAACAAGAAAAAACATAGTCATGTCATCAAACTTCACTGTACTCTTGTAGACATATATTATTATTCCCATCAAAATGAACAAATGAAGAGATTATCCAGTGACTCATCTCTGAACATTGAAGGCCAATGTGATAATTCGCATGCTGGTCCTCATATTCCACATGGGATTACAGAAGCCGAAACCAAATCGACAGTTAATCCTGAAATGAATTCGCCACTCCCACCAGTTGACATGGAGGCCTCAGAGCAGAATTGCATGATAGTGCTAGACCCTAGTATTCTATCTGCAGATATTAATAACATCATCCTTTAGGAGGAGGATAACTTCAGCAAACAATACTATTTTCTCAGCGATGATGAATTAATTTGCATGGCAGCGAGCATGCCATACGCAAAAGGAATATGAGATACATCTCTGGGACGTTAATACAGAAGAAGCCTTTTCATTGTGGCTACAGCCTTCTCCATTTCACACATAGCATGAGATAAATGCTGCCAGTTTGTGTGGCATTACAGTAACTACTCTATCAGCTCTTTCAACTTGTGGTGTGCTGGTCAAATTTTCAATAGAGAATATATTTCAATGGTTAATCAATCACAACCAACTTTTCAATCATCCATTTTTTAATCGAATATGTATATAAACCATAGTGAATTCTTAATTCTTTAAGTAGTATCGTTTTCTAAATGTTGTGCTGGTCAATGTCTCAACAGAGAATATAACATAATGGTTTGCAAATTACAAATTAGGTTGAGAAGCTTTAGAAGAAGAAACAATTATTAAAAGGGCCAATCTATTTAAATTTTCTAAGAACTAATTTTACGGAGAAGCCTTACTACAAGCTAACTTTCAAGGACAGAAACCACAATTATATTTATTTTAATAAAGAATTAAAATAAGACCCAACAATATCCAGTCATAAGATAATTCAAAAGTAAAATAATCCATAATCCATATAAATAATTTATATTTTATTTTATTCAAAATGTTGCTAAACTCTTTGAACTTAGGTTAATTATGCAATATGCTCATGTAATATGCATTTTTAGGAAACATAGTCTTGAATAATTATCATACAAAAAATCATACATCAACCACATTTCTATTTAATTTCCACTTTCCATTAATGCATGCTTAACTTTATAATTTTTTCCTTGGTTATCGAATTTGCCTTATTCTTTCTCGAGCAAGTTTTTCTGCATGTATCCAATTAACCTTTATTCAATCTTTAATAATCAACCACATCTAAAATTAAAAGTGAAAATAAATTATTTTTATCACAATTTTTTTCATAATGTGTTGTAATATCAACCACTAATTAAGTGAATACTATGAAACTGTTAATATTTTATAATGTTTTCAATTAAAACTAACATGTATATTTATTTTATTTTTTTATTATAACTGGAATTGTTTTTCTTTAGTGAATATTTTGTTTTTATTTTAAAAGGACACATGTCAAATCGAGGATGGACACAAAAGGAATTACATCTCTTTCATATTGGCCTGTAGAATATTGATCGGTAAATTTCAGTGGATATTTCATTGGATAGTTTGTCACAATAGATCTCATAAAATTATATTTAAAATATAAAAAAAATCATTAAAACTTTATTTATTTTTAGATTTCGAAATCTATAGAATATTGTTAATAGTGCATGTATGCGAACTAAAAGTTATGCAAATAAACAACAGTAAAATAAAATCTCTCTCACACACATTTGACACAAGATATCATCTTGGAAACCCTGTTTGGGGGAAACCTAGCTGGAAGGTGGGCCACCCTACTCTCTTTCTCTAAATAGAAAATGTCTGCAAGCACAAAGAAGTATGGCTTGTGGTCTGTAGGCTACTATAGTGCACAAATTTTTTGTCTGTGCTCTACGTCCTATTGATATCGGTTATTTTTTCTTAGCTATGGAACCACTGCATTCAAAAGAATGGAACATCTTTTCCTCCTAGTGGCCCAATTATAACATGGCCCGATAGCCTACTAGTGGTTAGATTTGACTACCTCAACTCTTAAATAGAGTTACAATATAGACTCTTATAGAGTCTTCTTCATCATAATCATGTGGCTACCCCCTTTTACATAAATTATGGGGGATGATGTGACATCCTCTCGAATTATTCTTGTGCAATTGGAAAGGTCTTTGTGTGTAGAATAGGAAAAATTGTGGCACACTAAAATAATAAAATTTTACCCCAACAAAATGTTGTTAGATGCCTCAAAATTCTCCTAGAAGGTTTCAAACCCCAATTTTCCAAATTGGGTCTTGCCACTAAAAATGGCCTTGAGAGATGATTCCTCCATTTTTCCACTCTGAAAGCATCGAGATGGATGATAAATGATATAATGATCCAATCTAGATCATTAATATTTTATAAAACTAACAAAACATGTATATTCATGTGTGCGAGAAGGAGGTGTGTGGACGAAGTGTGCAAAGGCGAAATGTATGTAGAAATACGTAACATTGTGGAAAATATTTGTTGTTCCTTGCTCCATACACTTATTCTTTTGTACAAAAATTCTTCGTAACATGCATTAAAAGGACACTTCATTTAATATTGGATAATAAATATTTAATTCACAAATGCAAGATCACAATTACACTTAGAATTTAGGAACCATAAATACCAATATTCATTGATTCTACTTTGTTAAAATATTTAAATGAATAGGAGGATTCATGCAAAAGAAACATCAAAATAAATATGTCAATATTAAACAAAAATCTATTCAAAGTAAAACATTAGCTAGCAACAAAACAAGCTATTAGAGTAAATGATATTTAAGCACTCGAATGATGTCCTGATTATGCATCAATTTGTTGAATAAATGTTGAAAATATTTATATTTTAATATATACTTGTCCACAGAAAGATTTATATTTTAATATATACTAGTCTACGACATGGGAATTTGATTGAGGTTAGAAGAAGGATACCACACTCGATATTAGCCGTTGATTATGGTGGAATGATCAAAGCCATCAAACATAGTTTTGAAAACTACACGTCAGATCATTCACAAAATAGTTTTTCCGCACTTTCTTTGCATCTTGATACCAAATTGAAAAAAACCCACACCAACATAGTAGAGGGGTAGTTAATCTCCCACCCTTATTTCACACCTAATATACACGAAAACCAAACTTTATGCCCCAAAATTTAATAAGCCAAAATTGTTAATTAATTGATTTATATGTAGTATTGTGCGGGAGAGAAGTGTGTGGAAGAAGTGTGTGAAGGGAAAATGCATGTAGAGATGTTGAACATTATGGATGAAAGTTTTTGTTCCTTACTCTGGACACTCGTTCTCCCACACAATACTCATTCCTCATAGACATTCAAATGACACTTCATTTAATATTGAATAATAAGTATCTAGTTGACAAATGTGAAATCACAAATGCTCTTAGTATTTAGGAAGCTCAAATAAAAGGATCCCACATCGACATAGTAGTGGGGACAATTAATCGCCCAAACTTTAATAAGCCAAAACTACTAATAAATTGATTAATATGTAGCGTTGGGCAGTAGAGAGATTTGTGGGAATGTATGCAGAGGTATAGAACGTTGCAGAAGAAAGTTTATGTTCCTAGCTCCACGCCATTGTAGAAGAAATTTTATGTTACTAGTCCACACAACTATTCTCTCGTACAACACTTCTTCCTCACATGCATTAAAAATATGTTTCATTTAATATTGAATAATAGGCATTTAATTCACAACTGTGGGATTATAAATGCACTTAGTATTCAAAAACTGTGAATACCAAGATTCATTGCTTCTACTTTGATAATTTTTTTAAAGTTATAGGAGGAATGGTATGAAAGAAACATCAAAATAAACATGTAAATATTGAAAAAAAAGCTAGTCAAAGTAAAACATTAGCTAGTAATGAAACATTAGCTATGTGGAACAAGTGTATGGAGTCTGTGATATGTGAATCAATTCAATGAATAAAGACCGAAAAGAAATACATTTTAATATATGCTAGTCCATAGTGTAGGAAGTTGATTGAGGTTAGAAGTAGGACCATTCACTTAGTATCAACTGTTGATTATGGTGGAATGATCAAAACCGTCAAACATAGTTTTGAAAATTGTGCATCAGATCATCCGCAAAGAAATTTTTGCATAACTCCTTTGCATCCCAATATCAAATAAAATGAGCCCATTTCATCATAGTAGTAAGGGAAATTAATCACGCACCTTTATTTTGCACCTGATATACACATAAACGAAACTTTTCAAGCCCTAAAGTTTAATAAGTCAAAACCACTAATTAATCGATTAATATGTAGTGTTGTGTAGGATAGAGGTATGTGAAAGAAGTGTCGAGAGGGGAAATGTATGCGAAGGAGATGCAGTGCATTGCAAATGACATTTTTTATTCCTTGCTTTTCACAAATGTTCTCTCACATAACACTTTTTTCTCACACACATTAAAAGAAACTTTATTTAATATTGGACTTAAATAAGTTTATGCTTAAAGTTAAAATAATTTCATGTTTGTGGTAGAAATTTCTCTCTACACCCTCGTTCTCCTATACATACCCGCTTTTATGCACATCCTTTCATTCCATATACATTCATGGTTTCATACACTTGCTTTCCCACACAACTAAATTTGTAAAAAATTAAAATGAAAAATAAAATAAAATGCAATAAGAGGTAAATGCATTAGGAGTATATGTGTTAGTGTTAAAGTACTCATCGACAGAATGCTCTCTCCCCTCCTTACCTAAATGACTTGTTCAGAACATTGCGTCAGTGTCAATCTAAGAGTACTCACCAACAAAATGACCATTTAAAAAGTTAGTCTTATTTTCATTTTAAAATAATTTGTTAGGCAATGACAAATATGGAAATTCAATTTCCCTCCACTAGGGGAATTATGTCACATCAAAGCTCTAGTTCAACCAATCAAAAATTAGAAATGAGATTTTCAATAGAAAATTAAAAATAAAATTTTCAAAAATTAAGAAAATATTTTTGAATTTACAAAAAAATGTAAATATTCAACATTTTATGAAAACTTTGATTTTAGTTACCAAAAAGTCACAAAAACTAAGAAAACTAATAAATCAATTTACCTAATTATTGAAAATCTCTCATTATATACAATTAGAAAATATAAACAACTAAATAACTAAACACAAACTCAAAACTATATAAAAAGCATAAAACCCTATGGAGAAGAAGAGTTTTTACATTGAAATGAAAAAACTTCCCTACAATATAGAATCATTTTTTTTTGTAAGCTAGGGTGGGACTCTCCGATTTACATGTCCATTATGTACCCCTCTACGGGGAAGGGTAGCCCAAGATTTGAACCGAAGACTTCCGGTTCGGTGAGACTTCATTTCCACGGCCCTTGCCGCTTGAGCTACCCCATGTGGACCCCTACAATATAGAATCATTGAAATTGTTTCCATACATCTAAAAAAAGTAAAACTAATAAAAATGAAAAACATGCTATTTAAAATTGGAATTAAGAGATGTGGAAATACTATTTTGAAGATTTAAAAAAAAAAATTGCATATCTTTAATTATTTAATTTCTAAGGAATTTGAGTTAATTTGAGTTTTAAAATTAAGATATAGGAAAATCTTTTATAAAAATATTTTTGAGTTTTTTAAGTTATTTTCCTATCTTTATTTAAAATCATTTTCATTACAAAATTAATTTTCTTTTTAAATATTATTAATATATGTGAATTGTTATTATGTTTTTCATAATAACTTTTTTATTTTATTTTATTGAACTATATTTAATATATTAAATAATATACTTTACAATTAATAATAAAAAATTTAAATTAACATATAATATTTAAATCAAAATCTATCTCATCATTAAAATCTCTGGCTATATATTTAACAAATCAATCCATCTAATTAGAAATCTCCTACTTTCTATAAAATGCAAAAATACAAAGGTTTTGTGAAAAAGCAATCCCTATGACATGATTACATTTGAAAAAAAGGGATTTTAGAGCTGACCCAATTATAAATTTTCCTATTCAGAATTAGGGTTAAGTGATGTGAAAATATCTTATAAGATTATTTTGTATTTTTTTACAAATATTTATAATCTAGCTGGAAGGAATTGGAGTTCTGATGTTAAAAGATATCAAAATATTTTGGATTTTCAAAACAAACCCAGAAAGAAAATGCTTTGAGAGCATATCCGAAGTGGAGAACCAAAAATATTCTTTGCAAATCAATTTCTAGGTTATTGTCAAATGTTATCCCTAATTTAATAAATTTAATAATATTTATTAAAGATGGAAAGTATTCGTGAAAGAAAGGGTTTCCCTACTTACATGATAGGTGCTGTGGCATTGAGTGTGAGTGCAGAGTACAGAGGACAAGGGAGTAAAAAGAAAAATGTGACATCTTTTGTCGGAAGTAGCATAAATAGATTACTTTAATACTTTTACCATTTCGGAACTTACTGTGTGGGGTAGATTATAGGAATTTACAGGGTAAGTTCCTCAGACAGAACACCAGAAGGACACCGCTCACAAACAGATCACAAATCAATACACCAGTATTTTGACGTGGTTAAAACCCTCAAAGAGGGAAACAGTCCATGGCCTGCGCCAACGTGGCTACTACAGGCAATTTATTAATAAAAGAATGAAAATTTACATAAGCTTCTCTCATGCACGGTTAACCTACAAATGACCCTCCATGCGCTTTAAATAGAATTCATGGACCAATCGGGTGTCAAGCCACGGATCAAGTGTCGGTAATACCGAGGAGAGAAATGAACCGTCGGATCACTACATATCGTGACCGTCGGATTGTAAGTTACAAAATGTACAACGGTAAAGAAACACACTTTACCTAACTCTATACCTAACTCTATACTAGACCAAGTTGAACTTAACTATTCCGATGTGTCGGAATATCCTAACATCCCCCCTTAAGAACAACTTGGGATAGGATTGAAGGATTTACCAATATGACACAATAGGAGAAGGAAGGAGGCACTAGAGCATATCCCCCCTTAGTGACAACTTCCTGAACTCCAACCATAAATCGAAGTTTAGTAAACTTCGCCTCTGTGAGAACCTTTGTAAAGATGTCTGCAACTTGATCATCTGTTCAACAATATTGCACTTCAAGAACATGGTCATGAATGAGCTTTCTGATGAAGTGCATGTGCAGTTCAATGTGTTTGCTACGCTAATGTTGGATTGGATCTTTGCATAGTTGAATGGAACTTTGATTATCACACCAAAGTGTAGTCAGATGTTGTTGCTAAAAGACAAACTCTGATAGGATTTGACGAAGCCACAAGGCTTCCTTACTAGCTTCTACGACACCACGATACTCTACTTCTGCTGAAGAAAGAGAAATGGCACCTTGTTTCTTGCAAGCCCAAGTAATAGGTCCTAAACCAAGAGTGAACACATAACCTGCAGTAGACTTCCAATCATCAGGGTCACCAGCCCAATCGGAATCAGTGAAACCAACCAATAGAGGAGATGCTTCGACACTGTAATGAATTCCAAACTAAACTGTACCTCGAACATAACGAAGTATTCTTTTAGCTGCTTTCCAATGACTTTCACGGGGGTTTTGCATAAAACGAGCAACAAGGCAAACAACAAAGGAAAGGTCAGGACGACTATGGGTTAAATACAAGAGTTTTCCTACAAGTTGACGGTATAAGGTAGCATCAACTTCAGGAGAAGTACAAGAGACTGAAAGTTTGACTCCAGACTGAAAGGGAGAAGGAGCTGGCTTACAATTTTCCATGTGAAAATGACGAAGAATATCACAAGCATACTTGGACTGGGAAAGGGAAATACCCTCCTTGGATTGCAAGACTTGAAGACCGAGAAAATAGTGTAAGTGTCCTAAGTCTGTCATTTCAAATTTCTTTTTAAGGCTGGACTTCACATGTTTATAAGGATGGGATCACTACCAGTAAGAATAAGATCATCAACATAAAGAACAAGGATGATAAGAGAGTTGCCCACTTTCTTGGTGTAGACAGTATTGTCAGAATAACACCTAGAAAACCCAGATTCTAAAAGAAAGCTATCCATTTTGGCATACCAAGCCCGAGGAGCTTGCTTGAGACCATAAAGAGATTTCTTAAGTCGACATACAAGGCTGGAGTCTGTTTGGATGAAGCCAATGGGGTGTTCCATATAGATTTCTTCATGCAAGTCCCCATGCAAGAAGGCAGATTTAACATCCATCTGATGGACTTCCCATTTCAAAGAGGCAGCAAAGGAAAGAACAAGGCGGATAGAGTTCATTTTGGCAACAGGGGAGAAGGTTTCAGTGTAGTCAATGCCTTCAACCTGTGAAAAGCCCTTAGCAACAAGACGAGCTTTATGTTTATCAACTTTCACATCTGGTCCATACTTGGTTCTGTAAACCCATTTACATCTAACAAGTTTGCGTCCCTTTGGTAGAGGAACAAGATCCCATGTATCATTTGCCAACAATGAATGATATTCTTCATTCATAGCTGCTTCCCAATGTGAATGGCCTGAAGCTTCTGCAAAAGTGTCAGGATCATGATTTACTGGAGCTTGAGCCAGTAAAGAAGAGGCTCTTTCAAACTGAGAACGTTTACGTCGCTGATCTGTAGGATCACCGGCAAGATCACCTGCTGCATCCCGAGTAGCACGGACCCATCTTGGAAGTTGAGGATCCTGAGAAGGTGGGGGAGGATTTCCATCCTCACTTTCATCATCTGAAGAAGAAATGTTTTCAAAAGTAGAAGAGATAGGAAGAGGTGGCACATCCGCCGGACTAGGCTCACAGGCCGATTTATTTTCATCAAATTTTACATCTCTTCTAATGATACCATTTTTGGACTTAAATGGAATAAGTCTATAACCTTTTACATCTTTAGAATATCCAAAACAAGTACATTTCTCACTCTTAGGTTCTAAAGCTTTATGCTTTTCATCTGGAATATGGGCCCATGCTTCACTTCCAAAAACACGAAAGTGACTTACATCTGGTTTAATGGAACTCCAAGCTTCTTCTGGAGTGATATTCTTTAGAACCTTAGTAGGAGTGCGATTTATTATATAATTTGCACAATTAATTGCTTCGGCCCAAAAACTAAGACTAGTCGTTTAGATTGCAGCATACAATTAACCATTTCCTTTAAGGTGCGATTTTTCCTTTCAGCTACACCATTTTTTTGTGGAGTGTATGGAACAGTATGTTGCATTTGAATTCTATTTTCGGTGCAAAAGTTGATGAATGTGTTTTTAACATATTCTCCACCATTATCAGTTCTTAGCTTAAGAATTTGATGTCCAGATTGTTTTTCAACAAAGGCTTTGAAGGCCAACAATGTGTTAAATACTTCACTCTTGAGTTTTAAGAAGTATACCCAAATGCGTCTGGAGAAATCATCCATGAAAGTTAAGAAATACTTGCAGCCAGAG